>BLSH010197170.1:294654-342652 GCA_018402905.1 Glandirana rugosa | reverse complement strand
GCCCCCCCCCCCCCCTGGTCTGCTGCGTTCGCGCGGCGTCGCGCTGTGACTTTAAGGGCCCTGGGACATGTACTGAATCACTGGGGAACGTTCGTTCGCGCATTTTTTAAACAGTAACCGCCGCCATTTTGCGGCGGCTTGTTCATGCTGCGTGAGCGCCATTTTCTCCCCGGTGGCAGTTTTTGGTATTACACTCTGTGCATTTCTCCTCAGAGAAGCGCAGCTGCATGTGTGATACAGTCCTCAGGAGCAGTCCCTTTCTGAGTGCCTCTCCTCAGTGTGCAAAAATTGGAATTGCAATTGTGCACAGCATGAGTTGCATAAAGTGCAACACGCGGTGGAAGGCCTCCATTATCTGTGCGAATCCCTGCTGGACATCATGACCATGCTGTCAAAAATTTCAGCTTGTGCTTTTATCATCAGACGGGTGTTGTGGCTGAGGTCTTGGTCGGGTGATCAGGCGTCTAAAAAACCTCTCACTGACCTTCCCTTCCAGGGGGGGTCGTTTGTTTGGACCACAGCTGAACGAAATCATTAAAGATTTCACGGGGGGAAGAGTCTTTTTCTTCCGGAACCCAAACGACGGGACTTTCGCCGACGACAGGGTCCCTCTTTTTCTGGGCAGAAGAAGTATTTTCGTGCCTCAGGTACAGCCGGGGCGGGTTCCAAGTCCTGTAAGGCCCCGGCTGGGTCTGGTAAGAGAACCTGGCAACGTAAGCCCGGAAAAGCGGAGGATAAGCCCTCCTCAGCGTGACGGGTTGCCCCTGCCCATATGTCGGGTGGGGGGCCGATTATTGGAGTTTGCGGACTGCTGGACAGCTCACATCTCCGATCGGTGGGTCCTGGATGTGGTGTCCACCGGTTACCGGATAGAGTTCAGAACTCTACCCCCGGACAGGTTCTTTCCCTCAAACCTAAGACTTCCGCAAGGGCGTCTGGAGGAACTGTTCAGCGCAGTCCAGTCTCTCGCGGACATGGGTGTCGTGGTGCCAGTTCCACTGGAGGAGAGGTTCTGCGTTTTTTTACTTAAACCTCTTTGTGGTGCCCTAAAAGGGCGGGATCAGGTCGATTCTGGATCTCAAAGCTCTGAACTGTTTTGTCAAAACACAAAAATTCAAGATGGAGTCCATTCGCTCGGTCGTTGCCGCCCTACATCAAGATCAGGGACGCCTATCTGCACGTTCTCATCTGCCAAAAACACCAGCTCCCAGGGTGTTCACCAAGGTGTTGGCACCAGTCCTAGCACTGCTAAGACAGAGAGGCATCGCAGTGGTGGCATACCTCGACGACCTGCTCTTGAGGGCGGAGTCGGTAGTATCCTTGGAGGAGAATGTGACAATCACGGCTTCCACACTAAGGGACTTCGGTTGGCTCATCAACCTCAAAAAGTCCTTGCTTGCCCCCTCATGTCGCCTGGAGTACCTCGGTCTGATTCTAGACACTGTGCAGGCGAAGGTGTTCTTGCCTCCCAACAAGCTATTGGGGCTGCAAGCGGCGGTTCGGACCATGCTGTCGCGTCGGAGGTCCTCCCTAAGGTTCTGCATGCGGGTGTTGGGACTCATGGTTTCGTCCTTCGAGGCGATTCCTTACGCCCAGAGTCACACCCGGCTCTTGAATTCTGTCAACATGGGACAAATCTCCTCTTTCTCTGGACAGACTGATCCGTTTGGACTACCAGATCAGGGGATCATTGACTTGGTGGCTCCAGGCTCCAGCACTGACTCTGGGAAAGTCTTTCCTTCCCCTCAACTGGTTGATTGTGACGATGAATGCAAGCCTAATGGGCTGGGGAAGGGTGTTGGGTCAGTTGTCTGCCCAGGGCCGTTGGTCAGCTCAGGAAGCTCGACTTCCGATAAATGTGTTGGAACTGAGAGCGATCAAGCTTTGCTTGTTCCGTTGGTCGACAAGGCTGCATGGCCTCCCTGTCCGGGTTCAATCGGACAATGCCACAGCCGTGACGTATGTGAACCATCAAGGAGGGACAAGGAGTTCCGCGGCAGCTGCAGAGGCTGCACTGATTCTCCGCTGGGCGGAACAACATGTCCCGGCGCTCTCCGCAATTTACATTCCGGGAATGGAGAACTGGTAGGCGGACTTTCTCAGTTGCCAGACACTGGACCAGGGGGAATGGTCCCTGCATCCAGAGGTGTTTCGCCAGATTTGCCGCAAGTGGGGCACGCCAGAGGTAGACCTCATGGCGTCAAGGTTCAATCACAAGGTCGAAACCTTCGTGTGCAGAACAAGAGATCCGTTGGCGGTCGCCACGGACGCGCTGGTGGCTCCTTGGGGTCGGTACCGGTTAGTATACCTCTTCCCTCCCCTGAAGCTGTTGCCTCGGGTTCTGCACAGGATAGCTGCGGAGGGTATTCCGACGATCCTGGTCGCTCCCGATTGGCCTCGGCGCACTTGGTACGCCGATCTGGTTCGGATGGTGGCGGATGCCCCTTGGCGGCTTCCGCTTCGCGAAGACCTGCTGTCCCAAGGTCCCATCTTGCACCCTGCTTTACCCTCGCTGGCTTTGACGGCTTGGCTATTGAGGCCCAGGTATTGAGGGATCGGGGAGTCGCTGACTCTGTAATCCCTACTATGCTTAAGGCACGCATGTGCACTTCGCGCAAAATTTATCACAGGACCTGGAAAGCCTATATTGCATGGTGCGAAGCGGGGGGTTGGAACCCTCGCTCTTATTTGGTGTCCAGGGTGCTGACTTTTCTGCAACAGGGACTGGACAAGAGCCTGGCATTGAGTACGCTCAAAGGCCAGATTTCGGCCTTAGCGGTCCTTTTTCAGAGACCTTTGGCTTCACATTCGCTGATCCGCACATTTGTACAGGGTGTACGTCATGTGGCTCCCCAGTTTCGACCGCCTCTGGCGCCGTTGGATTTAAATCTGGTGCTCTCTGTTTTACAGAAACCACCGTATGAGAGGATTAGGGACATTCCTTTGTCCCTTTTGTCGCAGAAGGTTGCCTTCTTAGTGGCTGTCACATCCGCACGGCGGGTGTCAGAACTGGCTGCTTTGTCCTGCAAGTCCCCATACTTGATTCTTCATAATGACAAGGCGGTGTTGCGACTTCCGCCTTCTTTCCTTCCGAAGGTGGTCTCTTCTTTTCATTTGAATGAGGATATTGTCCTTCCTTCATTATGTCCTCACCCAAAACATCCTAAGGAATTTGAGTTGCACTCTTGGATGTGGTGAGGGCCCTGCGGGTTTGAGTGCTACAGCTTCCTTTCGGAAGTCTGACTCGTTGTTTGTGTTACCCGAGGGCTCAAAACAGGGTTCGGCAGCCTCGCCGGCTACCATTTCCCATTGGATCAGACAGACCGTGACCCATGCGTATGAGCTTCGGGGCAAAGTTCCCCCTTTTCCGGTCACGGCTCATTCCACCAGGTTGGTCAGCACCTCCTGGGCGTTCAGGCACCAGGCTTCGGTGTCTCAGGTGTGCAAAGCGGCCACTTGGGCCTCAGTCCACACGTTTACTAAGTTTTACAAAGTTGATGTGTCTGCATCGGCAGATGCTGCTTTTGGCCGCAAAGTTTTGCGAGCAGTGGTGTGAGTGCGTCTGGCGCTCCCTGAGAGGGTTCTGTTGGGTACAGTTGTTGTTGTTGTTTGCCCACCCCTCTAGTTTTTTGACACTGCTTTGGGACGTCCCCACGTCTCAATTAAGAAGAGCTGCATCTGTCAGTGAACGTAAGAGAAAAAGGGATTTTATTATAACTTACCGTAAAATCCTTTTCTCTGAGTTCACTGACAGACGCAGCTCCCACCCCTCTGGTTTTTTTGTTGTACTGCTTGTGACAAACTGAATGCTATTGGCCAGCAGGGGGTTTTATAGGCTCAGGTGAGGACGGCCCCCATGGGAGGGGCCAGCCTATCCCTGATGCTTTTGCATCTGTTTTGCCTAGTCACTCCTGATAGGACGACATAAAACCCATGTGTCAATTAAGAAGAGCTGCGTCTGTCAGTGAACTCAGAGAAAAGGATTTTACGGTAAGTTATAATAAAATCCCTTTTTCTCATCAGCTGTATGTAGCAGTTAGAGCACTCTCATGACTTCTGTCCGTGTGTGCTGATAGCTTGTAGAAGGAGTTTCATTTCTCACATGATTGTCCTGTCAGGCTTTCAAGACCCCGATCCTCCGTTTGGACATATCTGGGCAGTGCTGATTGGCCCTGTGCTGATTACATGCACCCTCCCAAAAAAAAAAAAAAACTCTTTTGTTCAGAGATCTACAACCACTTTAATAAAGATTTATCCCTTTTCCTATTCCAGAGAAATTTACAATGGCTCTACCCTGCACATTTTGAAGCTAACTGGGAGGGTCTGCTTTTTATTATAACAACCTGAGTAGTATCAGTTTGGTAAGAAGCAGTGAAATGGTTCCGCATCTCTTTATTCTTAGCTTTTAAAGTATCTTGCCAAAAATAAAACCCTTTTTGCTGGGGATTTCAGTAATTCTATTTTAAGCTCTGTGCAGACTGTGTGATTGGACACAGCTGATCACATGGATAAAGAGCTGCATCATCGGCTCTTTACCGAGATCGGGTCGTGCCGTTTCCCAGTGACACAGCATGCCCGTGATCGGCGCACTCGCACAACATCATATGACGTAGTCCCAGAAGAACGGCGCATCCCGCCTGCTGTCATTTGTCTAAGTACCTCCCATCTACCAAATAAAGGAGATTTTTCAAGTACGCTTATATTGGATTGTCAAAAGTAGTCATTGTTCATAATGCTATTATAATGCTGATGTTGTAGAATGAAAGTGTATGCTGTATAGAACACATTTAACTATAATAATCATTCATCAACCTAGCAGGGTCTGATGTGTATAATGAAAGACTGGAGGGATTGAAGTACAAATCTTTTTTCAGGTGAAACGGATACCAAATACAGTATCTCACAAAAGTGAGTACACCCCTCACATTTTTGTGAATACTATAGTTTGCTACAATGTAAAGTAGTGAGTGTACAGCTTGTATAACAGTGTCAATTTGCTGTCCCCTCAAAATAACTCAACACACAGCCATTAATGTCTAAACCGCTGGCAACAGAAGTGAATACACCCCTAAGTGAAAATGTCTAAATTGGGCCCAAAGTGTCAATATTTTGTGTGGCCACCATTATTTTCCAGCTCTGCCTTAACCTTCTTGGGCATGGAATTCACCAGAGCCTCACAGGTTGCCACTGGAGTCCTCTTCCACTCCTCCATGACAACATCACGGAGCTGGTGGATGTTAGAGACCTTGCGCTCCTCCACCCTCCATTTGAGGATGCCCCACAGATGATCAATAGGGTTTAGGACTGGAGACATGCTTGGCCAGTCCATCACCTTTACCCTCAGCTTCTTTAACAAAGCAGTGGTCGTCTTGGAGGTGTGTTTGGAGTCGTTATGTTGGAATACTGGCCTGTGGCCCAGTTTCCGAAGGGAGGGGATCATGCTCTGCTTCAGCATGTCACAGTACATGTTGGCATTCATGGTTCCCTCAATGAACTGTAGCTCCCCAGTGCTGGCAGCACTCATGCAGCCCCAGACCATTACACTCCCACCACCATGCTTGACTATAGGCAAGACACTCTTGTCTTTGTACTCATCACCTGTTGCTGCGACACACGCTTGACACCATCTGAACAAAATAAGTTTATCTTGGTCTCATCAGAGCACAGGACATGGTTTCAGTAATCCATGTCCTCAGTCTGCTTGTCTTCAGCAAACTGTTTGCGAGCTTTCTTGTGCATCATCTGTAGAAGAGGCTTCCTTCTGGGACAACAGCCATGCAGACCTATTTGATGCAGTGTGCAGCGTATGGTCTGAGCACTGAAAGGCTAACCCCTCACCCCAAAGACCACCTCTGGATTTGACGCTGAGCACGTGCACTCAACTTATTTGGTCGACCATGGCGAGGCCTGTTCTGAGTGGAACCTGTCCTGTTAAACTGCTGTATGATCTTGGCCATCAAATTTAACACACCTGCTCCCCATTCACACCTGAGACCTTGTAACATTGAGTCATATGACACCGGGGAGGGAAAATGGCTGATTGGGCCCAATATGGACATTTTCACTTAGGGGGTGTACTCACTTTTGTTGCCATCGGTTTAGACATTAATGGCTGTGTGTTGAGTTATTTTGAGGGAACAGCAAATTTACACTGTTATACAAGCTGTACACTCACTACTTTACATTGTAGCAAAGTGTAATTTCTTCTGTGTTGTCACATCTTGTGAGATACTGTATGTATTTCAATATTATATTTAGCCATTTGCCTGAAGTGGAGCTTTAACCTAAAATATAAGCCACTGCTCTTCCCTATCCAGTTCTTTTTGCAAAATTCTTAGCTAGGCTTCCTTCTCCTCATTCATGTGTTACTAGTGGTATCTTTACGCTAGAAAGGGTTATCAGCAGAGGGTTGGCAGTTTACAGGTGCGGTTTGAATCTAAGATTGAAGCCCCTCACTGGGGACTGAATGTTCAGTTATAAATATATTCCAACATCAGGTAAAAAGACCATTACAGAGTACACACTATTCCATCAGGTCTTAAAAATTGAAAAAAAAAATGTCTGCTGATTGGATTAAGAGTACCCAGTAATGGTATTTGATTCAGACTGGCGGTGAAGCAAAGAGCCTGTCAGCAGCTGTTTTTTTAAATGATGCACAGTGCTGCTTTAGCAAACTAAATGACATTCGGTTAACATTTTCACCCACTTTATCATTACTGAAATTCTATTCTGTATCTACTTTCTCTTGCTATTTTTAGTAAAACCTGTTCACAAATGACTTCTTTTACCTGAAATATTATCATGTGCAGCAGTTTGCTATGAACTGTTTATTTTTTTACTTTTTTTTTTGCAGCCCTTAGAATTACTTTGGCATTCTTTAGATGAATGGTTAGTGCTTATAGCTGCTGAACTGACTAAAAACAAGAAAACATCCACCAATATTGCCAGCCTTTTGCTGAAACAAAAGCCAGTGAATCAACACGATATTTCTTTAGCTCATCAGTCAGACTTTGGAGAAGACGGGAGCCCAGAACATCTTTCAGTATCACCAAGCACAGGACACTTTGTGAGCTGTGAAGCTGCCGTCAAACAGGAAGCTGTTGCAGATGGTCAGGACGTTATCTCAATGACAGCAAATAGGCTCAGTGCTGTCATTCAAGCCTTCTATATGTGCTGCTCCTGCCAGATGCCTCCCGGGTAAGTATTTTCCATTCATCTGCATCAAGTATAAAGTTTGCTTGGATGTTCAAACATTTATTAAAAAAAAAAAAAACCTTTTTCTTGTAAATTTAACCATCTGCTTAACTCGCATGCCTATATACAATTTGTAAACTTATTACTGTATAATCCAGCTGTTAGACTGAATGGACATAATTTTTTTGAAATGCATGCATAAAAAAATATCGGCTTGCTTCAAGTTAAGCCGCAATTTAATCAGGCAAGTTATATGTGCATATGTTGAAATTATTTGCAAGCAGTTACTAACATATTTTCTCTGGGTTGAGGACAATCATATAATAAATATAGTTTGGACTTGTTGCTTCTGAATATGACCGATGTGCCAATAAATTGTACATGGTTTTTCTCATCAATGAAGATCTATTACTAACTGAAATCAATCAGATAAGGGAAAGCATGTATGTTTTACCAATGCCACAGATGTCCCTTCCACAGCTCTGCCCCATTTTCTTCTTTTTTTCAGAGACCTATACAATATGTGAACCCTTACCTTCTTTGGCTGCATTCACACCTGGGCTTTTTGAATCGTCGGCAGAGTTGCTGCGATTTTGCCCTCGATTCCAAAACGCCCAGGTGTGAATGGCAAATTGCACATTTCAGATGTCATTCATTTGAATGGCACCTAAAAACACAGTGCGGTCCTGCCAAAATTGTCCCGTGACAAACCCATTCGATGAATCTTGTCGCCCAAAAAAGTTCAGGAGCTTCTTTTGGGTGACATACTTCATGCGATGCAGTTTGTCGCAATTACAGCACGATTTATCACGGGACAATCGGGGGCAGAACCACACTGCATTTTTAGGTGCTGTTCAAATGAATGGCATCCTAAATGTGCGTTGTGCGATTATTGTCATTCACACCTGGGCGTTATGAAATTATGAGCAGAATCGTGGCAGATCTGCCCACGATTCAAAATGCTCAGGTGTGAATGCGGCCTTAGGGGCTTTATGTATACACTACCTACATTTACTGCGGCCACGGGAAAACGCAAAATCCTGCTGCAGTTTTTGCGTTTTTTCCGCAGACGGTGGTCAAGATGTTCTTTTGTGTTCAGGAGAGGGAGGTTGAATCTCACCTAACCACAACAGCTCCTAAACTTTGCTAAAAACCTATGTTTATATTGACACATAGGCTTTATGGAGTTGAGTTTAGGAGCTATGGCAAAAAAATTGCTGCTAGTGTACATGAAGACTTACCTTGTAAAACAACCCGCTCAATTCGAAATGGAAATGCAAGGCAAAACGTTTGTGTATAGATATACAAAAATCATGATAAATACCTTTTATTTTATTTATTTATTTTTTTTTTTTGGACCTCCTGATTTTGACCTTATGAACTCCTGCACTCAGCTGCATAAGGGTGCTGGAGGCTGCAGGGGGAAGGTGGCATGTCAGCAGGAGAAAGAGAAACCGCAGCACACTGATCTTACAAGTGAAGAGCTGTGCATTGGATTACAGGCAGGATATGCTTACATGTTGGATGCAAATAAGAAAACTGACCATGCAGAATAGATGTGCTCTCATGCCTAGCATGGTCTCTTTGAAATGAAAAAAACAGGGGGACTGGCAGGGTCACCAGGTATTTCCCACAATGGAAGCAATGCAAAGAGAACAGGATACTTTCATACAAGTACATGGTTCAATAGACACATAGCAGAAATATGAAATGTTCGGGTAACATATACTTTAAAGCTGAAGCAAAATACAACACAAAAGTGGTTTTAAACCCCCAAACTGTATATATGATGGCTGCATTGGCTTTCTTTTTTAGGCTTGTTTTCCTTTATTTCACCTGGTGATTCAGCCAGTAATACTCTTCCTGTCTTGGGGAGACCGCATTCTGGTGAAAGTAGTAAAGCAGAGACACTTTGAACAGCAGCATTGTCAGTCTGGAAAGAGGGTAATGCTAGAGGATTTGGATGGACCTGACTTTTTTCACCTGGTGATCTGACCAGTAGCACAAATCTGAATTATGCCTACAATTTGGATGAAGGAGCAACAGAGACATCTTTGGACAGCAGCTTCGTCAGTCTGGTAGGGGGGAGTATTAGATGTACTAGCAAATTTAGATGCACTAACAAACTGAAGCCAAACTCCAGCAAACAGTTTTTAACCACTCAGACTCCCCTTGGCCTCTTACAGATTATATTGACCTTCTGTCTCAAGCCCCGATCTACCATCTTGGTTCTTAGTCTCTTGCTTTGACAACCTGGCTGTTAAACCCCAGGCCCTGAGGGACAGGGGCTTATTGGATTTGGCTCTCTTCACTTCTCCTTACTAGTATGTCATTCTGCCATCTTTCTGTCCAAGCCCTGCACACCCTAGAGAGGTCTCTCTTCACTGCTTGGATGTGGTTCATTTTGTATGAGTTTACCTGCCAGCTTTGGCCTCCCTTAGATTTTTTGATTATTTATTCTTCCTGAGGGATCTCGTGTGGGACATCCTGCTTTTTGTTTTACTATCGCTAGAGTGGGTTTGTCTGGTCATTGTTTAACCCTGTTTCCTACAGGATAACATTGCTCCCTTTTCCTGGTAAGGTCCACTTCACTAGGTATGTGGGGGTTTCTTGGGTCTTTCAGCATCCCAAGCATCTGTTTCATAGATTTGTAAGGCTACAAGATGGTCCTCTAGTCATACATTTGCTAAGTTAACAGGTGGATGTTTAAGCCTCTATTGATGCCGGCTGTGCGAATCAGGTCAGAAGCAACTATCTGATTAGGGTTTTATACCCTTGTCTTTTTTGTTTGTGCACTTGTTTACAGTTTGTTTGCGGTGTTGCCCACCCCTATTTTTTTGCACTACTTTTGGACATCCAAGTCAACTAAGACTGTACAAGAAAAAAGGATGTTTGACTTACCTGTAAAATCTTCAACAAAACACTTTCAGTAACACACAAAAAATGAGCAAAAAAAGCAAAGTGGTTTGTTAGGGTTTTCCGGTCTATAACATTCACCTGAATGTTTATGCTGTGGGCTGAGACATTGGATCATATCTGCATACTGTATTTAGATACTCTTTGATATCTATGGGTGATTTAAAGTGGAACTGTATGCTAGAAAATGAAAATGGGTGGACAGGCAGGGTTTTTAATACAGAAGAGACATGCAGAAGATGTCAGCGGCTGGCAGGGAGTTCCAGGACAGCGCATCGTTGGAATAAAGGTGAGTATAGTTCCGTTTTGAGGCTGGGTTCACATATGTGCAAATTGGAAGCGGGGAAACCCACATTTGCATGACATGGAAGTGTACCCGACTCGCAGTGTAATTGTAACACAGGTCTGGGGTGGCCGCGGTCCACATTCCATAAGGATCCTGTGCATCTTTGGGCCCGGTTCAGGTGCAAATTCAGGCAAAAATTCGAACCCGATTCGCACTTGAACCTGTGAACAGGGATGCACCGGACTCCATGCTGGGAACCGCCACACATATGTGAACCCGGCCTAAAAGAACTGTGCTTTTAAAGGGTATGTAAACTCAACATTTTATATTACTTATACGTGCCTGCTGTACCATGTACTTATGTGAAAAAAGTATCCTGTGCTCTTTGTATTTCTTCCTTTGTATGAAATCCCTGGTGTTCCTGCCTGTCCTTCTGCTGTCCTATTAAAAACTGATCACGCTTGGCTCATGTGGTCAATTCTCCAGCTGTGCTGGGAACTCAGCCTGCTCTCTTCCAATGATCAGACTTGTCCTTACACCAAACAGCCTTTCGCTAGGAAGTTCAGGGTGCTGCTTTTCTCCCCCCCCCCCCCCCCCAGCTCTTACGCAGCTGAGAACAGAATGTGGTCACTTATAAAACATTATAATCACTTTTTTCCTTATTTTGTTTGTATCTATACACAAATGTTCTGCCTTTTATTTATATTTTAAACTGAATGGGTTGTGTTACAAGGTGAGGTTTTGCATATACTTTAAACATGGCCCATGGAGAATAGGTCACATACAGTATGTAAAATGCTACATGGACTGCCAGCTCGGAAGAGAACCTGTCACCTGACCAGCATATGCTGTAACTTCATAACTAGGTTGCCTGCTCATCTGTGCAAAGTGGTACAGGTAACTGTTAGTGTTGTTGGTACCTTTTTACATTTCTTTAGATATCAGTCATGTAAAACATATGAGTAGTAAAAAGTTCTGCTTGCAACCTTGAATGGCCAGTCAAATACAATACACTTATTGAGGTAGTGCAGAATTAAGTAGCCCATAACCCAATCTGAAAGTGTATAAGCAAGCGACTATAGTAAACTGAGATATGATGTGTTACTGGGGGTTATTGCATTTTGCACAGTGTAAGGCTGTATATATTTGAGTTAAAGCTGGCTGGATACTTCAGAACCTGCGCTGAACAAGGCGACAGCTTTACACACCTTCATGTTTATTCAGTAACGCAGAAAGTCTAGTAAATCATCACAGCCAATGGAATTTTTACAGTGAGAAATTACCATTTGCTAGTCTGGCTCTATACACTGAAATATTATTGGTTTCTCTGGGTTGCTGCACTTACTCATCATTTCTGGCATTTGCAGTGTGTTGTTGAAAATGCCTTTTCAAATTCAGTTGTGTACCTGGTACGCCTCTTTTTCTACTATACATAGTTGACCAGATTGTCTTTAACTCTAACAAACTTTTTAAACTACTTTCAGAATGACGTCCCCTCGTTTCATTGAGTTTGTATGCAATCATGATGAAGTTTTGAAATGTTTTGTTACAAGGTAAGTTAAATCATTATGCACATGTAACATTTTGTAGTAAGTGAAATTTAAATTGCTGCATTATAAAGCATATGTATTACTTGCTTAATGAAAATCTTATATAGGTTACATATAGGCCTTATTCATATGTGCATGAGCCATTTTTTGCCGCATGCCAAAATTTGTCAGATGTGCAGGGGTTGGTGCACGGACCCAAATGCACACTGTCTGCGTTCGGGTCTGTTAACCCACTCCTTAATGCATGGCAGATTTTGACAAAGAACTGTGCCCGTGCAACTGCTGCGTCTGTATCCAGTTAAATGAATAGCAACGAAGAAATACATAGGCTGCCAACATTTTAAAAATGCTGCCTGTCTGTCATGATGAGTAGTAGCAGTAGCTGATGTTCAAACTACTTATCTGTACACATTCCAAGTTACTAACGGAAAATGTATTGAAGCCATTCAGTATTGCATTTCAGCAACTGGCATTTTTGAAAGGAGTTCAGCACATATTTAAGATGATAAATGAGACCAACAATTTTACTCTACCTAATAAGTGCGTTGTTTAAACATGAGCATATTTTAGCTTTCTAGGCTACAATTTTTAAATGAGTGGGCTAGTAGATGTGGCAAAGCATTAAAAGCAGCTCTCTCTAATTGAGTTTTTCATATTATTATAGGTGCTCCCATAGCAGGATATATAACTGTGTCTTGACCGCCATACGTATTAAAACATTCTCATTGCAGCTCTAGCCAAACTTTTCAGGCATGGATTCTCCTTCTTGTAAAAGTGTTTTGAGCAGCTCTACCGCCACCTAATCACTTTTACAGAGGGCTTAAGGGGGTCCCCGCCACTGACTTCCACCTGCCGCATCAGAAGCACTGGGAAGAATGGGAGGAACTTCCAGTCTTCAAACTCTTCTGTGACCTGAGAAACCAGACGTAACAAGGATTTCATCACTTCCAGCTAGTAAAGCAGCCGATCAAACTAATCTTGGTTTGATTGGCTGCTTTGGAGGGCAGAGTAGAGATCTGTCCCTGCCCATGCTATCACAAGGGATGTTGTTCATTACAACATCTGTCTGTGCATGTGTATATGTGTGTATATAGATTAGAACCCACAAAGGTTAATACTACAAATATGCCTCTACCTATAACTATATATAAACTGCATTACCATTACTGATAACCTTACCCATAGCAGTGTCCTTCAAAGTTTTCAGTGTTTGTTCTGTGATAGCGAGTAGAGGGATTTTACATCTAAAAGAAAATAGACGGCTAGATAACAAGAACATATCCCTTATTTATATAGAGGATTTTTTTTTACAAGGGATGCTATAACAGGCATTTCTATTTCAAATTATCCCCTATGCTTGTAGACCTTGCTGAATATGGGTATGGCCAACCAAAGTTGAGGAAAACAATCAGGTCTTTAAATGGTTATCCACTGCTCAAATAAAGCATACTTGGTCTGTATGTGTTAAAGCTCGGATTGGATTCTCTAACTCTGGGGGTCACAGGAATGTGGAGATTTTGCATAAAGTAAACACATTCTGCATGTCCAGGCTGTTAAGGGGAGAAAGAAAATAATACATTTTTCTCAATCGTTCATTGACTGTGGGGCTGTGTCTGCTTTGAGCTGAACTATGTTCTGCCTAGTCCACTCCTAGTGAAAGGTGCATAAACCCCACATGTCAAGAATAGATGCTGCGTCCGTCGATGAACTCAGAGAAAAGGATTTTACGCTAAGTCAAAAAATCCTATTTTCTTTATCGTTGCTTGAAGGACAGTTTTAATTAAATGTGTAACTATACTGCTGTATAAAGTAGAAACAGACACTAGACACACACACAAAGTGAAAGCCAGCTCTCTAAGGCCTTATACACACTGGACGTTTTTGGTCATCTCCCCTCGACGTCTTTCCTCCTGGCAGCAGCGTTTAGGCACGTCATGCGCTTGAGAGTTAATTAATTTCAATGGCCAAAATAAATGATTATCCTGGCCAATAAAATTAACGGCCAAGCGCTAAACACGCCTATCCTTAATGCATGTTTAGATGTGTTTACATTCGTTTACACTCATCTAGCATTTTTCCTGCCAAAACTCTGCTGCTTCTGGGCACGCTGGCAGTGGATTTTTTTTCTGCCTCTAAATGCCGCCGCTAAAACACTAAACACCCCTAACAGCAGCATTTAAAAATGTCTAGTATGCATGAGGCCTTTAAGGCTATAATCCTCACACCTGCTTCCTTACATTTACCATCCTCAGGAGAAGGGATGTCTCCTTCCTTTCTGCTATAATTTTGCTTGAATTGGAAGAATTTTCTGCTATCAACAGCTCCTGGTAGATTCATGCTGGATATTGGAGGTCTTACCAGTTACCTAATGAGGCCAGAATTTCTCAGTATTTAGTATACTGGTGATCTCTCTGCGACGTTCATCTGTGTTCCAATTATTCTTCCATTGACCTTTTTAATGCGAATAGAGGAATCTGTTTTATTTTCTTTCATTCATACTGCTGACTGAATAGAAAAAAAAAAAGAAAATCATGTAAGACCAGCTTTAATTTTCAGATATTATTACAGGCATAACTGTTTGTTTAGCTGTTTGATTAGCGTTGCCCTATAAACCACATGTATTTATTTTATTTTTTTTTTAACAAATGTTCGGGTTTTTTTCACTAAAATTGCTTTATGTGACTAAGAATTTTTCCCATGTTACCTTGACTCTCAAATGTCATTATGTGAGAATAAAAGGTATGCTAATATCAGTGTTAAAATTTTTGCAGGACAAACATATAGTACATTTTTCTACGGTCCCTATTTTATTATTGTTTAATTTCCACTGTCACACTAAAGTAGGTTTTGAGGTTAAAGTACATGGCATATCTGAATAGGCAGAGCATAGCAGTATTCACGTTAGCCTGTTATGGGAATGGGAGGTGATAACCAACATGTTACCATAAAGCGATACCAGACTTGGGTGAAGTTTTCTTTTTCTTTAATATATTTTTGGGATTTTTATCATAGAAATTTACAAAAAAGAAAAAGGAAACACTGTTAACATGGAAATCTACAGTAAAGTCCATAGGTGCCCTAAATATATTTAGTAATATACCCATGGATATTGACATAGATTGCCATGAAAAATATTAAAATTGAGTTGCAAGTGCTCATTGAGGATTAAGCATTAAAGACCATGTTTAAATATAAAAGACAAAGAAAAAGAGAAGAAGAAAACATCATTGGCTTGTTGACAAGATGTCCAATAATATAAAGAAGTATGGATTTTTAGGTCAGGTGGGGGAATTCTAGGATAGTAAGGTTGCAGAGTCAGAATTTTTCATAAAAGATATCCAGGGGAGCCATACATCTTGGAAATGAGCATATCGGTCCTGCAGCTGCCAGCTGCGCCGATAGTTCTTTCATTCTCATAAGCTTATTTAATTCAGTTATCTGTTCTATTATTAAAGGAGTGTGCTGGGATTTCCAATATCTCTGAATTATCATCCTGGCAGCCACTAAAAGGAAACTGAAAATCCCCTTAACTTTTGACGCAGATTCTGGGAACATAGATAATAGTGCTATTTGGGGAGTTTGGGACACTGTCTCTGAGGCAAGAACAGTGTATATTTTGAAAACATTGTCCCAAAATGAGCGACTCCACCATATATGTTACATGGTGCCTACATGGAATAGACATCCCCAGCATTGGTATGATGCATTTGGAAATATTTTGTGTAGTATCCAAGCACAGCAATACCATCCCGTGATGACTTTGTAATTTTGTTACAAAGTCCATATACAGCAGGGGTCTCAAACTGGGACCCTCCAGCTGTTGCAAAACTGCAAGGCTGACAGTTACAAGCATGACTCCCACAGGCAGAGGCATGATGGGGTTTGTAGTTTCGCAACAGCTGGAGGGCCGCAAGTTTGAGACCTCTGATATACAGGATTTACAGACTTCTTCCTCCACAAGAATGACTCCTAGCTCCCTTTCCCATTCTACAAAATGAGAAGGTTTGTCACAAAAGATGTTGGTTAGGAGAAAATTGTAGGGAAAGGAAACTGCAAGTGTAGGGGGGTCAGGTTGTGTACATAAAGATTCAAAAACAGTAAGGGGACCATGAGGATCACCTCTTGGTTTTTAATTAATTATAGAAGTTATAAAGTTGTTAATACAATAGACACCTACTTGAGTGATGGGGCAAAAACTCATTCAGTTGTGTCAAGGGTTTCAGGCCAGTTGAATCAGTAACATCAGTCATTAGGAAATGGATTTTAGAAGTAGCAAAAGAAAGAGGAAGCTTTGATTGCAAACCTGATGAAATTTTAACTCTTGTTAAAATATAATTATGGGAACTGCCATTGTTGACCTGATTTTGAAGGTGCATCGCCCAGGGCTGTTATTCCTTTATATATTTTTACCTCACTGCCTATTTACACGCTTTTGTTATTTTTCAACACATATGATTAGACCAGGTAATTGATCCAGAGGTACAGAAGGGTGAATCAGAACAGCACGAAAACATGTTTTGTGAAAATGAAGTAAACAGTGGCAGATCCTGTTTTTCCTGACAGGGTCTTAATAACAGCAAATGTGTAATTTTTAACAGTAAAAGTACCAATATATTAAAATCTGATTTAAAAAAATGAATTCACTATAAAATATTTTCTTATGTTTTCAGAAATCCCAAAATCATATTTGATCACTTTCATTTTCTTCTGGAGTGTCCAGAGCTGATGTCGAGATTTATGCACATAATAAAAGCCCAGGTGATCTTATTTAATATGTGCTTACTATAATTTTGTAAATTTAATTAATCTAGTTTTCGATTTACCAAAGATTTGTAATACTTGAATACTAATCTAGTGAAAATACAATTTGTTAACCTGATTAAAGTCTAATCATTTGGTTCAATTTATAGTGGAAATGACTAAAAATGAATATATATTCCATAAATAGATGCCCTCTATGGGACATGGTAACAGGATTTGGATTCAAAAGTTTGATGTATTCAGGTCTTCAGTTTGGCAGGGCACACAGCTGTTTCTTGAGGAGCTTTACCAAATAAACCACACTTTTGAATGTGATCTCTTTTGCCAAGTCCCGTGGAGTGCATGGATTATGGATTATATTTGTGCACACTTTATATGGACTGCAGTTAAGAGTGTGAGTTGACCGTTTCTAATACAGTATATTTAAAATGATTGGCTTTTCAAGCTGTTGGAGTGTTAGACAAAATGTTCATGTTTTCAGGCTATCCTCATCTGCTTTACTGCAAAAAGCAAACCCTCCTGAAACCACTTTAGAAAACCTATAATACTATATGTACCCTGTGTCATTTGTGAATTACATATTTATATACAGTAAATAGAAAAGAAAGATGCAAATCTTTGATCAAAGAAAAAAACAAATGATAGTTTCCTTTTTAAAGGAATACTTGCTCTTTCTTGAACAAAAAGACAATTCGCTGTTGTGCTGTGCTTTTTATCTTGCTTGTGCCCTGTAGCTTGCAGTTCTGAAATAACCAATTCTATTCTACATATAGAGTTCAAAACTTTCCTGAAGTGGATGCTTTCAGGCACAAGTAAAATACAAAGAAAAGCTAAGGTGGAATTCAGGCTTTTTACATTGTTGTTGGTTTGTTGAAAATGGGCTTCTGCTGCATCTTTGATGTTTTTCCTTACTTATCACAGGACGTTAAAAAAGCGTTCTAAAAATGTCAGTAGCTTTGTAGTGAGTCTTTCTGCTTTTTTTCAGCGTTATTGCATTAGCGTTTTTGAGCAGTTTTTTTCCCCAATGGATCAAAAATGTCCAAAAATGTTGTTGAGCTGCGTTTTTGCGCTTTTGAGCGTTTTTATAGCTGGAAAGCGTCTCTCAGAACCCACTGGTCTTGGGTTTTTTTTACAGCTCAAAAAC
The DNA here is from genome assembly GCA_018402905.1 of Glandirana rugosa. Lineage (NCBI taxonomy): Eukaryota > Metazoa > Chordata > Amphibia > Anura > Ranidae > Glandirana > Glandirana rugosa. Next base: position 324,801 of record BLSH010197170.1, on the reverse strand, counting down.
GCCCCAGCCAAAAACAGTTGATAACAGCCTATGTGCGCATGAACACACAGCATATCATGATGGAGAGCTTATTGACTGTAGGAAAAAAATGTCTGAAGCTCAAAACAGCAGCTGTGAAAACGTCCAATAATGTCCTGTTTCATGAGGCCTTATAGTTTTTTTTTAAAGGAATAATTGCTCTTTCATGATTAAAACAAAAGCTGTTGTGCTGTGCTTTTTTATCTTGCTTATGCTCAGTAGTTTGCAGTTCTGAAATTAACATTTCTATTCTATATAGTCCAAAGTGGATGCTTGCACTCAATAGTAAAATGCAAATAAATTGCTTAGGAGGAATGGCAGGCTTTCTACGGTTTTGTTGTTTTTTTTGCACACACCTCCCATATGTCCCATATGTCCCACCCCCTTGTAAAATAGGAACAACATTGTTCCATACAAATACTCAGTCCCCAAGCTGCAAGCTCAAAGCAGATCTAATGTGTATTGCACACATACACATTGTATACATATATACAAATAGCTGACTACTTTAATACAGTAAATGGTCAACTGAACAAATGGTAAATTCCTAGTTAGTAAGCAAGTCATCAAAAGTGGAAAGCTGTAATTTGTTAGGCAGCAAGCCCATGTAAGCCAGACAGAGCAATGTAAGATATAATCGAGCAAGGCCAGTCCACAAAATAGAGACACACAACTGTTTAGCAAGCAGCCACTACAGTATTTCTTACAGGCTTAGAGAAAAGCTAGTCACACCTACACATAGAGGGTTAATTCGGGCACTTCAGCTTCTCATGGCAGTCACACAACTGCAAGCAGGTACCGCTGACAGTTCCATACATGCTGATTTCAGTCGCTGTGTCAGTTGTGCAACAGATATATATTATAGTTGTAGACCACCTCATTGTGAATGCACATGCCCATATGTGTAAGTGCTCCGGGTGCCGACTGATGCTCCCTCATAAGGTTCTGTACAGTTACAGATAGCCTCAGGCACAAGTTATTCCTCCAGGAGCTCATTGCTCCTCTCACACAGCATCACTAGGGCTGCCAAGTCCCACCTTGATGGTATGCTTTTTTGAAACCCATCATCCAGCCACATCGAAAGGGGGGTGTTGGATGTGGGCAGAGCATCAAAATGTGACACTAATGTATTTTTTCCATTAATAAGACTTCTTCAGGATGGAGATTGGCCTCTTTTGCATTGTCATTGATGTTTTTTGCATGCTTATTAAGGTAGACTTTACAAATAATAGCTGCATGTTTCCTGCAGTTTTTTTGTGGCATTCCTTGGCTTAGGTGGTCACTCGAAATGTCCCTGTTTTTGAAAACTGATAAAAGAGAAATTCTCTCAGACATGTTGTCTCTGCAACAATGGTCCCCATTGGAAGATTTCCCCTCTGTTCTGTTCCAGTGACAGCTCAGCCTTTAGGGTTTCCCTTCACTTTCAGATGCAGAGACAGTGGTCGTTGGGACAAATAAGAGTGTGAATCTCTCCAGTGGGGGGGGCACAGTCATTCATAAAAACCTGATGGGGTTAAAAAATGTTCACGCTATACTAAAACTAAAAAATAGTTTTTACTTTAGATACACTTTTTAATCTTAAACTGCACAAAACCTAAAGACGGTCCAAGCAAGTGGGAAAGAAAGGTCACAACTTGGCTTAGCGCAACATGCTTTGTTAGGTTGATTTTGTTAAGTGAGTTATATAATTAATCATTTTTTTATTCCTTGATACACTTCCACAAATTTAGCACTGGTAAATCCAGATCGGCTAGAGAGCAAACTAAATTGTTTTACATAGTGCTACCTAAAGACCTAGTTTTGATGTTTAGAACAGCCCCTAACTTTAAAGGATAAGTTTGTCTTTGGGAACATGTTACATGTTCCACCCGATTTTAGTGTGGAACATGTAACATGTTCCCAGTGCTACTGCCCCTCCTTCCTGTGGCAGCAGTATGGGGAGACGTTTCCCATACTAGCTTTCACTGAAAACAGTGCGGCTGTGCAGGGCTCCGCCCACACACCCGTGTCATTCAAACACACAGCTCTGTGTGAATAAAATGCAATCCCAGGCATCCTTAGCTTCTGTCGACTTGTAGTTCTCAATGAACTACCACGGCACTGTGGTAGTTAATTGAGTCTTCCGGTCAGCAAATCTAGGCTTACCCGTACGGGATGTATGGGCAAGCAGATACACTGACCGTGTGTAGGAGACCTGCATGGCATCAGCAATCTGTTGATCGGCTCCTACTACAAAAAATAGCGCACATTTTTACCTGCAAAAAGATGTGCATTCTTTATTTATTTTTTGTAGAAAGGTAAACTTCTCCTTTAAATTTTAGCTAAAGTCCACAGATGCCGACATCTTCACGTTCACCCACCGGTGCTGACATCTTCTCCTTAACTTCTAGGTGGCTGGGTCTTCAGCCTCTTGATTGCTTGGCTGGGAATGGCGCCTGTGTTTGTATAATACAAACATATATGCTATTCAAAATGTAACAAAAACATGCTATGATCTATAATCCAATCAAACATAAGTTCGAGTTATGTGCCACATTCCTAAACTTAATACGTTGAAACTATACTATAGTGAAGGCGTGGGACTTTTTAGGCACAGCATGCTTTTATAAAAATATGTAATATTTATTGTTATAAAAGCATGCTGTGGCTTAAAAGTCCCACGCCTACACTATAGTATAGTTTCGATGTATGCTATGATCTATAAATAAGGGTTTGAGCCATTCTCGATCCAGCCATGTGCATGGGAGCCTTGGCTGTCCCGGGTGTCTCTCTCCTCATTGGCTGAGACACAGCAGCAAGAGCCATTGCTGTCAATCATAGCCAATGAGGAGGGAGCAGGGGGTGGGGCCAAGCCGCGGCTCTGTGTCTTATGGACACCTAAAGCAGGGCTCCGGAGCGAGAATGCACCAGTGCTCCCATAGCAAGCGGCTTACTGTTCAGGGCACTGGTCAAGGGAGAGGAGCCAGGAGCGCCAGCGGGTGACTCGCGAAGAAAAGGATCAGGGCTGCTCTGTGCAAAACCATTGTACAGAGCAGGTAAGTATAACATGTCTTTTTTTTTTTTTTTTTTTTTTTTTTAAGAATCATTTTAATGTGCAAAACACAGAGGGCTGTATTATTATTTTTTTCATAGATATATTTGTATATTTTATGTTAGAAAAATACACAAGATGCAAAAATATAATTTGCATAGGTAATTTGAGGGCAGTACACTTGGGAACTATAATTTACAGAAATATATCCTTGTTTTTCTTTTTTGTATTGCAGCCTTTTAAAGAACGTTGCGAGTGGTTTTATGAACATCTACATGCTGGGCAACCAGATTCCGATATGGTTCATAGACCTGTAAATGAGAATGACATATTGCTAGTTCATAGAGGTATGAACCGTGAAACTACTTGTTTAATCCAGAGATTTTGTTTTAACAAGAATGCAATTAATTTTTTACATATTTAGATTCTCTTTTTAGGAGCAGTTGTGAAGTGGTGTTTAAATCAAACTGTGAAAAACTTAAGCAAGGTATTGCTGTGCGCTTCCATGGAGAAGAAGGCATGGTATGTCCAAATTTACCATACTTTCATGGTTCGTGTTGATATGTATGTAAAAATGTATTGAGTAAAGCAGTTAAAGTGGTAGTAAACATCTCTTTTCATCTTGTAGCTACAGGCAAACCTATAATAAGGCTTTACATGTGTAGATACAGTATATATCTCCTAAACATTTAGGAGATATTTACATGTGTAGCAGCCGGTGACATCACCGCTGTATGCACACTGCACTCTCAATGGCAAGCTGTCCATTGAAAGAACTGTGGTGCAGCAGTGACATCATCACGGCTCAGCCATTCATATGGCCAGAGCCTGCGAATTGGAAAGGAAGGCCAGGTGAAGTTGGATTCCCTTTCAGCGGTGACAGCATGCCACTGGAGGGATCCATTTTTTTAGTTAAGTCTGTCATAATGTGCTAGTATGCGATGCATACTAGCACATTATGACATAAGCCTGCGGGGGACACTAGTTTTTTTTTTTTACCGTGGTTTACGCTTTAAAGAGGAAGTAAACCCAGATGGTGTTTACTTCCTCTACATACACCTGTAAATTAGAAGCATAATGGGCTACTATGCATGGCATAGTACCCCATTATGTGGCACCCACCTGCAAACGAGTCCAACGCTGTCCCCTGTGCAGGCAGTGTCCATCTTAAGCCCCCGTCTTCCTTCCGGGGCCGTGACTCCGGCTCTATGACTGGCCGGAGTCGCGTGACCTCACTCCCACGCATGCGCGTGTGAGCCGCCAGTCACGGCACAGTGTCAGTGGAGAAACGGCACGGAGGCCGTTTCTTCACTGCGCATGTGCCGAAATGACGTTGGCACATGCAGAACACTGCATATCTCCTGTACCGTGCAGGTTTAGGAGATATGCAGGGCACCTACAGGTAAGCCTTATTCTAGGCTTACCTGTAGGTTAAAGTGGTTGTCACAGGTTGACAACCACTTTAAGGTATTGGGTATAACACAAATTATACAAAATCAGTGCTTTGAAAATCCCATTCATTTTATTGCACTTATTCCCTGTGAATCTTTTAATTCACTCTTTCAGGTATATCCAGTATTGTAGCACCTGTTCTAACACTGTAGTGAGATTCTGAAGTAGGCACCATCTAAAACCTACATAATCAGTCTGTGATCTTTGAATTCCAGTGCTCCCTTCAACAAAAGCCCCTAAACGTTTACAGAAGAGAAAGCATTCACTTGGAACTAACGAATGGCAGCTTCATGGCATTTTGGGCATGTTCGATGCATGGGTTACCCTAAAACCTAGAGTTTAGAGAGCTTCTAGGACACAATAAGCAGTATGTTAAGATGACATGCTGGCAGCTATTGGTGCCTTGTTTCAGACACTCAGCTTGTTTTTAGCAGGTTTTGCATGAGACTGTTGTGTATTTTAAAGCGAACAGGGGAGATTGCATATTTTTAAAGCAGTGAAATTCACTAAACATTCAAGGTAAATCTTCCAGATCAATGTGTTTTGGTATACAATGAAAGATTCACCACCACTGAATGTCACAATCACAGTTTCATAAATATGCTTGGTAGCAGCCAGATTTGCACATTGCATAAGAACGCTTAGGCTTAATATACACAGGACGTTTTAAAACCTCTCCCAAATGATTTAACTTGACAGATGGTAACCAATGTTTAAAAACATCCGTTTAGCCGCGTTTGCATTCAGAAGCGTTTTTTTTTTTTTTTTTTTTATATAGTGAAAATGTATCTCCATTAAAAACACCTGTAAACCAAACCCGGCTAAATGCGAGTTACCGCGTTTACAAGCTTTTAAAGGCCTCTGATTATCCGTCCTGAACGCATTTTTTTGCTTTCCAAAAAATGCTTCTAAACTCAACTGCCTAAAAACGACTAGTAGGCTACATTTACACGGGACGCTTTTTCAACCTCCCCTGAACGATTTTTATTTTGACAGCTAGAAACCAACGCTTAAAACAACCGTTAAGCTGCAGTTTACATGCCGCGTTCGTGTCTAGAAGCGTTTTTTTTAAAATGACAAATGCCTCTAAACTAAATGCTGCTAAGCACAGGTTAGGTGTTTAGGCGCGTTTACAAGCTGTTACAGGCATTTGGCGTTTCAAATGCCTCTGAACGCATTTTTTTGCTTTCCACAAAAAGCCTTTAAACTCAACTGCCTGGAAACGACCCTGTGTACATGGACTGATAAGATTATGTTAGGTGAGTTCAGGGGCAGCTGGAAAAAACACCCACATGCCTCTAAATGACCGTTTAGAGGCAGCAGTGGAAATGAGGCCTAAACCACCCTGTGTAAATGTACTTATAAGATAATCTAGAGGAGAGTTCAGGGCCAGCTGAAAAAATGCCCAACTGCTCCTAAGGCTCCATACACACGGGCGTATAAAAAAAAAATAAGCTTAACATCGGGCCCGACATCAGGGAAACATTGGCGTCAAAAATGCAATTTCGTCGGCGTTTTGCATCGGCGTTAATGGGTGTTAGTGAGCGTCGTCGTCAATAGGCGTTTTGTTTAAAAAAAAAAATCTCTGCTATTTTTTAACCTAAAAACGCCTGTTAACGTCGCTACGGAGTTAATGCTCAGCGTCAAAAACGCTCTAAAGCTGCAGCTTCAGAACGCGCTGGCCATGGGTTCTACTTTCAGCTCACTAACGCCGATGCCATCTACAGCTCAAAAACGTCTGCATTTTTATATGGGGCCATTGAATAACATGGAGAGCTAAAAAAACCGCTAAAAAATGCGGCGGTAAAAAATGTCTGTGTGTATGAGGCCTAAATGTCCGTTTTATCAGCAGCAGTGTACATGAGGCCTAAAGTTCCTTCTATGCATTACTAAACATGCAGTATTTGTATGTCCCTGCTTCTTCCTACAGTGCAATTGTATATATTTTCCATTTCCTTAAAAGCACTCCTTATGTAAGTGATATCTTTTCTCAATCAGTGTTGAGATGAGGAATATGGAACTACAAACAAAACATTTTCTGGCCATTATTTATTTATTTATTTTTTGGCATTAGACGTAGTAGGGGTGTGTTTAATTTTCCCATCACTTCCTCTGTCTGTGACACCCATACAAGTAATTACAGTAGTCACCTGGGCAGGAATGTAAAGACAGCAATAAAACATTGTCATCCATTTTAACTCACTCTAATAAAGATGTTCTTTTGTCTTTGTCCCCATTGGGAAGGTTCCCATTAATTCCTGTCCTCACAGGAAGTTGGAGTGAATCGTCATAATAGGGCCACAAACACCAATAGATAACACCAGAACAACATACTTCAAAGACATGCTGGGAACTTTAAGGCCTCATGCACACTGGACATTTTTGGACATTTTTACAGCAGCTGGTTTTCCTACAGTCAATAAACCCTCCATCATATTATCCTATGTGTTCATGCACACATAGGCTGTTATCAACTGTTTTTGGCTCAGGTGTTTTTGAACTGTAAAAAAAACCCCAAGACTAGTGGATTCTGAGAGAATCTCAGCTGTAAAAATGCTCTAACGCTGAAAAACGCGCAAAAATGTGGTCTCCAACGTTTTTGATCCATTGAAAAAAAAAAAAAAAAACGCTCAAAATCACTACTACTGAAAAACTCAAAAAACGCTAGTGCAATAACGCCGAAAAAAGCTGAAAAACTCACTACAAAGCTACTGATGTTTTTAGAATGTTTTCTTTTTAACGTCCTGTGTGCATGAGGCCTAAGAATTGCAAGTATAGTCAGATGAATGAAAACTTCAACCAAGCCCAGTAGCTCTATTGAGGCAGCTCACACACAGCAAGGCTTCCCTCAAAAACTGGTTAAACAATTAAAATTAAAGCATCCAGTGTGGTCCAGGGGCAACACCAAAACATAGTTACAATGAAGAAAAAGTATATCTAGATAGGCATATTAGTATACAGGCAGTCCCCTAGTTACAAACATCCGACTTACAAATGACTCCTACTTACAAACGGAGGGAGACAACAGGAAGTGAGAGGAAATCTCCCACTAGGAAGGGAAATTCACTCCTGTAAGAGTTGTTATGGGAAAAAGGGGTCTCTACTGATGCTTTATCACCAATCCTTGTTTACACAACAACCCAAAATTTTCAAAATCCAATTATCATTGGGACAGGAAGTGAGGTGAAATCTTCTGAACAGAAACATAGACAGCAAAACAAACATTACAGGGGTGTTACCTAGGGTTGCCACCTTTTCTTCAAGCCAAACCCGAACACTAAGGCCCCTTTCACACTGGGGCCGCCCGCTCGTCAGCGGTAAACTGCCGCCAATTTAGCGGCGATCTACCGCTGTAATAGCAGCGATATGGCGCCGCTATTCAGGCGGCAGCACGGCACTTTTAACCCCCCCACAAGGGGTTAAACGGGTTAAAAGTGCCGGTGCTCGACGCTCCTGGAGCGGTGTACAGCCGCTTTTGGAGCGCTGCCCATTCAATCCAATGGCAGGGGCTTTCCTGAAAAATCATGTTTGCAGGAGTTTAATTTTACTCCCGCAGGCGCACCGCCCTGAGTCGCCTCAGTGTGAAAGGACACACTGGGTTGAATGGGGAGACGCTTTACAGGTGCTATTTTAGCGCAATAGCGCCTGTAAAGCGCCCCAGTGTGAAAGGGATCTAAGGGCCCTTTCAGATGGGGTTTCTGATCAGGTCAGCCTGACAGTTTTTCAGGTGGACCTGATCAGACGCTCCATTCACCTCTATGGAGCGGCAGATGTCAACGTTGACATGTCCACTGACACCCGCTGCTATCCGATCCGATCCGTGAAATCCAGACGGATGGAGGTCCTATTTTCCATATGTGTAGTGGATCGGATGAAAATGGACAGGTGGTCCATTTTCATCTGATCTCCCCAAAGAGGAGAGCGTGGCTCTGGCAGGTCTCTGCACAGTGAGCGGAGACGGGCCTGTCACCCGCCTGCTCAGTGGGGATCAATGGATCGATCCCTGAACAAAACAGAGTCCACTGGACAGAAAGCCCGTGTGAAAGACCCCACTAGTGCACTGCACTGCACTTGCTTAACAACTCAGCCCATTCAACTCAATTGGGCTGCGCTGCAACCGTGTGCAATGCACATGGCTACAGCACAGCGGTATGGGATTTTAGGAGTTAAAAACAAGTGGTAAGGAAAAAACAACGCTTCTTCACCACCTGTCTAATATGTCTAAAAAAATGATTCACTGTGGATCACTCTTCAGAGTGCCCTGCTACTTCGTTTACACTTATGGTTGGGGGACAGTAAAAATTAGAGGTTGAGCTGTGTTTTTACTGCTACCCAACTGTTCCTCTTAAGCTGCAAAGGCAGCAGAGGGGGGATGTACACACGCAATAGCCAAAATGCTTTGCATCACAGTGCGGCAATGCCTGCTGAATGTGGCCCATCCAAGTGAATGAGGGCTTCCTGCATCTGTGTGCAATGCATTCAGTTGTGGGGTGCCGTTGTGGGGTTTAAACAGGTGGTGAGGAATTGATATAACTCCTCCTCACTGCCTGTTAAATGCCCTCTGAAGAGTGATCCAAACATGGATTGCTCTTCAGAGGGCACCATATTTGTAAATGAGCCCTAAGGGTAATCGCCCATTGCAGTATATTCTGAGAAATCATCAGGGAACTGGGGACAGGAACAGGACTATTGCTGAGCCTAGGTTCAGACTAGTGCAATCGCATGCGATGTCTGAGCAATGTGAGTTCAGCCATACGCTTGTATGGCTGACCTCACATTGGATTTGCACAGAAAAGGTGCAGGGACTTGTTTTTTTCACGCACTGGAATCGGATCACATGGGGTGTTCTCACCATCCGATTCCTGTACAAATTCACAGTTTGCACTGCGATCTGTGAACTGTCATTAACTTTGTAATGACACCGCAGCGGTTCACAGAGAGCAGTGTGAACTGCCTGTGGGAGAGGTGCCATTCAGGAACCGGCGCTGGAATCGCACCGCTTCCCACATCGCTACAGTGTGATCCTAGGCTGAGTAAGAGCCGGCGGTTCGCACTGGAGCGGCGCGACTTGCAGGGCAAAGCAAGTCGCCCCGCTCGAGGCAACCTCAGCGCGGCTTGCAAGGAGACTTCTTACCATAGAAGTCTATGCAAGTCGCGCTAAGGTCGCCCCGAAAATAGTGCTGGAACCTTTTTCTAAGTCGGAGCGACCTGAGTCGCTCCTATTAGAACGGTTCCATTGCACTGCATGGGGACGACTTGTCAGGCGACTTGAGTATGAACCGGCTCTTAAAAGCTCTTGTCTGCAGCAATTACAAAAAACTTCAAAACTTCTGCTCAGCTGGGGGCCAGGGGAAGGACTATTTAACCCCCTGGACTCAAGCGCTTACCTGCTGTGGAGATCCAGGCTGGACTGTGGCTTTATCTGCTCAGCTGGTGGCCAGGAAGGAACATGAGGAGTTAATATAATCACTCAGGCACACGTTTTTATCTTTATTCAGCCCTTCTGACAATCTTATGAGTCCCGACTTCCACATCTATAGCGATCAGCTGGGCAATGTAATTGCCGGGAACCGCAGCACAAGACAAGGATTACTCCGCCTGAGCCCGAAAATTATCAAATAGTCCCTGCCAGCTGATCGCAATAGCAGTGGAAGTCGGGACTCAGATAAGATTGTCAGAAGGGCTGAATAAAGATAAAAACGTGTGCCTGCGTGATTATATTAACTATTCATGTTCCTTCCTGGCCACCAGCTAAGCAGATGGAACTCAGAGCTAGAGTGCAGGCTGGATCATGTGTCCGGGAGAGAGGAGGAAGGAGACCCGGGCACATGATTCAAAATCACTCTAAACCCGTACTGTCCGGGTGAATCCCGTACAGGTGGCAACCCTAGTGTTACCCCTTCCCTATGCTATCCAAAAAGCTTAAAAATATTTTTTTGGCTGGAGCTACACTTAAAAAATGTACCTGTTCTGACTTACAAACAAATTCGACTTATGAACAAATCTACAGTCCCTATCTTGTTTGTAATCCGGGGACCGCCTGTACACCATAAAATCTAGAACAACACATAACAAACGTGTCCAAAGAACTTAAGTTGTCTGGATTAAATTTGAGAATGTTTAAAGATACAAGTGATATACATCAAAAAGAAAACTTTAAAAAAAGTACTGAAAAATCAGGTTGCTGAATTAGAAATAATTGGCAGTAGTTTGCGTTTGATCCGTTTTTCCGGTGTATTTTGCACGTGCATTTTTATGCATTTTTCGCATGTTTTTTGATGCGGTTTACATTTTTAATGCTTTTTTTTTTTGGGCCAATTTGTTGTTGGGTGGATTCAAAAAATACAAATCACTGCAAAAATGGACTACGTGCTTTTCAGCAGCTTCTCCATTGAAATCTTTTGAACCAAAATGCACCCTTTTGCTTTTATAAAAGTCCCTGACCCTTTCCAAAAATGCAGCGACTGAAAAAAGCATAGATGTGAACATGACCTATAGGAAACCATGTTAAATGGCCTATAGTGCGTTTCTGCAAAAAGCATTACAAAATGCATAGACGTGATCTGAGCTTTAAAGAAGTTCTAAAATACACTAAAGCCCTGTACACACGGTACAACGGTCGTACAACAAGCGGTCATCCGACCGTTGGTACGCACGATTACGACAACAAACATGCGACGGTCGCACAACAGAAGTTGGATGAGCAGACTAGAAAACTTTGGTTGCACGACTGTTGACTCCTGTGTACTGAGAAGTTGGGCCAACAAAGTTGTACGTGTAAAACACGCACGCTCAGCAAGTCAGGAACGCCCGGAAGTGTCCGTGTAAACCTACGTTCCTAATTCACAAATCACATTCATCTGAACTTCCTCTTTATACAATAAAAAGATTTTTTGCTGCGCCAAAAACCTCAAACAAACAAATCTAAAATAAGATAGCAGCCAGCACAATCACTGATGAACACAATGTAAACGTCTGTATATAAATGGTGCAGCGCTAATAAATACAATTGAAATGCTGATAAAAATGCATAAGTCCATATAAATGAAATTCCTTGTATTCTTAATATTCTGGAGATCCAGGGAGGGGAAAGAGAGATAGGAGGCCGCCACCAACACCGCACACACTGTCTCTTACCCCCTAAGGTGGACCCTTATTACAGGGGTCATATAGGCATGATATAAGAAACACTTATGTTCATTGGCAGCACTCCGCACTTCCATTGGATCACCTCCTCTCACTGGACCAGCTCAAGGCAACATATGGAAGAAAGCAAACCACAATCCATAGCGCAACATGTATAGGCCAGAATTTTAATAAAGTTTAAATATGATACACTCACATGCTCATTCATGTAAAAAAACGCCTTGGAATTAAAAAGGAAAGCGACCCACGCTCACTTCACACTAGATGGCTGTAGCGCCCTGGCTCACTGTTCTGCGTGATAACTACGCCCCCTGACAACCTCATCCTGTGACGAAACCGGTAGGGGAGGAGCTACTCGTATGGGCAGAACAGTGAGCCAGGACGCTACAGCCATCTAGTGTGAAGTGAGCGTGGGTCACTTTCCTTTTTTATTCCAAGGCGTTTTTTACATGAATGAACATGTGTATCATGTTTAAACTTTATTAAAATTCTGGCCTATACATGTTGCGCTATGGATTGTGGTTTGCTTTCTTCCATATGTTGCCTTGAGCTGGTCCAGTGAGAGGAGGTGATCCTATAGAAGTGCGGAGTGCTGCCAATGAACATAAGTGTTCCTATTTATACGCTCGTAGCACGTCACCACGTTAGGCTTGGTCGTACAATCGCTTAGCACACGTCAGTACGCGAAACACAACAGCCAACATACGATTTTGGACGTCTGGTCGTATGACCGTCGCACTGTGTGTAATAAGCATAAGCAAGCAAGAAGCATAAGGCTTTCTTTTACACCTAGCCAGTTTGCTTTTGATACATTTCTGCAGTGCTTTTTGCAGTGCGTTTTGCGTTATTGTACACGTGTTTTTCCCACGTTTTATGATGCGTTTTGCATTTTTTATACTTTCGTTTTTTTTTATTTTTTTGTTTTTTTTTGGCCAATTTTTTTGTTGGGCAGATTAAAAGACCAAGCTACTGAAATAAACCCAACTACTGAATTGAATACTAAAAATCCAAGACCAAACTAAAATATGACAAAATGGTTTACTGGAATAAATCCAACAAAACACTAAGAACCAAACTGCTGAAATAACACTGATTAACTACTGAAAGTGTTGAAGAAAACTAAGAAGCCAAACTGATGTAATAAGACTAATTGGCTACTTGAATAAATAATTGCAAAAGCCTGATTTTTTCATTACCTTTTTGCACATTTTCTCTGTGAATGAGGACCAAGGAAAGCCATATGATTTACAAGGCTTTTGCTTGTTGGTATCCCCAATAGTATTTTTCAGATTTTTTTTTTTTTTCCCCCCATTACTATTAAAATGATTATTTTTTTTGCATTTATATTTCCTGTATTTTATCAGCTAAAATAAACTCCCAATGAAGACCCAGTGTGCATAAGCTAGGCTTTTTCTTTCTTAGTAAAAGTTATGGTTTGCATATTAAATAAGGTATGTGTAAAATGGCAACCTGACTTAAGGGTGGGTCCTTGCATTTCATTAAGGCTGTCGTTTTACAGAAAATACAGAATATTTCATTAAGCGTAGTGTCCATAATTTATTGAAATCTATAACACAAATAGAGTTAAATCAAATGTGATCAGTGGATGATAAATAATGATACATGTCATTTTCATTGAACTACGTGTAGCCTTGTACGTTGAGGGTTTTGGGATTTTGACAGCAATCACAGCTGAATCTAAACTCACCATCTGATTAATTTCCCCTTTATTAGTGATTATTTTACAATTTTTATGTACATTTTGTATCCTAGGGACAAGGAGTTGTGCGAGAATGGTTTGACATATTGTCTTCTGAAATTATCAATCCTGATTATGCCCTTTTCACACAATCAGCAGATGGTAGGTAATCAAAAGAAATTTTAAAAAAAATTGTAAAAATCACGCTGGAGATGCAGATGCATTAGATGCTTTATTCTAGTCCACCTTTGCTCCTTGAGCAATGGAGAAAATGTGCTGACAGATTATATTTAGATATCTACTGAAGTGCTAAACCATCATAGCCTGCTATATTTTAATGGAATTATATGTTTATGTATTTAAAATTTGCTTTAGTTCTCTTGTGTGGGCAGGGCTTCCTAGCATGCATTGCTTTTATGCCAAGGCCGTTGTGATGCTGCTTATTTTTTTCAGTCCTTTAGGGCAGTGATGGTGAACCTTGGCACCCTAGATGTTTTGGAATTACATTTCCCATGATGCTCATGCACTCTGCAGTGTGGTGAAGCATCATGGGAAATGTAGTTCCAAAACATCTGGGGTGCCAAGGTTCGCCATCACTGCTTTAGGGTGATTCTAAAGGTCATTTTAAAATGTATCACTATGTTATGTGTATTTTGTTGTAAACTGTATTGAACAGATTTTTTTTTTTTTTAACTCCCGCAACCCACAGCACTTAAAGTGGTTGTAAACCTCAGACATGAAATATGAACAAAGTATATCTCTCTATAGTGTGTACTTCTCTCAATTAAAAACAGCAAGTGGCATTTCTGTCTGCTGCTTTATCCCTCTGCTATCAGCATGAGTCACTTCTGACAATTTTTCCTGACACCAAGAGAAAACCGGTGACAGGGGGAGGGACTTCCAGCAGATTGACAGTCTCCGCTCTGTTCCTGTAAGCTGTGTGAATGGGTGTGTATTTCTACCTTCCAATCAGCTCTTAGAGCTCTCTCTGTAAATTCAGCTCTCTGCCTCTTTTTTTCTGAGCTTTCAGACAAGCTTATGAATTCTGATTTTTGAACAGATGTAGAGCAGATAGCAGATAAGACAGTTACAGCTTATGTAGGAGGATTTGTTTAATCCCTGTGTATCACCTGAGCATAGTCCCTTCACTGGGTATATGTAAGGGTTTATAACCACTTTAAAGATACAGATGAGAATGAAGTGGCTACTACACAGCTTGAGGGTTTGTTTACTAAAATTGTAATGAGAACAGGTTTTATTTACAGTGGAACTGAGCCACTGTGGGTTTTGCAAGAGCACTTGCAATAATGTGCAAAAGCATGCTTGCCCTTCTCCAGTGATGAAAGGTCCAAGCTTCCTTTTGCCACATCATTGTTATATTCTCTACAGCTTCTTCCAGGCCCAGCATTTTCTTTCTTCAGCCATTGAAGAGCCAGTGATGGTGCATCTCCTGTGCATCCGCATTTGGCATTGCATAATCTCGACAATCAGTACAGATGCTGGAGGTGTACTGTGCACTGCAAAATATAGCTAGCAGATGAAATGTGGCTGAAAAAAATCATACAACCGGTCTTCTGACAAAAAAACGGTTACTACCATTTTTTTTATATATAGATTTTTTTTTAGTTTTGCTTTATGTTCACTTGTGGTCTTGTAAAAAAAACATTTGCCGCAAAGAAGAATTGTGAAAATTATAGTTAGTTTTGGTTTGTGTAGTGAGAAGTATAATTTGGAAAGCTGATATTTGACCTTGTCTCTTGTACCACAAAACCTTGTATTTCCATGTTAGCATTGCAGTTTAGTGAGATCAAAATTTCCCGTTCAGTGGTGTTCTGAGAAACTGAGGATAAAACGGAGAAAGAGCTTCAGAGACAGCTGGAGAAAGAAACCGCTGCTTTACCCAGGCGGCGGGTCATTTTATTTGGCTGTTTGTGTACCCTGTCATTATCTTTTCTATGTTCATAGCTGTATCTGTTACACCTTGTTCTCCCACAACCTAACTTCCTGACGATATCCTGATATTGCAGACACTATTGTAGATAAAGAAAACTTGAGCAGACCTTAGAACGAACATTTCTAGGACCAGTTACTGTGCCTTTAAAAAGTATTCATACCCCTTGAAAATGTCCACATTTTGTCATGTTGCAACCAAAAACATATTTTATTAGGATTCTATGTGATAGACCAACACAAAGTGGCACATAATTGTGTGGAAGGAAAATGATAAATGGAATTATTTTTTACAAATAAATATGTGAAAAGTTTGGCATGCATTTGTATTCAGCCCCCTTTACTCTGATACCCCTAACTAAAATCTAGTGGAGCCAATTGCCTTCAGAAGTCACCTAATTAGTAAATAGAGTCCACCTGTGTATAATTTAATCTCTGTATAAATTCAGCTGTTCTCTGACGCCCTCAGAGGTTTGTTAGAGTACCTTAGTGAACAAACAGCATCATGAAGGCCAAGGAGCATACCAGACAGGTCAGGAATAAAGTTGTGGATACGTTTAAAGCAGGGTTTGGTTATAAAAAATATCCCAAGCTTTGAACAACTGTTCAATCCCACATCCGAAAGTGTAAAGTGTATGGAACTGCAAACTTACCAGGACATAGCTGTCCACCTAAACTGACAGGCCGGGCAAGGAGAGCATTAATCAGTCAAGAGGCCCATGGTAACTCTGGAGGAGCTGCAGAGATCCACAGGTCAGGTGGGAGAATCTGTCCACAGGACAACTTATAGTTGTACACTCCACTAATATAGCCTTTATGGAAGAGTGGCAAGAAGAAAGCCATTGTTGAAAGAAAGTCATAAGAAGTCCCATTTGCCGTTTGAGAGAAGCCATATAAGGGACACAGCAAACATGTGGAAGAAGGTGCTCTGGTCAGATGAGACCAAAATTGAACTTTTTGGCCTAAAAGCAAAAAGCTATGTGTGGGGGAAAACTAACACTGCACATCACCCTGAACACACCATCCCCACCGTGAAACATGGTGGTGGGAGCCTCATGTTGTGAGGATGCTTTTCTTCAGCAGGGACAGGGAAACTGACCAGAGTTGATGGGAAAATGGATGGAGCCCTATACAGGGCAATCTTAGAAGATAATCTGTTAGAATCTTCAAAAGACTTCAGACTGGGGCATAGGTTCACCTTCCAGCAGGAGAATGACCCTAAACATACAGCCAGAGCTACACTGGAATGTTTTTTTTTTCAAAATGTTATATTTATTGGGTTTTTGAAGCATATCAAAGAATAGAGGTTACAACAGTCAGTCATGAAACAGCTTAGAGTCTAATAAACCTCTAAAAAAGTTGATCACAATCAAAAAGAAAAAACTGATAATAAATGTATACGTACAGGCCAAGATTTGTAGCTAAGAAAAGAAAAGAACTCATTGCAGAGATGTAACATTACATACTTGGATATTAGAGCATAAGAGTATCCACCATGGAGAGCTGGGAATTGGGAAGAGAGGGCTGCATCGTTATGTGCAATAACCTTAGACATCTACCGGATGGGAACCGTATGTTGATTGATCCCAGGGATCCCATATTTTCCCATAGTATGATTGCACGCTGCAGTAAGTGATTCCATTTGATGTATGTCCGATATTGTTTCGGAGAAGTAGGGTTAGTGAAGGAGATTATTCTGAAAGCCAGCAGAGCGGAATCACCCTCCTGGCTGCCAATAGGATAAAAGAAATGAGTTGTTGTACCGTTTTTTTGAGGCTGGGGAAAGGAAGCCCGAGCAGGTAATGGATAGGATCAAGTGGTAAAGATAAGTCAAGGAGGTTTTGGAGAAGGGACATCACTTTAACCCAAAATGATTGTATTAAGGGGCTTTGCCAGAATATGTGGAAGAGAGTTCCAGACGAGGTCCTGCATCGTCAGCATATTGGAGAGATAGAAGGGTCATAGAGATGGAGGATCTCTGGAGTCCTATACCAAAACATTAATATCTTAATGTTGGTCTCTCTATGTACCACGCATCTGGATGATTTAGAAATGGCTGTCCAGATTCTGCCCCAATCTGCCACAGATATATGTTTGTTTAAGATTAGCGCCCATTTGCGCACGTAGAGATGGTAGTCTGGATCAAGCGGGTTGGCTTCATGGAGGAGTTTGTATATAGAAAAAAATAAGTGGAGCTGGTATGGGCCTTGAGCACAGATGTATTCAAATGTAGTGAGTTTCTCTAAGGTGCAGGTAGGAAAGGGAGGAGAAAAAGTGACGAATTTGGAGATATGAGTAATGTAAATGTTTAGGGATGCCATATTTGGATTGGATGTCTCCGAAGGGAAGAAGTTTGCGGGTGACAGGGTTTACAAATTGGCGAAGTTGGAATAATTTAGCCTGGGCCCAGGGTGCCATATGGCCGTATGAAGTGCTATTTGGGATAAGGGGATTGTATAGAACGTTGGTATGAGGGAGGCAAATTGAGGAAAGAGAGTATTTCTTGTAAGTATTATTCCAGATTTGTAGGATGAAGAGCATGGGACCTAGGCTTTTCCTCTTTAGGAAAACATTGTTGTAGCTGAGGACCACACCAGGGAGCAGGGATGTATAGGATAGATGCCATCTCATTCTGTCTCTGACCATTTGTTGGGGGGGGGATATTGGCTTGACCAGGAAACAATGGTGCCTAAGTGAGCAGCATGGTAATATTTCATTATATCTGGTGCTCCCAGACCGCCCCGTACTCGAGGGGCAAAGACCACTGTATTGGCAAAATGATGAGATTTATTGTGCCAGATAAAATTGAGGAACCATCTTTTAAGGGTTTTGAGTTTGGGCCTGGGTATTGGAATGGGTAGAGTCTCGAAAAAATATAGGACTTTATGGAGGATGGACATTTTAAGAACATTCACCCTTCCCAACAGTGATATGGGATAGGCATCCCACTGGCAAAGCATGGTGTAAATTTCTCTAAAGAGTGAGGTGTAGTTGGCTTCGTATAGAGTGGAGTAGGAATATGTCAGGTTGACCCCTAAATATAGAAGTGATTGTGGGCACCATTTATAGGGATATGCATGGTGTAGGGTGGATAAGAGATTAGGGGGATAAGCACAGGCAGGGCCTCAGTCTTACAGGTGTTGACTTTATATCCCGAGAGTGAACCAAATTGTTCTAACAGATCATGTAAATTTGGAAGGGACGTAAGGGGTTCCGTTAAAGTCAGGAGGATGTCGTCAGTGAAGAGGGAGAGTTTATACTCCCTCTGTTGCATCTGAACTCCCCTAATATCTGGATGGGATTGTATCGCCACAGCCAGGGGCCCTAGGTATAAAATAAAAAGAAGGGGTGAGAAGGGGGCATCCCTTCCTGGTGCCATTGGACATTGGGAACATCCAGAATTGGAAAGAGGATAGTTGGACTTGGGATGTAGGGTGGGAATATAGCGTTTTAGTGCTGATATAAAGGGTCCCTGAAATCCAAAGCGGGTAAGAGTGGCTAACGTGTGGCCAGGATAGCCTGTCAAAGGCCTTCTGTGCATCTAGGCTCAGGATAAGTCCTGTTTTTTTTATATTTGTTTAAGGGATCAATAAGGTCTATGGTCCTTCTTGTGTTGTTGCCCGCTTGTCTCGCTGGGACAATACCTACCTGGTCATTGTTGATTAATTTGGGGATCAATTGGGTTAGGCGGTTGGCTAGAATTTTGGTAAAAATCTTGTAATCTTTGTTTAAAAGGGCTATGGGTCTATAATTATCTGGAATAGAAGGTTCCTTGCCCGTCTTAGTGATTACAGTGATAAAATAGTGCATATATTGGGGGTGGGGGATTTTACCATCCAGAATAGAATTAAAAAGAAGTTGCATATTAGGAATCAAAATATGGGATAAGCTTTTGTAATAGATATAGGGGAGACCGTCTGGGCCAGGGGATTTATGTGAGGGTAGTGATTTAGGGACCTGGGATATTTCCTCCGAAGAAATGGGTCCATTAAGGGAGTGGAGGTTTGAGAGGGACAATTTGGGGAGGGTAAATTTATCAAAAAACTCATCAAATGCCATTTGAGAAAAACTAAATCGATTTTCCGGGGTCAGGCAGTTATAAAACTTGTGATAAAAATCACCAAAAATTTGGGTCATAGAGCGGGGACAGTATGTGGGTTTGCCATCTGGGCTCAACAGATGGTCAGGAAAGGAGTGGTAAGGATGAGGTTTGAGCTTATTTACCAACATACGGTGGGGCCTGTTCGAGAACTTTTGCTTGGACCATAGAAGGGATTTAGTAATGTGGTCCATATCTAAGGTTTTCAATTGCTCACGGATGAAGGTTGCCTTTCAGAAGCGGGGCAACATAGGGGATTGGAGGAGGTGGCTCTCTAGAATGCAAAGTTTATCTAGTAATTCAGCCTTCCTGGCAGTCACGTTTTTTTTTAAGATGAGAGCCTATTGATATGCATTGTCCTCTAAAAAAGGCCTTATGAGCCTCCCATAGGGTGGATGCCTCCGAGACACAACCCTGATTGAGTTGGAAAAACTATATCAATTCTTTGGAAAGTAGCTCCCTGGTGTGGTCGAAATGTAGGAGAGATTTGTTCAAGCGCCAGTGACATGTTTTGGAAGTGGGATTGGAGAGGGAAAGATCCAGAGAAAGGGGGAATGATCTGACCAGCTAAAATGTCTGATGATACCATCCTGCTCAGTAGGGGGGCCGAGATAAGAAAATGGTCCAGTCTAGAATATATATATTTTGTGGGCTGAGGAGTAAAAGGTATACTGTTTGCCTGTTGGGTGTTTGATGCGCCAAGAGTCTAGGAGACGATTGGTGAGAAGTAATCTGCGAAAGGAGGTAGACAGGGCCTGGGATTGGCCGGAGGAGGGGGTGTGAAATAGGGTTTGTCTACCTTTAGTGGGGGAGCTAACAATATTAAAATCTCCTCCTACGATTGTGTAAGCTTGGGGGTAGCGTTGGAGGGTTTCAAAGGCTGTTGACAAAAAGGCTATTTGACCAGCATTCGGGGCATACACATTCATAATAGTCAAAGATGTGGACATATACTCACAAGATAGGATTACATATCGCCCATGGGGATCTAGGAAGGATTCTCTGATCCATAGTGGACAGGAACGCCTGATAAATATTGCCACGCCGGCCTTGCCTGTGGAATCTGATATGTAAGAAGTGGGAAAATGTTTAGAAGCAGATTTAAAAGCTGCCCTTGGGCGATAATGTGTCTCCTGCACCAAAATCACATCTGCTTTAGAGTTCTTAAACTCCTTCAGGGCTAACCAGCATTTCCTGATAGAGTTTAAGCCCCTTACATTAATTAAGATGAACTTTAGAGCCATGATTTCAAAAATAAGTGAAGCACATGCCAATTTAGTATATTGGACCTATCCCCAGGCAATCGCGGTGGTGGTGGGGGGGGGGGGGGTAGTTCCGACAGTCTCCATAGTGGAAGAAGCATAAAAAATTGGTGGTCACAGGGGAAAAAATCAATAGCAAAAAAGTCAGGGAAAAGAGGAAAAAAAAGAGCAATGACTTTTCTTATTGGTAATGTTATCACATAGGATAGCAGTAGCATTAGTCAAAATTAGGCCTGGAAAGGAACAACATGAAAAACAAAGTCCTGAAGCGTATTCACTGTTCAGGTGGCCGTGGCCCCGGTGTGTGTGGGGAAATATGGGAGACCTCCAAAGACGGCAGGGGGGTCTCTCCCACTCTCAAACTCAGCAAACGCGAATAGGTAACAGTTGATTACTGCGTATTTTTCAAAAGAAAAAAAAAAAAAAAGAAATTAAAACAAACCGTTAAAATAAAATGTTAACACCTCACGAGGAGAGAGCTGAATTTGGTATCCAGCTGGATCAGCAGACCATTGGGTCAGGCAAAATTGGGACAAGGACTGCCTAGGCGGCCTTCATCATTCGCAGCATGTATCAGGGGAGTTGCTTGGAGTAGCATCAGCGTTGTGGGGTATTGAAGGACTTCTTAAAAATGGAAATGGTGTAGCGCTAAAAAATTACAGTATAAAAAGTTCATCAAACGACGTCAAAGGAGATTTCAGCCTTGTTCATAAAGCCAAAGGTAATGAGGAATAGTGGAAAGCCGTCACCATCACCGCACACACTGACTCTTACCCACTAGGGTGGACCCTTATTATAGGGGTTTTGAGCGCATGAAGCAAAAGGTCAATCCGTATGTCCTTCCACCAAACCACTTCCTTCCCGGTCCACTCTCAGCAGCGTATGTAAACAGACAAACCACAATCCATAGTGCAACACGTATAGATAGGAAATTTATTTAGATATAAAACACATTACACTCACATGTGCTTAGGATAAAATGCGCCTTTAAACAAGTAAGTGGTAAGCGTCCAGCACTTCCCACATACCAGATGGCTGTATTGTCCTCGCTCACCGTTCCGTCCGTACGAGTAGCTCCTCCTTTAAGCGTCCAGCACTTCCCATATCCCAGATGGCTGTATTGTCCTCGCTCAACGTTCCGTCCGTACGAGTAGCTCCTCCTTTGGGGAGGAGCTACTCGTACGGATGGAACGGTGAGCGAGGACAATACAGCCATCTGGGATGTGGGAAGTGCTGGACGCTTACCACTTACTTGTTTAAGGAAGTGGTTTGGTGGAAGGACATACGGATTGACCTTTTGCTTCATGCGCTCAAGACCCCTATAATAAGGGTCCACCCTAGAGGGTAAGAGCCAGTGTGTGCGGTGATGGTGACGGCTTTCCACTATTCCTCATTACCTTTGGCTTTATGAACAAGGCTGAAATCTCCTTTGACGTCATTTGATGAACTTTTTATACTGTCATTTTTTAGCGCTACACCATTTCCATTTTTATGATTACATTGCGTTCAACAGTGTTTGTGTCAGCTGCTTGTCTAAATCATACTATTTATATCTGCACAGGAGTTTTTTCTGTGTGTATGTGGGTTTGGCGCAGCAATTTCTCTGTTTTAATATTGAAGGACTTCTTGGCTTTTGACTTGGCTGGGGTCCAGATCCGAGATGGGATGGATGAGGGACGAGGAGTCATTGGAATTGGTGGTAGGTCTTCTTCGGGGATAGGCGAGAGACCCAGGCCCTTGAAGAATGCGTCTGCTTCGTGAATATCACAGAGAATATGCTGGTTTCCTTTTTTAGTGGCTACTATGAGGAAGGGAAAGCCCCAGAAGTAGGAGAAATGATGGAGAAATAGTGGGTCTGGAGGTGACTTGTGACAGGTCTCAGGTGGCGTCATTTGGCCTGGGTGATTGGCGAGAGATCATTAAAGATCTGGATTCTGTCCTCTTTGTATTCTATTTGCGACTTGTTGAGGGTAGCCAGAGTGAGTGCTTCTTTGCTTTCATAAAAATGGAAGCGTACTATTATGTCTTTGGGCCTGGCTCCGGTTGGAGGTTTGGGAGCCAGTGAACGTGGGCTCTATCTAAGCACCAGTCTATGTCTGCCACCACTGGGGCTTGGGTATTAAACAGACCCAGTAGATGGGTACGGATGTTGTTGTCACTCACGGTTTCTGGGATTCCGCGTATTCACAAATTTTGATGACGTTCTCTGTTCTCCAGGTCCTCCTACTGGATTTGGAGTTGGGAGACAGTGTGTTTTGAGGGATGAGTTTTCTTCTAGAACGTGTGTATATTGTACCAAGTCATCGAAATCGGTTTCAAGTGTATCAGTCTGTTCTCCCAGGGAGTCCAATTCTCCCCTGTGAAAGTTTCCCGACAGCCTGGGAAATAGTATGTGTCATTTGCTGTAGCAAGGCATGCAGCTTTTCATCCAGTAATTCTGAAGTTAGCATTGTGAGGGAATCTGAGTATCCGCCCACTGTGGAAGCTTGGGGGGGGGCAGGCCATCCAGTACGTAGGTCCCGAGTTCTTTCACCGGACACTCCAGAGAAATTGAGGTCGGGATGCGGGCCTAGTCAGGAATCGCTCCAGGGTGGCAGGAGGCCGTGGGTCTGGTGGCGGTTGGCCAGTGGTTCTTTGCCACCCTATTTTGCCCATGAGGTGCCTGGGAGGAGGGGGGTGTTGCTGAGCTTACCCCTGAAGCTGATGGTTGCTTGTGGAGCGGTGCAGGAGTCACGGAGAGCGGGATGAGACCGGAGCTCTGCAGTTATGCGTCCGCCATCTTCAGAAGCCGCGCATGCACCAGAACAATGGAGTGGTTTAGATCAAAGCATATTCATGTGTTAGAATGGCCCAGTCAAAGTCCAGACCTAAATCCAATTGAAAATCTGTGGCAAGACTTGAAAATTGCTATTCAGACGATCTGACAGAGCTTGAGCTATTTTTGCAAAGAAGAATGGGCAAAAATTTCACTCTCTAGATGTGCAAAGCTGGTAGAGACATGCCCAAAAAGACTTGGAGCTGTAATTGCAGCGAAAGGTGGTTCTGCAAAGTATTGACGTAGGGGGGCTGAATACAAATTCACACCACACTTTTCACATATTTATTTGTAAAACAATTTGAAAACTATTTGTCATTTTCCTTCCACTTCACAATCATGTGCCACTTTGTGTTGGTCTATCCCATATAATCTCAATAAACTAAATTTACATTTTTGGTTGTAGCATGACAAAATATGGAAAATTTAAAGGGCAATGAATACTTTTTCAAGGCACTGTAAAGCCGTAAACAGTATTCACATACCCCTCCACACTTCCTCTTTCCTATTCTTACTACTAAATTATAGTTGCATATTAGGGTTTTAACTATTTCAGGCTGGTGAGATGATGAGAATTCTCCCTGCAGAAATTTTCAGTGGACTTTTTAAGCAAGCGTGTCTCCTTTATTTTATCTTAGTTATGTGAAACTTCTGACCCTTTAATAAATGTAATTTGCTCTGGTTTAAAACTATTTGTTTTTCATTTTTTTCAACAGGAACAACGTTCCAGCCAAACAGTAACTCCTCAGTGAATCCAGACCACCTGAACTATTTTAGATTTGCTGGCGAAATTCTGGGGCTTGCACTTTATCATAGGCAACTGGTCAACATTTACTTCACCAGGTCATTTTACAAGCACATCCTTGGTATGACTATAAAAGCAGTGGGCATTATTGAAAGATGGATTGTTTTACTTTTTGTAATGTTACTTAAACTGGAATGTCACTCTCCCAATCAACATTGATTATTTTTTTAATTTTTATGCTGCTAGCATAAGTAAATAGATATGTCCAGAAATGATGGCCATAGTAAATATAAGAGAAAACCAAGGAGGTGTTTTTCAAAGTGATTTCTCAGCAGAATGATGCATGGAGACATGAATGAATGGGGAGTTTGTCTTGAATAAAATTTAAGTAAATAGTGTTTTTGGTTGGTGGTGTTTAGATGCAGCGAAGATTCGATTTAAAATGAGCACTATTACAAGTATAATCAATGAAAAAAAAGTTTACGTTTCTTAAACAATGATAACATCAAACAACAAAGTGCAAAAATAAAAATGTATATCTTCATATATGAAAATGGTGTTCAAACCACACATGAGGTATCGCCAGGATCATTGGAGTGAGAACAATAATTTTAGCACTAGACTTCCTCTGTAACTCAACACTGGTAACCTGTAGAAGTTTTTAAACGTCGCCGATGGAGATTTTTAAGTGTCAAAGTTTGTCGCCATTCCACGAGAGGGCGCAATTTTAAAGCATGACATGTTGGGTATCGATTTACTCTGCGTAACATTATTTTCACAATATGGAAACAAAATTGGGCTAACTTTACTACTACCTTACTTTTTAACTCAAAGTGTTTTTTTTTTTTTTTTTTTTTAAAGGCGCTTGCAAGATAGCTGCGCAAATACAGTGTGACATAAAGTATTGCAACGGCCGCCATTTTATTCTCTAGGGTGTTAGAAAAAAAAAATATATTGTTTGGGGGCTTTAAGTAATTTTCTAGCAAAAAAACATGATTTTAACTTGTAAACACCAAATCCCAAAAAGAGGCTTGGTCCTTAAGTGGTTAAGAACAAAGCCAAGTGACTACTTACATGTAATTAAAATCAAAACAGCCTGTAAAACGTTTGCTAGCAAACATGATGCAATACACCGGCACTTCCGGGGTCACAAGAGGAGAGATGGCGTCAGCGCGTAGTCCCGCCCGACATGTTTCGTCACACGTGACTTCTTCCTGGTGCACGGGCGACGCACTGAACCATCGCTCTATATACCAATAGTATTGGACCAAGCCTCGTTCTCACTTGGTGGCCATTTTAGATGCAATGCAAGCCTCGTTCCCATTGACCATAGGATTCCTGACCAAGCCTCGGTCAGGATGATGTCCTCCTCCTATAGAACAGTATACTGGACTCTTTACATTCCTTTAAGGAATTTTTGAATGATAACGATGGAGGGATAGAATTAAAATACGAGGAGGATCAACATGGTGTACACTTCTTAGACTTGAGAATTTGGGCAGAAGGTGATCAACTTTTAATCTCCACATACTTTAAACCCACCGACAGAAACTTTTATACCACGGGACAGTTGTCATTACCAACCATGGCTAGTCTCTGTCCCTAAAAGAAGATTTTAAAACAGGCTTGAGGTGATTGTAGCTGTATTAGTGCAATTGTGACAGAGAAAATTGAGTACTTTCCGTGATACTTTATTTGCACTAACATAAAATTTTTCAGGACAATCTTTTGGGGTACTGAGTACTGCTTGGACCTTGAAGAAGGGGACACACCCCAAAAGCTTGTCCAGAAAAATTGTTTGTTAGTGCAAATAAAAAAAGTATCATGGACAGTACTCAATTTTCTCTCTCAAAACACAGGCTGATATTTTGACCCAGAGCTTTATTAAGAAGGGGTATTGTATCGATAATTTAAATCAAACCGTGTCTGTTACGCAGAATATGGATAGGAACTCACTCCTGACCAAGAGACCAAAGATTGTTAATAAGGAGAATAATTTATCCTTCCCTTTCATTACAACTTATTCCCATCAACACTATAGTATTAAAAAAACTTATTAGGAAGCACTAACACATTTTTAAAAATGATAATATTCTTGGTTCAAATCTTCCTGATCACCCTCAGGTGGTATTGAGAGGAGTTTCCTCTCTTAGAGATATTGTGGCCCCTAATGTTTTTGACCCCACAATAACAAATTGATGTTTTTTCAAAATATGACAGGATTTTATAAATGTAATAAGTACCCAGTGTGTTGTATTAATGCTATTAATAAGAAAACCACACACTTTATTTCTCATATCACTTCACCGGAATTTCAGATTAGAAACTTTATTACATGTTCTACGTTTAATGTTGTCTACCTTCTCATCTGTCCATGCGGGTTCCAGTACATTGGGCATACTATACACCCTATATACGTAAGAATCAAGGAATATATAGGCAACATTAAGATAGGATTTAAAGGTCATCCAGTCTCGAGACATTATTTGGAAGTCCATAAAAAAGATCCTAGAGGTACTGCCTTGTTAGGCATAGATAAATTGAAATTACACTGGAGGGGGGATCGAGAAGACGTGAGATTTCGAAATTGGAAATTAATTGGATTAATAAGGTCGAATGTCTTAGGCCGTTGGGTTTAAATGCAGATGTGGAGGTAAATACTTTTATTGATAATGCATAACTTTTTATTATTAAATTAAATTTTTTTACTGTCAATATCTTTAGGGCATAATGTTGTACCTAGGTGTTATTTGGATATCATCCTAGTCTTTGCTGTGTGTGACAATTCAGAGCATTGTTCCTACTTACCTTAGTGACATATCCATATACAAGTTTTTATGGTCTCTGTATTCAGCCAGGAGACTGTATTTTTGCATTAGAATTATATTTTTTTATATATTTTTTCATATAGCTTTTGAGTTACAGTTCACTTTTTCTTATTACGTCTTTTCCTGAAGATCCTTCCTTTTCATCTGAGTATACCAGAGGTTCCATCTGTTGTTGATACCTTGCAGGGGCTATTCTGCCTGCCTGTATGACCATCCTAGAGATAGATGGTCCCGACCACCTGGTAAGCGTCCCTACTCAGAGTGTTGGGTGACACAGAATATTTTTTTCTGTGGTGGAATATCAGTTCCCTCCTCACTTTCAATAAGTGCATTCTATTTATGAATTGTATTCTATGAACTTATTGACATTTATCTAAATATACTTTTTTTTATTTTTGCACTTTGTTTTATGTTATCATTGTTTAAGATTAGTGCAACTTTGATTATTTGCACTATGTTTATATCACATGGTAAGTCGCTGCAGCAGTTTTGAGCACTTATTTCCAAACACATCTCTTTAGCGCAGGTATTTATTTAGAAGTGATTACAAATATAAGGTATTCTAGTGGTATGGGTGAGGGCTAAGCAATAAAAACATAGTTTGTTTTTAATTATTATTTATTTTTAATTTCACATCAATCAAATGGGAGAGTTGGCAAGCTTTGCAGTGTTCTACATTGTCCCAACTATTGTCACTTTTGCTTTGTTTTATGAATGTAGAGAAAAATGAAAATGCACATGAAATTAAAAAAAAAAAAAATGGAATTCGGATACTAAAAACATAAGCTAAATAATGTTGTTGCATTTGCAGTATAAACTCTATACAGTTATCATAACGCATTTTTTAAAAATAGTTTTTCTTAAAGCATTTTTTCATTGGGTTCTGAAAACGCAGCTTGCCATGCCAAAATATTGATGTCCGTATTAATTCTTTTTAGACATCCTTCTATTCCTTTTTGCAGCTTTGGTCAGGTAGCTTACAACAAGTAAAAAAAAAATGGTTCTGTAGAAAGGTTTTTTTGACAAATCTATTCTGACCCTCATTAGGTGATTTTTTTTTTTTCTTTTTGGTTTCATTGCATGGTTGTATACATATATTTTGCAGGGTACATGCACAGTTGATAGCCATTATTCTTTATGCCTAGCATGGTGCATGAGTACTGCTGTTTACTCAGCAAGCTGCAAACACTAACTGAGCTTCAGCAGACTGCAGAAATAAAAAGTTAATCATGTCTGAATCTTACTTTTTTTACAGTTTGATGAGGAGGGCAAGGAGTGTTTGTTTGCAAGTGCATTTGTCTGGGACTGTTGCATTTAAAATCTTTGGTCCTAACTGACAATGTCCCTTGAGCAGCAGTTACACTTTCAGTGAAGCAAGTGTTTCCTTAGCCACAACATAAAACATTTTTCATAGGTTGAAAGAGAGTGATTTGTGGGAACCAGAAATGCATGCCAAATATTTAAAATTGTATATAAACTTGTAAAAATGGAGAGTTATAAACTGGAACAACGTTAAACGGGCAGAATAATACATTTAATATTTTTTATTTTAGGGCTAGCTTCATAAAATGTATAGTTTAGAGTAAAATCAGTGCTCTTATTTTGAGTTCTCAAGTTCTTTTAGCTCAATGTGCTGCAGTGCCCTTCTACTCCTGAAGATGGCAGCTTAATGCAAGAGATGCCTGAGTGAGTAAATTGGATGAAAAGAACTCTCTTCCTAAATATCTGCATGCTTTAATACTGCAGGTATCCCAGTAAATTATCAGGACGTGGCCTCCATTGACCCAGAATACGCAAAGAACTTGCAGTGGATTTTAGATAATGATATTAGTGACCTGGGACTGGAACTGACTTTCTCCGTGGAGACTGATGTGTTCGGAGCTATGGAAGAAGTGCCCTTAAAACCAGGAGGGGCCAGCATACTTGTTACACAGGAGAACAAGGTGAGTGATGAGATCAATGTCAAGATGTGCTTGTAAACTGTCTCTGGAAAGATACACTTCACGCTCTGATGTGAGCCAGAAAAGACAGCATTTACTCCACAGGGGTATGGTATCTGTGTAGGAAATCCAATCGTTTTGAGTCCCTGCACTGCCATTATTCTGTGACATTACTAATCCATCATATTATTAACAGCGCTAAACTGTTTCATTCAGTGACATCCGTGTGCAGGAACTTTAGTTTGTGAGCAGTTTAGGTGTAGTCAGATAATAGCTATAGCTGTAAAGCTCATATTTCACAATAAATGAAGGGCACACAGATCCTCTGTTTCAGTATATTGCTTAGCAGTGCACTTCGTGGTTTAAAAATGTCATGTTCTGAGTTCTGGGTATCTTTGCAATGTCATTTTGGGAAGCACAGCTTCCAATATTAATATTTCCTTTTAATCAGCAGCCTGTTATCCCTATCCCACAGCGGCTGGAATTTATGACAGCTTCCTCATTTGTTAGCCGCGTTTAGCAGAAATCATATGCATTGCGTGTGCCGATGCTCTTATCCATCATTTGTCACAAAGTGTCAGAGCAGAAAAATGTTTAGATTCGGGTCCCTGACACAGTTTTAATTATGAACATCCATTTTGCTATGACAAATACACAGATGTACTTCACATAGCAGATCAGCCTTATGTTTCTGGAAACATTGCTATGCTGCTTTTTCTGGGGGGCAAATGTGTATATAGAATATTTATAAATGACTGTTGAGTGTTGCGTGATCACTCACTTCAGCCATAGCTTGTGTGTGTATGTGTGTGTGTGTGTGTATATATATATATATATATATATATATATATACATTATAAACTTTTTTTTAAAAAATTGTGTGCCTGTGTCGTACAAGGCGAACCACTTTTCTAACACACACCAAACAATTTATAAGTAATGTAAGAAGAAGGGTCTTGTTGAGACCGGACTGGACATTGACCGTCTTAAAGGAATTAGACACAGTCTGTTACGTTAATAGTGATAGAGTGATCTGCTGTCGATTTTAAAAGGAATTGCATTGGTTACAAAATACACTGTACTTTAACTACTGTCGATTAAGGGCTGTGTCCGTGTATTAAAAAAATTTTTTTCAAATATTATATATATATATATATATATA
>BLSH010197170.1:283251-294644 GCA_018402905.1 Glandirana rugosa | reverse complement strand
TTTCCTTTTAATCAGCAGCCTGTTATCCCTATCCCACAGCGGCTGGAATTTATGACAGCTTCCTCATTTGTTAGCCGCGTTTAGCAGAAATCATATGCATTGCGTGTGCCGATGCTCTTATCCATCATTTGTCACAAAGTGTCAGAGCAGAAAAATGTTTAGATTCGGGTCCCTGACACAGTTTTAATTATGAACATCCATTTTGCTATGACAAATACACAGATGTACTTCACATAGCAGATCAGCCTTATGTTTCTGGAAACATTGCTATGCTGCTTTTTCTGGGGGGCAAATGTGTATATAGAATATTTATAAATGACTGTTGAGTGTTGCGTGATCACTCACTTCAGCCATAGCTTGTGTGTGTGTATGTATGTATATATATATATATATATATATATATATATATATATATATATATATATATATATTATAAACTTTTTTTAAAAAAATTATGTGCCTGTGTCGGGAATTAGCTGTCATCAATTTCATGTCACATAAAACATTGGTTACGTTAAGGAAAATTTTAGCTGTCGTCTAGTGAGATAGTGATAATTGCATTGTCTGACACAGATTAAGGAAATTCTGCCAGTTACAGGTCAGGCCAGAGTTGTTCTGGGAAGAAGAATGTAATGAATATTTAACAAACCACACACAATCTTTTCACCAAGCGGAACATGCAGGAATGATGGTAAAGACATAGCTGTTTTTTTAAGGGTGGAGAGTTTTCCTGCAAACCATGCCAAGCCGAGGAAACGCCGTTTTAAGCTGTCATTGTACAAAATACAATGTTTCCTTTGCAAAATGTAAACTTTACTGAAAAGCTATTTGGCTTTTAGAGCGGTAAACAGCACCATTAGAGACCTTGTGACTAAATTATGAAAGAATGTAAAAACATATTTTTTTCACCTCGTGGAAGCTTGTGCTACGAAGCCGCATCAATCTATCTATTCGCATGGCCTGGTTTTAATGGCATCACTGATTTAGAAAGGGCATTAGAGTAATGATTTGAAATGTTTTTCATAGCAGCTATTAACCTGGACAACAAACAGCAGTGGCACACAAATGAATGTAAATGTGATGCATGTTTTTAGTTCATCTTGATCAGTTTCTAGGGTAACCAACTAAATTTTTTTTTTTTTTTTTTTTTTTTACTTGTTAGACGGTATACCTTTTTTTTTTTGTATCTCTTCATACTATTTTCTGAAGCTTATTTTAGTCATAGCTGTAGTTTTTGTTCTATGTTTTTCCTCATGTGCAGCTTTTCTTTTGATAATATTGCTATCATTTTTTTGCCTATAACAGATTACTGCTTTGTGTCTTCATTTCCTGTGTTCATTCATACTGTTGGCCCTAATGTTAGGTCTGCTCATTCCAGATGGCTACCCATACTATGCCCTTAGCTCTCCTCCTGTAAGTGTAAGGAAAACTGCCGTTCAACAGCAGACACACAGGTTTGTTTCTTGCCTGTGCTGGCACAATTCTTCATTCGAGCTGAGGACGCAGTGAAGTGCATTTCATTAGCTGCAAGCAGCTTCCAAGTGTGTGTAGATATGAGAATTGCCACACAGGCCACTGCCTAAACCATCTCTTTGCATTCCAGCACACGTGCCATTAAAAATGCTAGAGCTCCTTGTACCGATTAAGTGCTTGTTGTCACATTGCATAGAAATGCATGTGCTGATTTCTTGTAACAAACAAAATAAATATGGACTAAAAAGGTTCCCGTTGAAGATTAATGGAAAAACCTTATTTGTAAGACCATAGAGGGGTCCTACCATCCCACCAGCCTGTCTTAAGGGGACTAACAGAATCTGAACTTATGTCTTTGTCTGAAGTTGAAAAGATATAATGTAGTTCTGTCAGTAGTGCTCTTTGCAGAGATGGACTTTAGTGCGAAACTGAACTGGTAAGCAACTGGAACAAAGTGCGCAAAGCCAATTCAAAATAAGTCAGCATTAAAGGATACGTTCACCTTTCGTAACATGTTACATTTTATATCCATATTCAAGGTATAACATGTAATGAATGGACTGGCCCCTGCACCCCCGATTCTCCGATCTGACAGCGGGGATCTTCTCCCTCCTGCTTGCTGTCTCAATTATTTCTTGTTCAATGATTTTATTGAAAAGAGACAAATACAAGTTAGAGCATAACAAAGTGATAACAAATGGCAGAGTGTATTAATACACAATACAATAGAACTACAGACATCAATTGACATTTCAAGAAAGTGAGATTGCAATGTTAACTTTGCATACCATGTACGAAGGAGGTGCTGTCACAATTTAAAAAAAACAAAAACGTGGCTGATCGGGGCCCCGCCTGCCCGGCCACATCACTCATTCACAGTGTTCTGTGAATGGAAAAGTGCAAGGTTCCAGCAGCCTTTGCGGCTGTCTGATTGTAGTTTTCTATGAACTACCACGGTGCTGTGTTCATTCTCTCTTCCTGTCAGATATGTATCTGTATCTGCTTACTTCTACGGGACGTATAGGCACACAGATACGCTGACAGAGCTGCAGGAAACTGCATGGCACCGGCAATCAGCTGATCGCTGGTGCAATGCTTTAGAGCAGGGGTATGTAATTAGCAGACTTCCAGCTGTTGCAGAACTACAAGTCCCATGAGGCATAGCAAGACTGACGGCCACAAGCATGACACCCAGAGGCAGAGGCATGATGGGACTTTATGCAACAGCTGGAGGTCCGCTAATTGCATATCCCTGCTTTAGAGGGTCCAGAAACAAAAAAATTATAAATGCACATTTTTTTTTTTTACCTGCAAAAAAATGTGCATGTATTATTTTTTGTTAAAAGGTGAGCTTATCCTTTTTAAAGCTTTCCATGCAGCTGAAATCATTCCAGCAAAATCCACCAGCTGACAGTCCGACAAATGTAATATGCCAAAAGATACGACATGCAGCAGCTCAGCAAAGCACTTTTAATGTTCGTATGAAAAACGATCCTACCTATTGTAAGCTCTGGGGTCTTGTCATACCAGCTGTAAACACATCTCTTCATTTGATCATCGAAGGATTATAAAGCTTTACTCTCATGTCTTACATTAACATAGTGGTGAAGCAAAACACCCAACTACAGTCAAATCATTTTTTGTTTTTGATGGAGGTGAATAGGTTAGAACTTGGTGTGTGCCCATTGAGAAGATATTTATAATGCAAATTTTAAATGCTATCTTTTTCTCCAAGTAAATTTGCTTTGCTCATTTTGTCTGACGCCTTCCACCTGGCCAGGAAATAAGGGGGTGCATAATAGGGTAACAGACTGTTGTAAAAATCCTGACAAACTATTAAACCTTCCTCACTCTACCAGATATTTAGATTTTATCACTGCCTGTGACATTGTTGGGGTTATTCCCCCCTGACTTCCTGTTCTGGCACGCTCCTTTCAAGTAGAAAGGAAGGAAGGAGACTTTTGCTCACTTCTGCTGAGAAAGGATGCAAAGTAAAATCACTGATATGGGGACATAGATCTCATTAGAAAGTTGACAGAAGTCAACTAACCCTTCCTTGCTGTGTCCAAAACTAAAGAAAAGGATTGGGCTGGTGTTGGGCTTTAGGACAAAGGTTCCTTTTAACTGACTGCAGAAAGTGCCTGTTTGAGTTCTGCCTTAGTAGCAGTCCCTTGTTAATTCTTTGTCTTAATGTTACTGATCTTCACTTACTGATTTTACCCATTAACCACCCAGTAAAATCGAAATTAAAAGAATCTCATTACAAGAAATTAAACTACACAGCATATAAGTACATGCTTCATTCCAAGGATATCATTTTGAGATGGGTTTTCAGCTGTAATTGCTATGCTTTTTGTGGTTTAGACAGCTTTTCAATTAACTATAAATGTAGAAAAAGCACTTTTCATCCTTCAGTATAGTGATATACTAGTTAATCACATTTCTGATTAAATAATTGGTAAGTTTAAATGTGATCAAATATGTCACAGAATTAAGGTTTGGTACCTGCTGGATTGTGAAGTGTAAACATCTTTGCTGTATGCTTTTCGTTATTCGGCTGAATGCTGACCTCCTAAGAATTGCTAGATGGAGGCTCAGGCAATTTCTTTTTACCTTGTGAAATGCATACATCTGCAAGATATGCACATTCTAAGGGTACAGGAAAAAAAAACACTTTCTCTGGGTAACACATTCTCGGTTTTGATGCTTTTATTATGCTGTATGTGTTTGTCTGTGTATAAAGACCACTTTCTGGAACGCTTAGTACTTGGCGAGCTTGTCATTTTTATCAGAGATATCCGTTACAGAATGTCCTAAACAGAAAAAGTATACTCCTGAGTATTTCCATGCTCTAATGAAATGATTCTTTTGAACTGTGTGCAGTGCTGTATTGCAGTGTTTCCTAACTTTATTATATCGTTTTATACAACAAACCTTTACCAAATACCCCCTGTTGTGTGACTATCTCAGGCACCATCTAAAGTGTGCTGTATCCTAGAAACGTATAGTAATTCTTTCCAGCGTGCCGTATGATTTTAAAAATAGAATAAGCACTCTACTTGGTTTTATAGGAGACTCCGTTCACTTAGTTTCCAAAATAGTTTTTCGTAGTTTAATGTACCATAGAGTATCCACTGAGTGTGTGAGAATTACTTCTTAGAATATTGTACAAAGTGTGAGAGAAGTAAGACCTACTGCTCTACAGTACATATAGAACTTCTAAATCCTACATCAAAGGCTTGTGGATTAGAAATTTGTGTTTGCGTGCCAGCTGGGGTAGATGAAAATATATGTGCTCCATTATATTGTTCTGAAAGATATTCATTTTTCTACATTGTTTTCTGTTTTTTTTTTTTTCATTCCATCAAGAAACCTGCAATTATCACACCCATTACCTTTCAGCAGTGCTTTCAATGGCATAATGTTTTTTCTTTAACAAGCACAATCTAATAATAGAAATGATATTTGTTGTAGAGCAACTCTTCTCCATGTTATTAAAGTATGCTCCCCTTTTTTGTAGTAATCATTTTTATTGAGGATAATTCAGTTTCCAAACTTAACAAAACATTTGTTTTGAACATTGTAGCCTTTTAGTATGTACATGGTAAGAACACCACATGTAGTGCATTGGCAGCAGCCACCCTGGGGTGTATTGATTGGTTTATGGGAGAACCAGGCTGAGTAGAGTTGTTGTATGCAGAAGCGAGGGAGGCTTTGATGTCCTCTAGCAGTTCACGCAGGATACATCAGAGAATCATTGGAAATCATTTTTGTGATGTACCATGTAGTTTAATTAAAACATTTTATTATTTGTATCCTGCGCTTTTTAAAAGTCAGTCAATCTTAAATATCCTTTGAGATGTAAAGATTTATTACCAATACCCTTGTTTTGTGAATACATGTTCTCCAGCAATCCCTTGTGATGGAAAAATGGCTAAATACAAGTGGGGTTCATCACTGATTTTTCACACTGGACCATACACATCATTTGCTCCAATTGGTAAGTGTAAACTGCTACAGATTGACTCAGTTTGTCATAAATTCTGGAACGTTTAGGCTTGGTTCAGTTTAATGGTGCAGTAATAAATACAGTGCCTTGAAAAAGTATTCATACCCCTTGAAATTCTCCTCATTTTGTCATGTTACAGCCAAAATCGTAAATGTATGTTATTGGGATTTTATGTGATAGACCAACACAAAGTGGCACATAATTGTGAAGTGGAAGGAAAATGATAAATGGTTTTCAAAATGTTTTATAAATATCTGAAAAGTCTGGCGTGCATTTGTATTCAGCCCCCCTGAGTCAATACTTTGTAGGAGCACCTTTCACTGCAATTTCAGCTGCAAGCCTTTTTGGGTATGGTTTCTACCAGCTTTGCACATCTAGAAAGTGAAAATTCTGCTCATTCTTCCTTGCAAAATAGCTCAAGCTCTGTCAAATTGGATGGAGGGCGTCTGTGAACAGCAATTTTCAAGTCTTGCCACAGATTCTCAATTGGATTTAGGTCTGGACTTTAACTGGGCCATTTTGACACATGAATATACTTTGATCTAAAGCAGGGATATGCAATTAGCGGACCTCCAGATGTTGCAGAACTACAAGTCCCATGAGGCATAGCAAGACTCTGACAGCCACACGTATGACATCCAGAGGCAGAGGCATGATGGGACTTGTAGTTTTGCAACAGCTGGAGGTCCGCTAATTGCATATCCCTGATCTAAAGCATTCCATTGTAGTTCTGGCTGTATGTTTAGGGTTGTTGCACTGCTGAAAGGTGAACCTCTGCCCCGTCTTAAATCTTTTGCAGACTCTTAACAGATTTTCTTCTAAGATTGCCCTGCATTTGGCTCCATCCACTTTGGAGATGGTGTGTTCACGGTGATGTGCAATGTTAGTTTTCTGCCACACATAGCGTTTTGCTTTTGGGCCAAAAAGTTCAATTTTGGTCCCATCTGACCAGGGCACCTTCTTCCACATGTTTTCTGTGTCCCTTACATGGCTTCTCACAAACTGCAAACAGGACTTCTTATGGCTTTCTTTCAAAAATGGCTTTCTTCTTGCCACTCTTCCATAAATACCAGATTTGTGGAGTGTACGACTAATAGTTGTCCTGTGGACAGATTCTCCCACCTGAGCTGTATTTATACTGAGACTACATTACACACAGGTGGACTCTATTTACTAATTAGGTGATTCTAAAGGCAATTGGTTCCACTAGATTTTAGTTAGGGGTATCAGAGTAAAGGGGGCTGAATACAAATGCACGCCACACTTTTCAGATATTTATTTGTACAAAATTTTGAAAACTATTTATCATTTTCCTTCCACTTCACAAAAATGTGCTGCTGTATTGGTCTATCTCAAAAAATCCTAATAAAATACATTTACGTTTTTGGTTGTAACATGACAAAATGTGGAACAATTCAAGGGATAAGAATACTTTTTCAAGGCAATGTCGAACCTTGAGGCAGCTTATTCATTTTGAATGACCTGCAGGCATACCCAGTTGTGGCCAGAGTTGCACCTGACCCTTTTTTCAGGAACTTAACACATGGTAGTGTGTTGATGTACATTGTAGTGCACTGCAGGTACAATAAGTAACAATGTGTACATAGTATGGTTGGGGAAACCAGTTTGCTTTTTAATCTTTGATTATTTGGGGTATCCCTTTCAGAAAAGTTAAAAAAGGATGATGGCACCTCTACAGCATAATCTTGGATCAATATCATGGTGTTTATGAATGAAAGCCTAACTTCTTTCAAAACGAGTATTCCAGTTTTTTGGTTACATCCAGTGAATTGAATCGGTCATCAATTTGATGCTCAAGTGTCAAAATTATTTAGTAGTAGTGTGTGACTCACGCAAGGCCACACAAATTGGAAGTGGAGAACTCCTATCGGACTCTGGTCCCTTTATTGTACATCTGTTAGAGCAGAGTGACACAATATAATTTGTCTTTGTAGTAGTAATGGAGCTGAATGGGACCTTTGGTGGATAGACCTCCAGTCAGTACCGCTAGTGACCAAAGATAGGTGGTAGTGGATACAAGGAGGGTTGTGAGCTAAAGAGGGCAAGCAAAAAGGGCAAACACTAAGGAATAGCATTGAACAGAAGACTAGTGGCACAGCAGTAGGTTTAAGTTCACATGGGTGGGTGGTGGTGTTAAAAACATGCATTTGAGCTGCTTTTTTTTTTTACCAATCCTGATTGTCCACTTACAAAAGGGCCATTGGCTTGGCATGCAGTTGTGGAACAGGATTTCATTGTGAAATCCTTGGGATTGAGGAGAAAAAAAATTAGGAGACAACAATATTACGTCCTGATTGCCTGTAAACTGGCTCTAATTCACACTACATAAAGAAATTATGCAAAAAATGAACAAAAGACCAATGAGCCCCTTGATGACTCTAAGGCTCCGTTCACATCTTGGCGTTCTTGTACTTCTTTTGGACGACAGGCGTCCCGTGATTCTGTTTGAGCGATTTTACTGCGACTGTCCCCCAACAAATTGCAGCAAAATCCCCCCACGATCGGGGTGCCATTGGAAGTGAGGGATATCGCACGGACGTCCCACCATTTGCCGCAATTTTGAATCGCGGCGATTCCGCCCGCTATTCAGAAAGCCAAAATGTGAATGGAGCTTAATGGAAATATATGTCTTTAAATGTCCAATGGCATATAAACACTTGTTTTTTTGTTTTTTGTTATGGCTGTATCACTTCACTGGATCAAGATCTTTGATTATCTCACTAGTGTACAATATGGGAAACAAACCAAGAAATGGAGGACGCCATCAATTAAGAATAGTTTTATTGAACTCAATATTAAGAACACCTATTCAATGCACTGTAGAAAGATAAAGAACAAAATATCAAACATCCCAGACGCTCTGTGTACTCCCACAATGGAGCAAATGAAGCCAGGCACAAGCCGCAGAGTTTGGCAGGGAAGCTGCTGAACTATGTGTAGTGATGTAGTCAGAGTATAACAGGGAAGTGTCCGGGTCCGAGTACTGCAATCAGCTTGGATTCTTTTCGCCAATGAGCGGTACAGAGAAGCAGCTGGCAATTCAGGGCTGCACATTTCAAGGCAGATCCGCCCCTTTGTCAAATCCTCACTTAGCCGGGCTGCACCCTGTTTCTGTTTGTTTCGCATACTGGCTCTAAACCACCCCTGAATAAGCAATCTTTTCAGAGGGGCAGCAGAGTTTGCCAACCATGTAGATGAGCCCTTAGAGCTGTAAAGACTGGTAGCTAGAACCAAGTGGAAAAACAAATCTGTAAGACAGAGGAGCTATGTTAAGAGGGTGAAGCTAATGGATCATTACAATATTGGAAACATTTTAGGATTGCAGCATGGGCTTAGCCTAGATCAGCATTTTTCATCTTCGGAGCCTTCAAGTAGTGCCTTGTCAAATGCCTACAAGTAGCCCGAAAATTGTATACAAGCGAACAGGTATATTAAGCCTGAACTCGCACCATTTCATTCCCACATGTCAGTCCCGATTTCAGGTGCGATTTCAGAGACATCTGTGCGGGTTCCTGCACAGATGTCAATGGAAATTGCACCAGAAATCGTCAAAAGTAGTACAGAATCTACTTTTGGAAATCGGTGCGGCGCTGCAAATGCAGTGTCGCACCGATTAGGATGGTTCCATTGCCGGCAATTGCCGCCGATATGGCATGCGATTTGACATATTAAATCGCATGCCAAAATGCACCAATGTGAACCAGGGCTAAAGAGGAGTTTTTTAAGCTCTAACTCTGAAAAATGCAGCTATTCCATGTTTATGGTTCATTTTTGAGCATAAGCTTTTGTGGGAGTAAAAAAAAGCTAAATAACGCTAATAAAATGCTACTGCAAAAGTGCTGCAAAACTCATTCTACAGGTACAGCTAAAGCTACTGGTGTTTTTACAATGTCCAGTGTGCATGAGGCCATAGAATGGGGTACTTCCAGATTGTGTAAAATTTTTTAAAGGGTGCTATAGCTTGAGAAAGGCTGGCCAAGGTCCACACTATGCTGGTATTCCAGTGGCCACGTTTGCTTGGGCACAGCAGCCCATTTAATTTGAATGGACTGCTGTACGTATGAAAAATGCAGGGAGAAGGTCCCTACACCTTTTCCAAAAACGCAGCCGCAGGGAAATGGCATAGTTCAGTCTGGTTTAGCTTTATAAAAGAAATGGGAAAACAAAAAAATAGTCATTGCATTTGTTTGCTTTTTCTTCATTTCTTTTTTCAGTCCACACTGTAATCTGACTTTGCTGGAAATATTGGCCTATTAACCTTGGGAAGCAAAGTGAGGATTATATCCTCTGTGGGGGAAATTGATAGTAATAAAAACCCGGCTGACTCTGTAAGTCATCTCTTACAAAGAGATTAAGGTTAAGGACTGGTACTGAAATGTGCTTAACCATCGTACACAAAAAGGAGCATGCAGACAGTACATCAGCAGTGTAATCGTTCCCATTCATTGTCCAATGAGACTACTAATGACATAGCGAGTGGCTCAAATGAATAGTGGTGTCACCCCTTGAAGTGTCAGTGTGTGAGTCATGGGTTAAGCAACACAGAATTAGTTTACATATGTTCTTCAACATTGTTTGACTTTAAACATATGTTGTATATATTTATCCTATTGTGTTTTGCCAGAGTGTATGCTACTGGAAATATTTTTTTGTCTACATTTAATCAAGTGAATGCGGCCAATATAATGTAGCCCTAGACGTCCCTTCTGTCTGCATAATTTGTCACAGCTTGGAAGTGCAGGAATGCTCCTGTTTAGTCACAGGTGATTTCATTTGATGGAGTCGCTGATCCACCTGCATCTCAGCATGCATACCCATTAACCCTGGCCTAGGAGTGGTCCAGTGAGCAGCTCTGAGAACTCTTGCTTGATGAGCTATGGCTTTCTTAGTATTTGGCATGGCACAGAAAAGCCCCCAGCTGACACCATGACAGAACTGCTGTTGTGTTTAGGCACATCGTTGACTTGCTGATATGACCCATTGCCCATTAATAAACATGAATAGGCAATTCCCATTTGTAATGATTTAAAAAGCTTTCCTATTGAGGTATATAAAAGAATTCAATTACCATGCATGTTGTGTCTATGGTAGTTTTTTTTTTTTTTATACACAGAAGCAAAAGATATACACATTGTTTAGATGTATTCTAGATCTACTGCAGAGAAATATAAAGGGTGTGTTGAATAACAATTCATCATTCATATAGGACATGCAGTGCAGCTTCTGGATCACTGACTTTGTTAATGTCAGAGCACTTGACATACAGAATTCAAGCTGCTGCTACATTCCCAAATACACTGTTTAATAATAGCAGCACCATTCTACTAAATGTTGTTTTCTCTGTGTAATTGTATTGCAGGAAACCAAATGTCATTAGCCCATTCATTTGTTTTGTCACAGGTCAGCTAAACACATTCATGAAAGGTACACTTAATGGCCTTTAATAATAATGCAAATTACATTATAGTACAGTTACAGCATCCAAGCAAATTTTAACTTTCTTCCATTTAGTGTACTCACAGCTCTGCAAAATTATATATCATTAGTTACTTCACAATATCCATTGCTTTTTTAAATTTAATAAACCCTTTAATGTGCACACATGGGAAGTAGCTATTGTAAGAATCCTCTCTCAGAAAGCTGTAGAAATTATTACTATGGATCAGTCTGCAAGAGCTTTCTGCATATTTACTTACCTTCACTAGAGGGAATAAGGTGCTATGCGCACTAATGATTTTTTCATATGCATTTAGCATGTAAGTTTGTTTTATAATCATATATGACGCAACGTGATGTTATGATACATGGTGTTATATATAAAATAAATAATACATTATATATATATATATATATATATATATATATATATATATATATATATATCCGGTAA
>BLSH010197170.1:259174-280798 GCA_018402905.1 Glandirana rugosa | reverse complement strand
CCCCCCCCCCCCCCCCCCCCCCCCCCCCCCCCGCAGTGAGAGAATGGAGGTCCGTGTAAGTAAACACGGATCTCCGTTCTCATAGAGGGGGAAGGGTGGTGATCACAGGCTTCCTGCATATGGAAGCCGTGATCATCCCCTTTCCCCAGCCAGGGCAGCCCACACACAGTTAGAACACACCCAGGGAACACAGTTAACCCTTAGAGCGTCCCCTGCAGGTTAACCCCTTCACTGCCAATGACATTTACACAGTAATCAGTGCATTTTTATAGCACTGATCGCTGTATAAATGCCAATGGTCCCAAAAAAGTATCAAAATGGTCCGACATGTCCACTGCAATATCGCAGTACTGCTAAAAATCGCAGATCGCCGCCATTACTAGTAAAAAATAATAAAAAAAATAAAAACCCCAGAAATTAATTCTCATCGTCCGTAAACGCGGCAACTTTTGGGCAAACCAATCAATAAACGCCGATTGCGATTTTTATTTATTTATTTTTTTACCAAAAATATGAGGAAGAATATAAATCGGTCAAAACCAATGAAAAAAAAAGTTTTTTTTTTTTTTGTTTTTTTTGGATTTGTATTTTAGCAAAAAGTAAGAAATTTGGGTTTTTTTTGTAAAATTGTCGCTTTTCTTTTGTTTATAGCAGCGATAAGAAATGTGGAGAAAAAAAGGACGCACATTTTGTTTGGGTACAACGTCGCACGACCACGCAATTGTCAGTTAAAGAAACGCAGTGCCGAATCGCAAAAAGTGCTTTGGTCCTAAAGTGGGAAATCCTTCTGGGCTGAAGTGGTTAATGTCTTCTTTCGATCCAGTGCTGTCCTGCAGTCGATTTTGAAGCAGAAGCTATTTGCTCCACCTGCTGCTGTCAGTCAAATTCTGGACACACCCCCCCTTCCGCTTCCACATTTGGAACTTTTTTGGGGGGGGGGGTGGGTGAAACCTGCTTTTGACAGGTACCCGCTCCCAGTTCTGGCTCAGATCACTGCAGGGAGCTGAGCTGGAAATTTCCCCCCCCCCCCCCCTTTTCCCCAGCAGTCTTCTGGAACACATCATAGGTCCCAGAAGACTACAGGACCATGCACAAGGCGCAACACGACTTGCACATGCACAGTAGGAAACCGGCTGTGAAGCCACAAGGCTTCACTTCCTGTTTCCCTTAAAGAATTGGCTCAGGTGAAATCATTGCAGGATCCCTAGACAGGCAAGTGTCCTTACAGTAC
The DNA here is from genome assembly GCA_018402905.1 of Glandirana rugosa. Classification (NCBI taxonomy): domain Eukaryota; kingdom Metazoa; phylum Chordata; class Amphibia; order Anura; family Ranidae; genus Glandirana; species Glandirana rugosa. The sequence goes on along the minus strand of BLSH010197170.1, from coordinate 279,567 downwards.
AGGGTGGGCCATTTATATGGATACACCTTAATAAAATGGGAATGGTTGGTGATATTAACTTCCTGTTTGTGGCACATTAGTATATGTGAGGGGGGCAACTTTTCAAGATGGGTGGTGACCATGGCGGCCATTTTGAAGTCGGCCATTTTGAATCCAACTTTTGTTTTTTCAATAGGAAGAGGGTCATGTGACACATCAAACTTATTGGGAATTTCACAAGAAAAACAATGGTGTGCTTGGTTTTAACATAACTTTATTCTTTCATGAGTTATTTACAAGTCTCTGACCACTTATAAAATGTGTTCAATGTGCTGCCCATTGTGTTGGATTGTCAATGCAACCCTCTTCTCCCACTCTTCACACACTGATAGCAACACCACAGGAGAAATGCTAGCACAGGCTTCCAGTATACGTAGTTTCAGGCTGCACATCTCGTATCTTCACAGCATAGACAATTGCCTTCAGATGACCCCAAAGATAAAAGTCTAAGGGGGTCAGATCGGGAGACCTTGGGGGCCATTCAACTGGATTGGTCATCGTGGGCCAGTGGAATGGCCCCCAAGGTCTCCCGACTTTGTCTACGCTGTGAAGATACGAGATACTGGAAGCCTGTGCTAGCATTTCTCCTGCAGTGTTGCTATCAGTGTGTGAAGAGTGGGAGAAGAGGGTTGCATTGACAATCCAACACAATGGGCAGCACATTGAACACATTTTATAAGTGGTCAGAAACTTGTAAATAACTCCTGAAAGAATAAAGGTACGTTAAAACCAAGCACACCATTGTTTTTCTTGTGAAATTCCAAATACGTTGGATGTGTCACATGACCCTCTTCCTATTGAAAAAACAAAAGTTGGATTCAAAATGGCCGACTTCAAAATGGCCGCCATGGTCACCACCCATCTTGAAAAGTTGCCCCCCTCACATATACTAATGTGCCACAAACAGGAAGTTAATATCACCAACCATTCCCATTTTATTAAGGTGTATCCATATAAATGGCCCACCCTGTACCACCGGAAAGTATTCACAGCGCTTCACTTTTCCACATTTTGTTATATTATTTTCCTCAAAATTCTACAAATAATACCCCATAATGACAACGTGAAAGAAGTTTGTTTTAAATCATTGCAAATTTATTAAAAATAAAAAACTAAACTAAGTCACATGTACATAAGTATTCACAGCCTTTGCTCTATACTTGAACTTGTTGAAGTGCCTTTGACACCAATTACAGCCTCAAGTCTTTTTGAGTATGATGCTACAAGCTTGGCACACCTATTTTTGGGCAGTTTCTTCCATTATTTTTTGCAGGACCTCTCAAGCTTCATCAGGTTGGATGGGGAGTGTCGGTGCACAGCCATTTTTAGATATCTACAGAAATGTTCAATTCGATTCCAGCTTGGGCTCTGGCTGGGCCACTCAAGGACATTCACAGAGTTGTCCCATAGCCACTCCTTTGTTATCTTGGCTGTATGCTTAGGGTTGTTGTCCTGTTGGAAGATGAACCTTTGCCCCAGTCTGATGTCCAGAGCACTCTGGAGCAGGTTTTCATCAAGTATGTCTCTGTATATTGCTGCATTAATCTTTCCTTTGATCCGGGCTAGTCACCCAGTTCCTGAAAAACCTCCCCACAGCATGATGATGCCACCACCATGCTTCACCATAGGGATGGTATTGGCCAGGTGATGATCTGTGCCTGTTTTCCTCCAGACATGACACTTGCCATTCAGGCCATAGAGTTCAGTCTTTTTCATCAGACCAGAGAATTTTGTTTCTCATGGTCTGCAAGTCCTTCAGGTGCCTTTTGGCAAACTCCAGATGGGCTGTCATGGGCCTTTTACTGAGGAGTGGTTTCCGTCTGGCCACTCTACCATACAGGCCTGATTGGGGGAGTGCTGCAGAGACTGTTGTTCTTCTCTCTCCACAGAGAAAAGCTGGAGCTCTGTCAGAGTGCCCATCGGGTTCTTGGTCACTTCCCTGACTAAGGCCCTTTTCCCCGATCGCTCAGTTTGGTCGGGGCGGCCTGCTCTAGGAAGAGTCCTGGTGGTTCTACTTCTATTTACAGATGATGGAGGCCACTGTGACCTTCTATAGACAGATGTGTGTGCCTTTCCAAATAATGTCCAATCAACTAAACTTACCACAGGTGGACTCCAATCCATTTGTAGAAACATCTCAAGGATGATCAGTGGAAACAGGATGCACCTGAGCTCCATTTTGAGTGTCGCAGCAAAGGCTGTGATTACTTATGTACATATGATTTGCAAAGATTTCAAACAAACTTCTTTCACTTTGTCATTATGAGGTATTGTTTGTTTTGAGGAAAATAATGAATTTAATCCATTTTGGAATAAGGCTGTAACATAACAAAACGTGGAAAAAGTAAAGTGCTGTGAATACTTTCCAGATGCACTGTATTTTAAAAGTCAGCAGGTACTGTATTTGTAGCTGCTGACATTATTTTTTTTACTGAAGGAGCCTGTAGCTCCTCACTAAGTAGTGGATGTGTATGGATTATCTCCGGAGAATAAGGAAACTATTCATGTCACTTTAAAGCCTAACTCCATGTTTACTGTGCCTATAAAAATTTGGTTTGGGCCAAGATGGCCCAAACAAACTATTTCCTTCACTAACAGATGTGCCTGCTGGAAGTGCTGTATAAACTATATGTAGCATCAGGTATATTCAGTATACAGTGCTGCTCAGCTATTCATAGGAAGATTGTGATGACATTCACACTCCCCTCCACCTCAGCCAGCCAGAGGAGCTTTGGATTCATTCATTGAATAGAAAGCTTCTAATGAATGGCTCATTGAGCAGCACTCAAACAACCCGATTTTGTTCCAGGGAGCAGGACAGGAAGTTCCTGTTCTGCCAAAACACAGCACTGTAGACTGTATGTAGATAATGCTAGTAAATGAAAATAGGAAGTAGTTTGCTTTGGCCAGCTTGGCCCAAATACATTTTTTAAAGGCACAGTAAAAATAGAGTTAAGCTTTAGGTATCACACTACCTATTTAAAAAGCCTGCTAGTGCCCATTTTTTGTGACTGCCTTATGTAGAATGAAGCTAAGGAAATACAATATCATACAAAAGTGAGTACACACCTCACATTTTTGTAAATATTTTATTATATCTTTTCATGTGACAACACTGAAGAAATGACACTTTGCTACAATGTAAAGTAGTGAGTGTACAGTTTGTAAATTTGCTGTCCCCTCAAAATAACTCAACACACAGCCATTAATGTCTAAACTGCTGGCAACAAGTGAGAACACCCCTAAGTGAAAATGTCCAAATTGGGTCCAATTAGCAATTTCCCTCCTTGGTGTCATGTGACTTGTTAGTGTTGCAAGGTTTCAGGTGTGTTAAATTTGCTGTTATCACTCTCACGCTCTCATACTGGTCACTGGAAGTTCAACATGGGACCTGATGGCAAAGAACTCTCCAAGGATCTGAAAAACAGAATTGTTGCTCTACATAAAGATGGCCTAGGCTATAAGAAGATTGCCAAGACCCTGAAACTGAGCTGCAGCACGATGGCCAAGACCATACAGTGGTTTAACCACTTCCCGTCCGTGCCATAGCCGAATGACGGCTAAAGCGCAGCTCTAAAATGCTGGGAGGCCGTCAATAGACGTCCTCCCCTTTGGCTCATGCTGGGCGTGCTCCCACGGCCGCACAGCGCGCGAGCGTGCCCGCGGGTCGGGTGGCCCCGATGTCCACCTGAGACCCGCGATGATCTCAGAGAGCCGGAACAGGGAACCGCCGTTGTAAACACGACGGTTCCCCGTTCTGTGGGGGGGGGGGGCATGCCAGATCATCTGATCCCTGTCACTGGGATCAGTTAGATCTGTCATGCCCCTGCCAACCCCACCCCCCCACAGTTAGAACACACTCAGGGAACACTTTTAACACCTTCACTGCCCCCTTAGAGTTAACCCCTTCCCTGCCAATGACATTTATACAGTAACCAGTGTCTATTTTTAGATCTGATTGCTGTATAAATGTCATTGGTCCCAAAAAGTGTCAAAAACGTCCGACATGTCCGCCGCAATATTGCAGTCCCGATAATTACTAGTAAAAAAATAAATAAATGAATAACGCCATAAACCAATGTCCATAGTTTGTAGGTGCTATAACTTTTGCGCAACCCAATCAATATACGCCGATTGCAAATTTTTTTTTTACCAAATTATGTAGAAGAATATATATCTGCCTAAACTGATGAATACATTTGTTTTTTTTATTTTTGGATATTTATTATAGCAAAAAGTAAAAAAAAAAAATATATATATATATATATATATATATATATATATATATATATATATTTTTTTTTTTTTTTTTTAAATCGTTGCTCTTTATTCATTTATAGCAGAAAAAAAAAAACGCAGAGGGGATCAAATATCACCAAAAGAAAGCTCTATTTGTGGGAAAGAAAGGATGCCAATTTTGTTTGGGTACAACGTAGCATGACTGCGCAATTATCATTCAAAGAGTGACAGCGCTGAAAACTGAAAATTTGGTCCAGGCAGGAGGGGGGTTTAAGTGCCCAGTAAGGAATTGGTTAACAGGACAGATTCCACTCAGAACAGGCCTCGTCATGGTCGACCAAAGCGGTTGAGTGCACAATCTCAGCGTCATATCCAGAGGTTTATGGGAAATAGATGTATGAGTGCTGCCAGCATTGCTGCAGAGGTTTAAGGGGTGGGTGAGGGGGGGGGGTCAGCCTGTCAGTGCTCAGACCATACGCTGCACACTGCATCTGCATGGCTGTCATCCAAGAAGGAAGTCTCTTCTAAAAATGATGCACAAGAAAGCCCGCAAACAGTTTGCTGAAGACAAGCAGAATAAGGACATTGATTACTGGAACCATATCCTGTGGTCTAATGAGACCAAGGTAAACTTATTTGGTTCAGATGGTGTCAAGCATGTGTGACGGCAACCAGGTGAGGAGTACAAAGACAAGTGTGTCTTGCCTACAGTCAAGCATGGTGGTGGCAGTGTCATGGTCTGGGGCTGCATGAGTGCTGCCGGCACTGGGGAGCTACAGTTCATTGAGGGAACCATGAATGCCAACATGTAATGTGACATACTGAAGCAGAGCATGATCCCCTCCTTTTGGAGACTGGGCCGCATGCCAGTATTCCAACATAACAATCCCAAACACACCTCCAAGACGACCACTGCCTTGCTAAAGAAGCTGAGGGTAAAGGTGATGGACTGGCCAAGCATGTCTCCAGACCTAAACCCTAGTGAGCATCTGTGGGACATCCTCAAAGGGAAGGTGGAGGAACGCAAGGTCTCTAACATCCACCAGCTCTGTGATGTCGTCATGGAGAAGTGGAAGAGGACTCCAGTGGCAACCTGTGAAGCTCTGGCGAACGTCATTCCCAAGTGGGTTAAGACAGTGATGGAAAATAATGGTGGCCACACAAAATATTGACACTTTGGGCCCAATTAGGACATTTTAACTTAGGGGTGTACTCACTTTTGTTGCCAGCGGTTTAGACACCACTTCAGCTCCAGAAGGATTTAACCCCTTCCTGACCAGAGCACTTTTTGCAATTCGGCACTGCGTTGCTTTAACTAACAATCGCACGGTCGTGCGACGTTGTACAAAAACAAAATTGATGTCCTTTTTTCCCCACAAACAGAGCTTTCTTTTGGTGGTATTTGATCCCCTCTGCAGTTTTTATTTTATGCGCTATACACAAAAAACAAGCGACCATTTTGAAAAAAAAAAATAATTTTTTACGTTTTGCTATAATAAATATTAAAAAAATATTTATAAAAAAAATAAATGTCTTCCTCCGTTTATGCCAATATGTATTCTTCTACATATTTTTGGTAAAAGAAATTGCAGTAGGCGTATATTGATTGGATTGCACAAAAGCTATCACGTCTACAAACTATGGGAATAGATTTATGGCATTTTTATTTATTTATTTTTAATGATAATGGCGGCGATTTGTGATTTTTATCGGAACTGCGATATTGCGGTGAACAGATCAGAACACTTTTTTGGGACCAATGACATTTATACGGCGATCAGAGATAAAAATAGCCACTGATTACTGTATAAATGTCACTGGCAGGGAAGGGGTTAAAATGTAGGGGGCGTTAAGTGTGTTCCCTCACTGTGTTCTAACTGTGTGGGGGCTGGGCTGGCTGGGGCATGACAGATCTAACTGTTCCCGATTACTGGGAACAGTAGATCTGTCATATGTCCCGTCAGAATGGATATCTGTCTTGTTTACACTGGCAGATCTCCGTTCTGCTTCTGTAACAGGTGATCGCAGGTCACTGGCGGACATCAAGTCTGCCCGACCCCCGGGCACGCTCACACAGCGTGCAGCGGGCGCGAGCCGCCGTACAGCTACACCGATCTATGCAGCAGTGCTAACCTGCCGCCGGCGGCCAGTCGGTAACTGGTTAATGGCTGTGTATTGAGTTATTTTGAGGGGATAGCAAATTTACACTGTTATTCAAGCTGTACACTCACTACTTTACATTGTAGCAAAGTGTCATTTCTTCAGTGTTGTCACATGAAAAGATATAATAAAATATTTACAGAATGTGAGGGGTGTACTCACTTTTGTGAGATACTGTATAGGATGCTTTTTTTGTACATTAGTTTGGATTCTCTCCCACTATCTGTGGAAAATGAACAATACAGTTTAATGAGCTGGTATGCGGTCTTCCTTTCCCATGTGCATATAATTGTGGATTAATTGTAGAAATCATGATTTCCACTGCCATGATGCATACAGATGTATTGTAATTGATAGCTGTTTGCCTGGGAATCTTCCAATGCATGCTGTTTACCTGTATGATGCTACAGTGGGAGACAACATACAGTAAGAAAATAAACACGAGTACATGGAAAGAATAAATGTTGGTTATTTCCCTTTTGTAAATTGCTATAATCAGAGTACAAATTGTTCAAGCCATGTGTTTTGTTACAAAACCTATATTTTCCTTTTCAGGCTGTATGGTAGTGCAGCGTTATATTCACAATATTCTGCTCTGGCGATTCGCCTTCATATATACAATGCGACTAATAATGTATTATCTGCAATTATCTTTCTGTGCATATTTTGAATTGTCTGCTAAATGTAATCTACTGAGTAAATAAATCCAATGTGCTGTGAAGAGCTCCAATGCAAATAAGCTTTTCTGTAATTGCAAGATAGGGAGCCAACATTACTGCACATTGCGCATAGCAAAGATACACATTATTAACTAGCAAAAGATAAATATGCACAGTCAGTCCTCATCATTTCCTAATGCAATTCTGGAGCACATCACGACACTCACAGGGGGACAAATAAGACACTTATTAATTGTTTACATTTATTATCAGGATTATATCTCACATTTTATTTTGAAATTACTTTTCAATTGAAAGGCTAAAGGTTCACTGTACAATTAAACAAATGAATATGCAAGTTTTAAAGAGAATATATTTTTGGGCATTAATATTCATTTGTAATTGTGAGCATGATTGGCGTTAAATCTTCTCGACAAGCTGAATTTATAATTTTACATTTTTAGTTGAAAGCGTCAGTAAAATGCCAGAGATGGCCAGGGAGTATAAAAGAGCACTGTTGGATACATAAAATTGGTTTTACTCGATTTTTTTTTTTTTTTTGCACAGCATTATACCTGGTTTTGCTGAAGTTTTCTAAAAATGTAATCTAGCAGCCTTTTTTTGTAATGCTTTTATTTAACAATTGCATTACACAAACGTATGCAAGGGCAATGGCCCATACACTCGATCTGAAGATTGGACAAAAAATACTGCTTTCGAGAGCCGATCATGACAGTTCATCGGATTATTATTTGATTGGACAAACACAAAAATTCCAGATCGTACGATTTTTGCTTAAAGGGGTTGTAAATTCTCATGGTTTTTTGCCTTAATGAATTCTTTGCATTAAGGTGAAAAACCTTTTCTCAGTAGTAACCCCCCCAGAGCCCCCCTTTCACTTACCTGAGCCCTTTCGTTCCATCAGCGGCTACGAGCAATCTGTTCCAGCTGGTGTCATGGGTCCTCATTGGCTGGATTGATAGCAGGGGAGCCATTGGCTTCCGCTGCTGTCAATCAGGTCCAGTGATGCTGGCGCCGAGGGGTGGGGCCAAGTCCCGCTGCTTTATGAATACACACAAACAGCAGGACATGGGAGCGTGCCTGCACGTGTGACCCCAGGGAAGCTTTCCGTGATGGATCACTCAATACGGAGGAGGACCCAGGAGCGCCACTGGAGGACCCCAGAAGATGAGGTTTGGGGCCACTCTGTGCAAAACCACTGCACAGAGGAAGGAAAGTATGACATGTTTGTTATTTTAAAGGGATAAAAAATTAGCATTTACAAATGCTTTAATCAGTACAGTTGTCCAAAAATACAATACAAAATACACTAGAACACATGACATCACTTCCGATTTTTTTTTTATTCTGTCGTACGAGAATTTTCGTGACTTTAGTAAACCCTTTCGATTCGATCTGAGATTAGCATGCAAAAAAAAAAAAAAAAAAACAGACGATCTGTCGTCCAGTTTTCGGATCTTGTATACGGGCCATTAGGCTTAATACGATTACAGAGATAGTCAAGTATCAATATAAGTGGCTAAACAATGAAGTTTGCACAGCAATAAAAACACACAAAATACAACAGGCTTCAAATCGGTCAATTGCAAGAAAAGACATACAAATCTCAGAAAGAGGCAACTGAGAGCGCCTTCAACATACACACATGAATATTTGCATAGGCATGCAACCATGTATGATAAGAAAATAGTAAAAATGACCAGGGTCACCAAGGGAGCCCCGGAGGCCAGAATAATCCAAGAAAGGCATATCACTTGATAGACATAGAAAAACTGCAAATGGAATATCTCAAAACTGAGGAAGGGACGCAGAGAAAAATAATCAGGTGGCTGGAAGGAGAACAGAAAAAAGGGAAGAGAAATAGAGTGAAATATAGAAGGAGGAATAAGGAGATTTACAAAGGGAGTAAATGCTAGGCCACAGAGGGCACTGAAAAGAAACCTGTCAGCCTTTTTAAAGTTTAAGGCCTCATACACACGGGCGTATCTAAAAAAATAAACAAAACATCAGGTCCGACGTCAAGGAAAAAAAGGCGACGTTTTTCGGCGTTGTGCATTGGCGTTTTTGAGCGTTAGTGAGCGTCGGCGTCAATAGGCGTTTTTTAAAAAAATCATCCCTCTGCTATTTTTCAACCTAGAAACGTCGGCGTCAGAAAACGCCGGTATAATAATAGGTGGCGTTTGTTGGCATTTGTTGGCATATTGTGGCGTCGGCGTCAAAAAAATGCCAAAACGTTACAGCCTCAGAACGCGATGGCCATGGGTTCTAGTTTCTGCTCACTAACGCCGACGCCACCTACAGCTCAAAAACGCCGACGTTTTTATGGGGCCATTGACTAACATGGAGAGCTGCAAAAAACGCCAGAAAACGCCGGCGTCAAAAAACGTCCGTGTGTATGAGGCCTTAAAGAGAAACTGTCACAGCTCGGCCTATGTAAAATAATCTCAAAGGTCAGTGGCCATCTGCCCTGACAGTTGCTTGATTGCAGAACAACTTTTATGGTTACTAAACATAAACTGAAGTTTAGCCATAAAAAAATAAATTCTCTATAGCTTTGGTGAGCTAACTTGCCTGTAATGGTTGTGCCACGTTGCTGGATCTTCACTGCAGGGATGTCACATCCTCTTCCGGTCTCTGAACTTCTGGCCCTGTATTGGTTAACAGTGTTCCTGATGAAGACCCGCCCCTTCTCCTGCATTAGGAAATGATCTCTCATTGCTTTCATGGCTTTGTGAATGGGGGAGACAATCCTGTGACTCAACTCATTCAAAGATTGTGTAACAGGCAATCAAAGCAATGAAAGGAACTTTCTCAGTGGAGGCTGAGGGAGGTCCTCAACGGAAATGTTCTAACAGCAGCACCCAAAGATTTTACTCACCGCAGCTCTGGGAATTCAGAGACTGGAAGAAGATCAGGCAACCCTGCAGTGACAATTTCTCCAGCTACAGGTAAGCTATCTCTTTAAAGCTGTAGAGAATGTGTGTTTTATTTTTTATTGGTAAACTTCAGCTTTATAAAATAATTCCTTTGTAAATTAAACTTCCCCCGGCTTAAAAAAAAAAGCATAAGTCAACCATACTGCAGATACACACAAATCTTGTGGTTCCAGAAAGTACCTGTGATGTTAATTTTTACAACACTTTTTTGGAAATGACGAAACTTGCTGGCTTTAAAGGGGTTAAAACATGGAGCTTGGTAATGGTGCATTAGAGCATATACACAAAGTAGTTCATAATGCATTATGTAGCACATCAGCAAACATTTGAATTGTATAGTATAATGTATTAAACACTTGTCTGAAGAAAAAAAGGAAAATGTTTTATTTTTCACGTGTCTGTACAATATGCTCATTTTTGCACAAGCACCGTAGTACAGGCATACATAGGCATTCATGTCTATGGCTGGCTGGACATAGCACCTGAGCTTTCTAGGCGGGGAAATACATTGCACAGTCCTGGGATCCCATATGCAAGAGGCAAGTGTTATCTCAACTGGAAATACACTTTAAATGTCACTGCTTTTTTTTTTTGTTAAATAAGTGTAAAATGACCAGTGACAGTAGATGCAAAGAAGTACGGATGTTTAAGTAATGAAATCAAGTATTTAAAGCATAACTAAGGGCGGAACTTTTTTTTTAGTCTTGGATGAAGTAGAGCGAGATTAGAACACTTCAGTTTTTATTGCTTTCTGTGCTTCCATTATGGAGATTCACCCTCTCTGTTTACCATTATCATTGAAAGTGAAAACAAAAGAAAAATATTGGGCTGACACCAGAACAGTAAGGCCTCATTCTCACTGTACACTTTGAATATTTCTCCTTTTATCCGCCTGGCAGAAAAAAAGCTTGATGCTTGTAAATGCGTGTAAGTGCGTAAAGCGCTTGAGCATTAATTCAATTCATTAGCCAGAATAATGATTTTTTTCCGGTCATTGTAATGAATTAACACTCAAGTGCTGTTCTTGATTTGGTTTGAACACTTTAGCTAGGGTTGTATGTCTGACATTGCTGCAGTCTTGGGTGTGTAAGCAGTGCTGGACAATAGTATAGATAATATCCGTGGAAATTTGTGAGTTTAAAGCGTAACTCCACTTTTGTTGAGAAAAAAAACATTCCCCTCTGGGTGATCTATGTACATTGCAAGGATTATAACAACCTTTGTTGCAGATTTCTACCTTTTGTTATTCGGAAGAAATCCCTCTGTGTTTCTCTGTGCCTCTGTACTGAATGGGTCTAATGGGAATGGTTTCATAATTAACAATCAGGTGTGCAGCTGGAGAGCACTAATGAGGAAATCTACTGGGCCTGCATCCCTTTAGACGTGTTCCTACTGAAAGTATCTCTCCAAAAATGTTTTTGTTGCAGGGGATGCCTAAAATCTGACTTGTATCTTAGGCAGACTTCTGGGAAAATTGGTGAGCCCATCACACAAGCAGGAAATTATGTTTCTGGGGAGTGGTCAGTACACATTCTGTGTACAGAACAACTCCAGGTAGCCATATTGCATTGCATTCTCAGAAAATTACAGCGGCTGCAGATTGAAAAGGAAAGGTCATTTTTAATCAATTACAATATGACTTGTATCACAATTGTACGCACTATATTATTTTTTCTTTATTTGCTATTTTTTCCCCATGAAAGTGGAGTTACCCTTTACTTGTTGGTTCTGTATGGGATCTGCCTTTGGTCCTAGGCTCATCAATTCCTGGAGAGACCAGTCTGGGTGGTGGTCCTTTAGCAATGTTGCATTTGTATGTGATGGGTGAGGAGCACCTTAAATGAGTCTTAAGACTTGATGGTTAACCAATCTTATATCGCTAAAACCAGTAAATACATCCAGCATGTTCTGGGAGTTAAAAGAAATCCCACCTCTAAAAGGCTTGAGTGTAAACAGCATCTGCTACTGGGGTATCACAGCTGATCTGCAATAAGTCGCTGTGAGACTTGTTAGAAAGCCGCACTGTTAAGTGTGGTGTATACACTGATTTCTGCAGTCTGGCATTAGGTGCTGTCTAATTCTGTCCATGAAATGTGCTACAACAAACAGAATTTGAAAGCATTCAAATGGAAGTGTTAAAACCCCTCATTAGGGGATTTTTTTTTTTGCGGTCTGTGTCCCTCTGCGGAGATCTCCTTTCTTTCTGTCCTTGAGATGCAGGAGGAAATGAGAGGAAATCTCTCCAGAGTGAACAGAATCCCCATTTTGGAGACTTGTCATAGGAGCAGGTGTTCTCATTGAAAGATTATCGCTCACCTTTTATTCCGATGGTAAGCCAATTTTTTTGGATTTCCTCTCCTTTTCTGTCTTGGTAACAGTGTTCAAATTGTCAAATAAGAGGGGTAAATCTCCCCAGTAGGACACAGACAGCAAAAAAGGAAATGCTACATTCAGTTATGAAGAATAGTGCACTCTGAAATATATGTGATCGCATTCCTTTATATTTTCAGCTCTTTTTTGGAGTACACAGAATCCTTTTCTGTTCAAATCAGAGGTTGTGCCATGTATGTTATGGAGCACAGGGTCAGATTATCACTGTTCTTTGCTCCTTTTAGAGTTCAGAATGTGTAACTGTAGTGCCAGGTGTTTATTTTAAGAATGAGACATTTGAATTATTAAGCAAGCAAGCTTGCTATGTTAAGTTCTGCACCGTAAGCTCTTTTTTTTGGGTCACTAGTGATTCTCAGCAATTTGCAGCCGGTAGAAATATTGTCATTTAGCTGGGTGAATGTTACTTGTTTTATGAAAGTATTATGTTCCACTGAAAATATAAATGCAGATCATTTCTTTCTCTGAGTATCTACATTTACAGAATTTTATATATGCGAGATATGTGTAATACATATGCTCTGCTTTTTATTTCTGGAAGAGTGGCACTGGAGCTGGGAACTTCCATATGGAGCTAGGGACAGCAGATTTCCTTATTGCTGTGTCTGTCATTTGTTTTGACAGTGCTGCTTAATGATGCACTCCTGTAGTGCATCCACTGTTCAAGACAAGTCTTTGCGCTGCTTTGCTGTGTTTTTAATTATATCTTAGGAACGCAAGCCGCTGTGACTCTGTCACCATTGCCTTGTTTAAAAGGGATACATTTCAAAACAGGAAGTATACGTGCCAAGCAACATACTGTCAATTTTTGTCATTAAAGGAGCTTCTTCTGTCTGGCATGCCTGAAATTGATGTGAATGACTGGATGAAGAACACTGAATATACCAGTGGCTATGAGAGAGATGATCCAGTAATCCAGGTAGAGTACTTTAATAATATATGCATAGTCATGCAACTGAATATATATGGATTTAGATTTAATATGCATAATTTCTTCATACTTGAGTGAAAATAACATTTTTAAACAAATATGTTTGCTGATGTGTAGATTACTAGTCACGGTACACAGGAACCAAATCCTTATGCATACCAATAGTTTACAGTGCAGGTCCTAGCAAGTATTGCAGTAAACACTTGAATCAGACTGCTGGAGAACCAAGAAAACCGAATTCATTTATTGAAATACATCACATTTTCCTTCTAAGGGTTCCTATATGTATGAAGATTAGACATCCTAATGCAATCTGGACATGGGTAACAATTTAAGATTTGACTATATAAAATTATAATCAAATATAGACATTTAGCTAAAGCTAAAAATCTAGAATTGTCCTGAGGCCAATCAGTATGTGGCAATCCAAAGCCTACTTCTATTGATTTGAATGATCTTGAACTTTGTAAACTTACTTTTTGAAGATCCGCACACATTTACTTTCTTGAATTCTTTCACACATATTCACAATACCCTGTGTGTGGGCACTGCTTTGTCATACATTTCACAGAGCCTGCCTTATGAACTATGGCAGCGCTTAGGGAAGGAGTTCCAGGAGGTGGAGTCAGTACAGGAATCGCTGCATGCAGGTAGCAAGGTATCATGGGATATGTAGTCATTAAAAATTAAAAATAAACAGAGGACAGGCTGCAAAGCATGCAGGGCATCAAGGAAATTGTGGAAAGATATGGCCTGCAGACAGGCAGAACATGAAAGGAGATTTTTCAAGTAAGCTCATATTGTCGAAAATAAAGATAGTTTGTATTGTTATCGCAATGCTGAGATAATAAAATGAAAGTGTATGCTGTGAAGATAGATCTCCTGAAACATCTGCATTAAAGTGGTTGTGAACCTCAGACATAAAATATGACCAAAGCAAACCCCTATATAGAGTGTACTTGTCCCAATCCAAAGCATGGAGTGTAATTTCTCTTTGCAGTTTTATTGTCTCTGCTATCTGCATGACTCACTTCTGACAGGTTTTCCAGACTCCAAGAGATAAGGGGAAGGGGGAGCTTCAGCACACAGTCTATAATTGGTATGCTCTGCCCTGCATCATTCCTTTGTGCTGTGTGAAGGGGGGGGGGTGTCCCTTCCCTGCAGTCAGCTCTTGAAACTCTTTAAACTGCGCTGTGTGCAGTGTGTGACTTTAGCTCCCTGCGCCCTACAACTTATCTGAGGATTTGTGTCATCTCTGTGTATCATCTGAAGCTAGTTACTTCACTGGTTATCTGTAAGGGTTTACAATCACTTTAATAAGTTTAGCTTTTTAAGTGAATGTCTATTGAGCTTTAAAGGTAGCCTCTGCTGAGATACATAGGCAGCCTTCTGAAGAGTGTAGTGGCCTGTTTGGTATGCCGGTCCAGGATTTCGCAGGTCACCAGAAAACATGTATGCAGATCATTTCTGAGGTTTGACCTTTTTGAACCGAAGTTAGTTGCCATTTCACAGGCACACAGAATTTTAAGGCTTGACATGTTGGGTATATATTTACCCATCTCAGCCTCATCTTCTAGATCAGGGATCTCCAAACCATGGCCTGGGGTCAGATGTGGCCCTTTGCTTTCCTTTATCCAGGCCTTTGGGCACTATTCATCCCACTGATATGAGATGCTATTCTGTTGACACCAAAAATGGGGCATAATTCCTGCCACTTACATCAACAATGTGGCGCCATTTCTTTCACTGACACCAACAATGGGGTGATATATTTCTCCCCCAATACAAAAGATTGGGCACCGTTTACTCCCACTGACACCAGAAAAAGTTCATATCCCCGCTGGTCCCCCTAAAGTATGAAGGATAGTAAACTGGCCCTTTGTTTACTATGTTTCTAGATCCCTGTTCTAGATTAAAAATATATTGTGTTTTTGTGCCCTAAAATTAACTTTAATGAAATTAGCTTAGTTATTCTCCAGAGTCTATGCTTTTCAGAAAATATATAAGTGGAAAAATGGCTTTGGCTACTAAAGGGTTACCCCTAAGGGGCACAAACAACTATTGTACATGGGGGGAGCTCCCCTCCACCAAATCTTTCCCTGAACACTATATTTTCCTCTACTTAAGCAGAATGCAGTATTTCTGTTTAGTGAAGAAACTGACCAAAAAAAATTGTGACACAGATATTGCCATGGTCTAAAGCCAGCTTTAGTTAAACACGCAGCCTACAAAAAAAGATGGAGCTTCAAGTGCAGTAAATGTATGGCTAAAGCTAGGAATATCTCTAATTTCAATTTCTATCTCTCTAGCTCTCTGCAGGAGCAGGGGATCGAGATTCTGGGAAATTCTATTTTTAAAATTATGAATGGTTGCAAGGAGGAGGAATGGGAATTTTTGCCACATTCAGAAAATCATGGTGTGTTGCATATTACAATGCAACACTAATTGTTTAATACAAAAGTAGATCTTAACCCAAATCACTAAAATCTCATCCAGTCTTTAACATTATGTGGTTTCATGTTTTTGGTGATCCTGCCATATATACCCCTGTTGGATCCTAAAAATGGCTGCACCAATGTATATTGCAAAGTCTGGTTCTGTCGTCGTCCCCATTAGGAAGCTCAACCCAATAACATGCAGCCATTGCAGAAACAAGTGCATGCAGCACTGGAATGCAAAAATAGGAAGAAAGTTTGTATTTTTTCTAAAATGAATGGGCAATCTATTATACACGGCTTTGTAGCAAACCTAATTACATCCAGTTCAGAGCTCATTGACATGGGCATATGCATAATTTAAGCAGGGATGGTTCTTGCTGGCAGAGCTAGCAGAAATCCTGCGTAAAAAGCACAGCTAAAGTACCCTTATGTACAGCCCCAGATGCAACTGTCATACTTATGTGGTGTGCATTTAGCAGTGCACAAAACTATACACTGTACAAATGCATATGCATTTTTGATGCCTGTGTCAGTGAGCCCATAGATGTACTTCAAATGTTAAAATAGCTTAATCGTATACCAGGGTTTATCTTGGAATATATATTAAAGTGCTTTTCAGAGAAGTCATTTTTACAGTCCTTTGTGGTTTCTTTTCAGTGGTTCTGGGAGGTTGTCCAGGAATTAACCCAAGAAGAGAGGGTTTTGCTTCTTCAGTTTGTTACAGGCAGGTGAGTAATAAATTGGAGAAACCACTTTAGTTGTTGCCACCTATGCTGTTTATGCTGTCATTGTCATAAAATAATATAACAGGCACTGTAAAAACCATTTATTCATTTTTCCTTTCAATAGCTTCTAGATAAATTCTGCGACTTACTGTCATTTCAAGAATCTGTTGTATACAATGATTTAAGCGTTGTTCTGTAAATTTAACACACTCCAATTTTAAAGGGGTTTATTTATTGGCTCGTGTGAAAAAATGTCAGTGTTGTTGATGGAAATAAATAAAGAACAGTTCTGCCATTCATTATAGATCAAACTCTTCAGCAGAATGAAAAGTCGGTTCTTGCTCCCTGATCATTAGAGGTGTTTTTAAAAAGAAATAAATATGCCTTCTTCCTCTGCTTCGCAGTCTTTCCTGTGCAGTTTATTCATTACAATCTCATCTCCGGCTGAGTATACCTTTAGTACCACTTCAGCAAAAAAAAAAAAAAAAAATCAAACATTCTTTCCCCTGGCTGCGGACCATAAAATTAATTCAATGGATCTGGTAAAACAAATACATTTATGATTGTAGCTTTTATGATTCCTGAATGTCTCAGATGTCTTTGTCTCCCGCTGTATGCTTGCTTCGGAGTAATAACGGCTCGAATTCTGATGGCTATATTGTTTAGGAAGCAGTATAGTGTTACGAATATAGATAAATGAAAGTCTTTGTTAGACTCTCATCCA
The DNA here is from genome assembly GCA_018402905.1 of Glandirana rugosa. Classification (NCBI taxonomy): domain Eukaryota; kingdom Metazoa; phylum Chordata; class Amphibia; order Anura; family Ranidae; genus Glandirana; species Glandirana rugosa. The sequence continues at coordinate 262,307 of BLSH010197170.1, read as the reverse complement.
AAACTAGTCACATCTCTCCCTTCCCTGCCTTGTAACCCTGGCACTTCTTCACATTTTTCCTGCTTGTTTCTGTGTAGCTTCTCTTGGAGGTGCATACACCCTTCTAGCTTTCTTTTATTGATTTACACTAATTGGTTTAGCAATGCTATTCGGTAACATTCGGTTTAATTAAGAATTTAAAGCTTCAGTTGCATTTTGTAGATGCGTGTGAGCGTGTGTGTGTATATATATGTATATGTATATATGTGTGTGTGTGTGTATATATATATATATATATATAGATCTATCTTTTTGGTTTAAAATAATGTTGACATGAATGTGTACATGGAATATTAAAGTGGTTATCAACCCGTGACAACCACTTTGACCTACAGGTAAGCCTCTAATAAGGCTTACCTGTAGGTTCCCTGCATATCTCCCAAACCTGCACAGTTTAGGAGTTATACAGTGTACTGTGATGTGCCCATGTCATGGGGCATATGCGCAGTGAAGAAACGGCTTCTGTGCCGTTCCTTCACTGTGATCGTGCCGTGACTGGAGGCTCCTGCGCGCATGTGCAGGAGTGACGTCACGCGACTCTGGCCATTCACAGAGTCGGAGATCATGGCCCCGGAAGGAAGAGGGGCAGAAGATGGACACGGCCTGGAACAGGGACATCGTGGGCTTCCAATGTTCCAATGCAGGTAGGTGGCACATAATGGGCTAATATGCGATGCATACTAGCCCATTATGCTTTTACTCTGCAGGGTAACATAGAGAAAGTAAACCCCAGCAGGGTTTACTTCTTCTTTAAAGCCGTATTAAAACTCTGCTAACATATATATATATATATATATATATATATATATATATATATATATATATATATATATACACACAGGTCCCCTGCAGGTTTATGCCATACTGTACTAGTATGCACCCCATTCTAGCACTTTCCTGTCAAAGGATGCCCTTCAGTGCTTAAGTGCTTTCATCTTCTCCTAGTCGTGATTCCATGTTCGCTCTGTTCAGCCGCTTGAATGATCAGATTGGGATGTCATTTCCACACATGCACATGGTAGACCCTTTATCACAGCACAGAGCAGGTGCCGTAAGTGTACTGTAATCTAAGCTGTGCATGTGTGGAATAGCGTGCATTACCACCAACAGGCAGGGGGAGCATTTATGACAGAAGAGACCATTGGTGGCTCTTCTGTCATAAAAACCCTGCCTGTCTGTTTTTTTTTTTAAAGTTTGGGGAATGGAGACACCCCTCTCTACACAACCTCACTGGGAAATATGTACATCTTCGGCCATCAGTCGCCCCCTTGTGTTGTGATAGTGATGGGAGTGGGGGTTGTTGGAGAAAACCACTTTAGGTACATAGGAGAGGAACATCTTGGACTGCCTATACAAGTGCTAATGACCTTTTTATTATTTAAGGTCACATCTTTCTGGTAAGTTATTATGAAGAAGGGAGAAGCACACAGGAGTTTTTGATTTCTTCCGAAAGATATTTGCACTGCTTGAGGGTTTGCACATATATGGTGCAAAGGGTTTGCCTCTGACAAATCTATACTGGACTTCTTTTTTTTTTTTTTCTTTTTTACAACAATCTGTGTTACTGTTATTGCGGTATATTAGTTGTTATATATCTAAAAAGCCATGATTTGTATATTTAGTTCCAGAGTACCTCATGGAGGCTTTGCATTCATTATGGGAGGAAGTGGGCTGCAAAATTTCACGATTGCTGCTGTGTCATATACATCAAATTTGCTGCCAACTTCTAGCACCTGGTAAGTTATAAAGATAAATTCTGTTGTTTTATAAAGTATGTTCTTTTTACTAAGTGTGTATCATCCAATAAAAGAGGTTTCAGTGTGTTCAGTGATACTGTGTGCATGCACTTTTGACTTTTACTGCTTATAAAACCAGGTGTTTGCAATTGCCTTCTAGGAGAATAACAAATTGACCCTAAACTGCATGAGCTTTACTGAATATTTACACTTTTTAACCCTTCTTGATGTCCCTATTTAAAAGCACCTTATTCTCATAAATATTTGTATCACCTTACCACTCTCTCTAGGGTTGCACAAATATAGCGTTTTGACATTTTTAATTGTTGTTTTCTTCCCATTTCTACTAATTTTACACACATAGGGGTCAATTTACTAAAGGCAAATAGACTGTGCACTTTACTTTGCAAGTGCAATTGTTCTAGAGCTTAGTAAATGAAGGGAAGCTCTGCTGTCTTCCATCATCCAATAATCTGCAAGCAAAAATGCTGTTTTTTAAATTTCCTTGTATGTGATTGGGTATTCTTTGTAAAGTGAAGCTTTGCCTCATTTACTAAGCTTTGGGGCAGCTGCACTTGCAAAGTTCAACTACACTTGAAAAATGTACAGTCTATTTGCCTATAGTAAATTAACCCCACCGTTTGCTAGGTTTTTCAGTTATAACATGTCAGGAAGACAGCTCTGGAGGAAAAGCCAGGCTTCCAACAATGTGTTAAATGATAAAACTTAACCACTTGCGGACCAGCTCACGCAGATATACTGTGGCAGGTCGGCTCTCCTGCACGAAACGACGTACCTGTACATCGGTCCGTGCAAGTGAGATTGCGAGCGCGCGCCTGCTGAGCGCCACGGGAGCGCACCTGCCGGTCCAGCGGACTCTGTCCGCCGGCCGCCCGCGATCTTTGTGCGCAGAGGCAGAACGGGGATCTGCCTATGTAAACAAGGTGGACCCCCGTTCTGCCAGATGACATGGTAAAGATCTTCTGTTCCCAGTGATCGGGAGCAGCGATCACTGTCATGTCTCAGTGAGCCCACCCCCCCATACAGTTGGAACACACTTAACCCCTTGATCGCCCCCTAGTGCTAACCCCTTCCCTGCCAGTGTCATTTATACATTGTTCAGTGCATTGTTATAGCACTGATCAATGTAATTATGTCTCTGGTCCCCAAAAAGTGTAATTTTTGGGTCAGATTTGCAATGTCTCAGTCCCGCTAAAAATTGCCACCATTACCAGTAAAAAAATAAATAAAGGTCCATAAATCAATCCTGTAGTTTGTAGACGCAATAACTTTTGTGCAAACCAATTAGTGACCCTTGTCTTCTAGAAATGGTACAGTAGACCGTCTTGCCCCCAGGT
>BLSH010197170.1:234442-256213 GCA_018402905.1 Glandirana rugosa | reverse complement strand
GAGAACCCTCAAGTTGGATCTATATAATTGAAGAAGGCAGGAACTGATCAGATGCTGATCATTCAAGATGGAGAGAGTCCTTTCTCTCTCTAAGCTTCCATTTTTATCCTCCCAAAAGTCCCTCAATTAGGGATCATCCCAGACAGCGTTATTTCTTGCGGGGAGCGAGGCCACATATTTTGGCTCTCTCCACCGTCCGGATTTTTGACATGGAGAATTGGCCGGCAGATTACCTCTGTTTGTCACCCGCTGGATAGGGGAACTGGTCCCTGCATCTGGCTGTGCTACATAGTAGGACCAGTATCATTTCCTTTACACCTTTCCTTTTCTCAAGCTGTTCCCTCGCCTGCTGTGCAGGTTCATGGGATAGAGGCAGAAGAGATTTTCATCTTTCTGGTAGCTTCAGACTGGTCTTTGGTACATTGTCAAGGGGCAGCTGATCATGAATGCCCCTGGCAGTTGCTTTTTCAGGGAGACTGCCTATCCCATGATTCAGTCTACCCCCTACATTACCGTCTCTGGCCAGATTTTGAAGAACTGGAAGTTTTCTGGTCTGGTGTTCCCCACATTGTTAAAGGCTCCCAACTCAGGCGGCATAACAGAGATCTACTGATCCCTGTCACTGGGATCAGTTAGATCTCTTATGCCCCTGGCAGCCCAGCCCCCTCACAGTTAGAACACACCTAGAGAACACAGTTAACCGTAGATTACCCCCTGCAGGTTAACCCCTTCACTGCCAATGACATTTATACAGTAAACAGTGGATATTATAAATGTCATTGTTCCCAAAAAAGTGTCAAAAATGTCCGACATGGCCGCCGCAATATCAGTCCCTATAAAAATCGCAGATCGCCGCCATTACTAGTAAAAGAAAAAAAAAATAGTAACGCCATGAATTAATTCTCATGGTTTGTAAACGCTGCAACTTTTGCGCAAACCAATCAATAAACGCTGAGAACAATTTTTTTTTACTACAAATATGAGGAAGTATATATATCGGCCAAAACTGATGAATAAATTCGTTTTTTATATATATATATATTTTTTTGGATTTGTATTTAAGAAAAAAGTAAGAAATATTGTTTTTTTTTTTTTGCCAAATTGTCGCTCTTTTTTTGTGTAAAGCGGGGATCAGAAAGGAAGCAGAGGTGATCAAATGCCACCAAAGAAAGCTCTATTTGTGGGGGAAAAAGGGAGCAAATCTCGTTTGGGTACAACGTTGCACGACCGAGCAATTGTCCGTTAAAGCGACGCAGTGCTGAATCGCAAAAAGTGCTCTGGTCCTAATGTGGGAAACCCTTCCTGTCCTTAAGTGGTTAAAGATTATTTTACATACTGTCATCAGAGTAGTTCAGCGTCACCATAGTGACTACTCTGGGGGGTGATTTTTTAAACTGTTATTGTTCATAACAGTGATAATCACTGTTATAAGCAATCATTTTAACTGTCATGAATGGCTTTCAATCATGACAGCTTGCTTATTATTGTGATTTGTGATTGGACACAGCAGTCATGGGATTGTGCCACTGCGTGCCCCAGCGGGTGCACTATTGCCCATGTGCACCGCAATGTATCAGTACATTGTGGTGCCTGCAGCTACCGCCTGCTTGCAGTAGATGTACTGGGAGCAGGTGGCAAGTGGTTAAAAGGGGCAAATGGGGGAAAACACTACTGCTTACCAACAGTTATGGGGCACTCACCTCTGATCATCAACATGTAAGGGTGCACACACCATTGTTTACCAAAATTTAAAGAGGCACTCAGCACTGACCACCACCAAAATGGGGGCTAATTTCTGGCTACTGAAATCTACAAGTTGTTCTGTGCATTACAAAGTCCTGCATTCTGAGTGGTGCAATGTATATGTTGTATGTGAAACCAACCAATTTTGGGGTTGTTTGAACATATTCAGGCCCAAGAAATGCAAATACAATAGTCAGAATGTCAAGTTTTTTTCTTTTCTAGATTTTTGGCATTTTTTTTTCCTTTTATGTAGGTGCATGACTGAGTAATTGTCAGACAAACCATCACAGCACTGAAAATTGAAAAATGGGCTGGTGATGGAGTTTATACAGGCTGGTATTTAAATTGTTAAGGAAAAAAAGGCTGCCTCCAGGTGAGCCCCGCAGTCTGTTTAAACTTTACTATGTTGATGCAGTGCTGCAGCCAGACAAAGGCTAAAGTCTGTGGATGGTGCAGGAAAGGAGAAAGGTCTGGTTTTCCTGTGTGGTAGCAATTCTCTTTTTTTTTTTTTCTCTCCTTCCTTCAGAATTTAGACAACTGCAGGTTTTATGCATCTGGGAAAAACAGCACAGTGTAGAATATGCTGTGATGCAGACATGCAACTTAGGAATCTCATGACTGCTCTTTGCTCTCCCACTTCAATATCATTTCATTATGTAGTCACAAGTGGCCAGCAAATTTAAAAAGTGTACATTTAACAATGCAGTGCAAAGGGCAATGACATGTACATAATGTAGTCATTAATAGAAATCTATCAGGTTTAAGTTGTCGTATCAGTGAAGCATTAATTATTGCTGGCTGCTAAGGATTCATGAACTTTACACACTGCTGTTTGTTATTAAATGAGCTGATTCTGTTTTGGTGCTCTATGGTGTGTATATATAGCCTTTGTGTTACAGATGCCATCACATGTCTTTTGTGTCCTCTCCCTTGGGGATTTTTATTTTTAAATCTACAGGCTTTGATTTGATATGTATTTTTTTTTTTTTTTTGTCTTGCTCGTTTCTGTTACAGCATCAATATGCTTAAGTTGCCTGAATACCCAAGCAAGGAAATCCTAAAGGACAGGCTTCTTGTGGCATTGCACTGTGGAAGCTATGGCTATACAATGGCATAATGAAGAAAGAAAAACTCATCTGACTACTGATGTGCAATTCAGAGTGGCAGAACCAATTTAGAAAACTGTCAAGAGGAAAACAGGCTTGATACTGCCCACGGGCAGGGCTGACTTTCAAAGATTTGTAAAGTACCTATTTTCTCCAAGATTAAGTGTTGTTTGTGTGGATGTGTGATTTGAAAAGCAAGGGAAAAAAAACATAGCCAGTTCTCCCTGGCACATTGTGCTGTTCTGATTGAAAAACAAGGCGCATTTTTTTTTTTTCCGAGCAAAGACACTTTATCTTTTCATGTATGTGTTTTAGTTTGTGTGATCTGTTTAATTACTGCAAGAAATTGCTTTTATAAATTATTTTTATTATGATGATTTATGGAGGAAGAATGATTGTGCAGAGTGGTAACGTTTACAAAAAATATCTTGTAAAAACTGTAATTGTATTTTTTTCCCTGTGGTTTTAACATTTTAGTGTTTATAAGCTGTAAAAGTGAGTTGTTTTGTTATCATTCTGTACCACTACCAATAACGTAACTTTATTTCAGTTTATAAATGTTTTAATTATTTCTCACAGTACTTTTTTTTTCCCCCTCATAACTTTTTAAACCGTTCATCTGTTTTCATTTTACAACTGGTCAGGAAAAAGAGCAGTCTTTATGTTTGTATGATCTTTGTTCTACTTTGCTCTGAATTGTTTATACATTCGTTGTGCAGATAATCTGAGATGTATTTTTGTACAAATCAGCTTGCTGTAATAAAAGTATTTTATAAACTTTTTATACATTAACACTGCGCTGAGATGTTTTTGCTTCGTGTCATTTTTTTTTTTCATCCTGCAGCAGACTATTAATGGTTACACCAAAGATCGCAAATCATATAAAATGGCTGCGTCTGCAGTCGCGAAGAGTCTTTTAATTGAAAAGAGCAGTGGCACCAAGCTTAAGTCGTAATAAATTGAGGGGATAATTGGTATGAACACATTAGTTTGGAGTGGCCGTTTTATGGGCGTACTGATGAATAAACAAAGACTATGTATAGCACAGTTCTTTCAGTTCCCGAATCAAAGCATGTCAAGGGCGATAATAATGTGGCACTGTGTTTGTTAGCACATTTTAATGGTTACCCTGAAGCAATCTACCTACTGCACCGGTGTCTGGTTCTGAAAACGCTTTCAGGTTTATTTATTCTTGTTTATTAAACTTCCAGGTTGCTTTATACAAAAGGGTTTTTAATAATAATGGTGGATAAAAAGAAAAACCATAAAAAGGTTCAGGAACTTGAAGTACTGTACATTCCAGTCAAAGCTGAAATTGAAATCCTGAGATGGATACAGAGCTCAACCTACTTGCTACATCACTTTATCAGTTATATTTCTCCAGACCACCACAATGTCTTTTGTTAATAGAATAATCGGGACTTGCCTGGTTGTTATGTATATGAGGAGTTCCCAAGCACACACAGTACAGGTTCAATGCGGTCTTTCACATAACATAAAAACTCATATAAAGAAAAATGTAGTACTGAAAGTTCTGATGCTGATCATTCAAATTCAAACATTTCTTGAAAGGTTAACCACTTACTGCTGTTCATCACCAAACTGCAAAGTAGTGTATGCTTATTTCTGTAGCAGTGTTTATAAACACCACTGCAGAAATAACTGTCAGGCATTCAATCAACCTGATGCCTGTGACACTGTACTTTGGTCTCTCTGTGATTGGTCATAGAGAGACCAAGTTAACCCTCCCCTTCCTCTCACAATGGAAGAAAGAGGAACCAATGAATGAGTGAGTGATTTATTAGTTCCTCATCACTGTACACATCACACAGCAGCAGATGCAAATAAAGTTTTTTTTTTTTTTTTTAACCCCCTGCATACATCTGATCTCCTTGCTCACCATACCCTTTCTTCAGTGACCTGTACATCAACTACAACAGCTGTATATCAACTATTCTTCCATATCTGCACATTAACTCCCTAATCTCCATCCTCCCAATATATGTGACCTGTGCATTTACTCCTCCTCCTGTGGGTGCTGTATCTAATGCACCCAGTAGAGTCACTAGGGGAGCCTGAGGGGGCCATGACCCCCCAATATTAGTGTGCCCCCCAAATATTTATAGTATAACTCATATAATGGCTGGGGCCGCGGGCTTCCACTACGTTTTTTCCTCTTCTTGGTTCTGTTAGACAGACTCGTCACTTGTCTGTCTGTCTCAGACACGGAGCTTCGAGGAAGTCTAGCTGACTCTGAAGTGATGGCCATTGCTGCTGTTATGGTAGTTGTAGTCTGCTTCTGCGTGCTCAAGCTCCCTGCTCACGGCTGGTGGAGTCTGGAGAGCAGTACAGCCAGAGCCAGCCTGATCCTAGTGAGAGCTACAACTGCCAGAGTCCCAGTCGCCGCGGTCGGATCTTGAATCTATGCATGCACCAAATGTTGACCCCAGGAGAGGAGACAGGAGCATCAGCCACCTCCCCAAGACTGGAGGAGGCCATGCAAGGAGGAGGACCTGTCCTGCTGAGCCTGAGCTGGCAGCTGCCTGCCATCGGCCCATAGCTGAGGTGAGAGACCCTGACACCCCCAGCTGACCACCACATGATAATCCCATCTATCCCCCCCATACACCTCATTTACCCTGCCCCAGTGCCCATGGCCTGTGAATCCTGCTGGGAGCTGGCCATGGCATATGTGTCCTGCTGGGAGCTGGCCAGTCACCTGTGGGGCCTCCTGGCCACTAGCCTAGGGTGACCAGAAGTCCCCAGTTTCCAGGGACAGTTCCCGGACTGAGGACACTGTCCCCAGACAAAGTCTTTCCCTGCAATCTGGGGCAGACCATGGGTCCCACCGGGCCCATTGCACTACCTCGGAGGGGGGGGGGGTGAGTGCCGCTGAATTACACAGAGTGGGGATCTCCTACTTACCCAGCATGCATATAAAGTCCCGCCTCCTGGGCGGGCTTCTATGATAGACTGCACACTGGTGACGTCTATCTTAGGAGCCGATCCAGGAGGCAGGACTTCGTATGACAGCGGCCGTGTCGGGTAAGCAGGAGATCCCCACTGTGTAATCCGGCAGCTCTCCTCTCTCTAGTTACCATGCACTGAACTGAACTGCATTGATGGGCGTTACTGGTGAGGCTGCATTGATGGGCACTGATCAGGCTGCATTGATCTACACTAGTAAGGCGGCATTGATGAGAATGCAGATTGGCACTGAACATACTGCATTGATGGGCACTGATCAGTCTGGATTGAGGGGCACTGGTGAGACTACCATTGATGGGCACTGATCCGGCTGCATTGAGGGGCATCACTGAGGTTGCATTGATGGGCACTAATCAGGTTGAATTGTTTTTAGGGTTGCACCGATACCACTTTTTTAAGACTGAGTACAAGTACCGATACTTTTTTCAAGTACTCGCCAATACAATACTTTTTTTTAATGTTGTGAAAATGGCACTAATATGCAGCACTGATAGGTGGCACTGATGAGGTGTGTCAATATTTTATTTTTTGCAATTTATTTTTTTTACAATTTTATTTTTTGCAATTTATTTTTTTCATAATTTTTTGCAATTTATATGTTTTTTGTTGTTATATTTTGGTGTTAGTGTTTTTTTTTAAATTTTATTTTTAATTATTTTTACAATGTAACCTTTAATTATTTATCAGCCCTGTTGTGGGGCTTTGGAGAGATATCAGGGGTCTAAACAGACCCCTGACATCTCCCCTTTGAGACAAGAAAAGGAACTGAGGACCCAGTCCCTTTCTCTGCAGCCTCAGCTGCACTGGAGATGAATGGACAGGAGACATGCTCTCCATTCATAAGTCAGATGATTGACTTTTGCAAAATATTCCACTTATTTTCCTTCAAAAGATCCTGGGCTGCTTTTGCAGTGTGTTTTGGATTATTGTACTGTGAAGCACCGTCCAATCAACTTTGCTGCATTTGGCTGAATCTGGGCTGACAGTATATCTCTAAACACTGCAGAGTTCATCCGGCTGCTTCTGTCTTCTGTCACATCATCAATAAACACCAATGACCCAGTGCCACTGGAAGCCATGCATGCCATCACATTGCCTCCACCATGTTTTACAGGTGACATTGTGTGCTTTGGATCATGAGTTGTTCCAAGCCTTCTCCACACTTTTTTTTTTTTTTTCTTCCCATCATTCTGGTACAGATTAATCAGTTTCATCCATCCAAAGAATGCTTTTCCAGAACTGGTTTGACTGTTTAAGATGTTCTTTGGCAGTCTAATCTGGATTTTCTATTCTTCAGGCTTATGAATGGTTTGCACCCTGTGGTGAACCCTCTATATTTGCTCTCGTGATGTCTTCTCTTGATTGTAGACTTTGACAATGATACGCCACCTCCTGAAGAGTGTCCTTCACTAATCTGGATGTTTTGAATGGGTTTTTTTTTTTTACCATAGAGCGGATCCTGCGATCATCCACAACTGTTGTCTTCCATGGACGTCCAGCCCTTTTTATGTTACTGAGCTCATCAGTGCATTCTTCTTTCCTCAGAATGTACCAAACACTTCATTTGGCCACTTTTAATGTTGCTGCTAACTCTCAGATGGATTTGTTTCATTTTTGAAGCCTTACAATAGCCTGTTTTACTTGCATTGACCGCTCATTTGAACACATGTGGTAGGTTCACAGCAGTAGATTCCAAATGCAAATACCACACTTAGAATCAACTCCAGACCTTTTACCTGCTTGATGAAGAAATAACGAAGGAGTAGCCACACCTGGCCTTGAAAAAGCTTTTGATTCAATTGTCCCTTGAAAAAGGGGGATGACTATTCTTAAGAGCTGTAAACCCTTCCTCCGATTTGGATGTACATACCCTCAAATTAAAACAGAGAGTGTGCACTTTTAGCCCATATCCATTGTATAACTATAGCTTGAATATGTTTTGATAAATACCTGAAAAATCTAAAATTGTGTCTGTGTCCAAATATATATGGACCTAACTGTATATTATTATTATTGCCTATGCTGTAGGAGCAAAATTGGTATTGCACTTAATTTTGCAATGTGTACCATTATGTGGTTTAATAGTGCTTTTTGTAGGGGATTTTACATTATTACGTAAATTTCAACTATAGGCTTAAGTTGGCATTATAAAGGGCCAACCCTTCTTGGTAGTTTCTCATGGAAGTAGAGCTAAATCAGGTTTTCTTACAGGAGAAGCTAGCTCATTATAGTTGGCCCTTCATAATGTACATTTTTATCCATGGATCATATTAAAGGGACTCTGCAGGCTCCTTCTCGGAAGTATGCCTAGGGACTTTTTTTTTTCCCTACTCAGACTGAAACATTGACGCTCAATTGTATTGTATATTGCACAAGTAAAACAAAGGTGAATTTGTACGAAGTGTATATAATAATAATCCCCCGCACTCCAAATTACAAAAAAAAATTATGACCAATGCTGCTACTTACAACCATAAATTAACAAAACCAGTGAAAAATAAATATTTATGCCAAAGTGCATATATAGCAAAGTTCTCAGTAGCACAATAACACCTAATTCGTTCAGGCTAGGTTCACACCTGTGCAAATTGAATGTGGCTTACACGGCGTCCAATTCGCAGGACACTTGAAAACGTATTGTTTTCAATGTGTCCAGTTCACATATGTGTGGTGCATTTGCACTCATTGCACAGAAAACGTATGCGTTTTCTGTGCAGTTCGGCATGAATTCCAGCCCCATTTAGTTCAATGGGAATGCATCTAATTCGGAGAGGTGTTCCGCATTTAACAGGGACCTTTCCCCCTCCTCATTGCACCCCCACCCCCGACCAGCTGATGCGCTGTGTGAATGGATAGGAGCCGCTGAACAGTAGCTCCTGTCCTTCTCACAGGCAATGGCGCTGGAATTCACACTGGACTGGTGTGAATTCAGCCACAGTGTTCAATACAAAAATGTAAAAAAAAGTAATGATTGAATATATATAATATTCTATGTGAAAAGAAAATATAAGAAATAATAAAATGAATATGTCATAAAAACACAAGAGTCCAATAGCAGTCCTCTTTAAACAAAAAAAATAAATGTAATGATATTCCCAGTGATGCCCTAATTTAAAAAAAACACTGTAAGGTATCCACCACCTTAAGTGTCGCATCAGACCCACTCACAATGTTGATGCGTGAAGCCTTTCTTTTTCATGTACCCATGGATATGCATCTTTTCTACAAGGAACTGTGGAGAGTGGACTGGCTTATTAACCCCTTCAGATCCACGCTATTGCTGAAGTACGGCTCCAGCACGGATCTGAATCCCCTGTGCACGCTCCCAGCGCGCACTCACAGGCGGCGGTGGTGGCGTGCTCGGCCGCCGCACGCTGCATGGGCGTGCTCGCGGGTCGGGCGGACTGGATGTGGATGCCGATGTAAACACGCCAGTTCTCCTTTCTGTGAAGGGGGACATAGCAGATCTACTGATCCCTGTCAATGGGATCAGTTAGATCTGCTATGTCCTGCCCAGCCCTGCCCCACACAGTTGGAACACATGCAGGGAACACAGTTAACCCCTTCACTGCCAGTGACATTTATACAGTAATCAGTGGCTATTTACATTTCTGATCGCTGTATAAATGTCATTGGTCCCAAAAAAGTGTCAAAAATGTCTGACATGTCTGCCCCAATATCAAAGTCCCAATAAAAATCGCAAATCGTCGCCATTACTAGTAAAAAAATGAAAAATAAAAACGCCATAAATCATATAAATACATAGTTTGTAGACGCAATAACTTTTGCGCAAATCAATCAATATGCGCCAAATTTCTTTACCAAAAATATGTAGAAGAATATAAATTGGCCAAACCCGATGAATAAATTCATTTTTATATTTTTTTTTTTGGATTTGTATTATAGCAAAAAGTAAAAAATATTGTTCTTTTTTCAAAATCGTCACTCTGTGTTTATAGCGCAAAAAATAAAACCCGCAGAGGTGATCAAATACCATCAAAAGAAATCTCTATTTGTGGGAAAAAAATTATAAATATTTTGTTTGGGTACAACGTCGCACGACTGCGTAATTGTCATTCAAAATGCGACAGCGCTGAAGGCCGAAAATTGGTCTGGGCAGCAGGGGGGTTTAAGTGCCTAGTAAGCAAGTGGTTAAAGAATCTTTGAACAGCTGATTCTTATGGCTTACTAGTCTAACCATGAGAGTGGTAGGCAAATAAATTTGGTGAGTTTCCACCTGATGGGAGCGGTTCTGATGCGACACATACGTTGGTGGATACCTTACGGTGTTTTTTTAAAATTAGGACATCACTGAGAATATCATCACATTTTTTCATTGTTTAAAGAGGGCTGCTATTGGACTCATTACATTTTTGTATTGAACACTGAATTAATTAGGTGTTATTGTTGCGCTACTGTGAATTTTGCTATATATGCACTTTGGTATATATATATATTTCATTTTCACTGGTTTTGTGAATCTGTAAGAATATCTCTGGAGTGCATTCTATTCTTGAAAAATATAAATATATATATTTACATATATATATATATATATATATATATATATATATAATAGCGTTTTATGGTAGGCCCCCCCCATGTTTGTCCCTGTCCCTCCATGTGCCCAACCCCCCTAAATATGAAAGCTGGAGACGCCACTGAATGCACCACTGCCAAGCTCCATGTCTTAAATATCTCCACACCAGCATGTTTCTTCATTTCCAAAAAATGAAATCACCTTGGGGTGTCTACTTTCCAAAAAGGGGTCATTTTAGGGGTGTTCACCCTGTCTTAGCATTTTTAACATAAAGTAATAGAAACTTTTTTTTCTTATACGTAGTAAAAATATAAAACCCAGCGGTTAATAAACACCACCAAAAGAAAGCTCTACCTGTCTTAAAAAATAATATAACATTAATTTGGGTAGAGCGTTGCAAGACAAAGTAATTGTCAAAGTATTACTTGGAAAGTGTAGAATGGCCTATTAATAAAGGGGTATTACAGGCTGGTACTCAAGTGGCCAGAGAACTTGTCACTTGGTCCCTAATTTCAACAAAAAGAAATCCCATAATACTATAGATGCGTTTAACATATTCTATGCATGTTATTTATCTGTAAAAACCTTGATATTGCTGCTGGGTGCCACCATGTTGCATGTAATTTTAAATATAAAATGGGAGCGCTACCCACATGTGCAATTATATCAATAAATATACCATATATACTTGTGTATAAGTCGACCCGTGTATAAGCCGACCCCCTACTTTTGCCCAAAAAATATGGGAAAACGTATTGACCCGCGTATAAGCCTAGGGTGTGAAATGCAGCAGCCAGAACACAGGGATATTAATGCCAGAACACGGGCATATTAATGCATATTAATGTCAGGACACAGGGATATTAGCCAGGACACAGAGACTGTAGCCAGAACACATAAGGGATGAGTAAGGTAGTTTCACATTAAACAGAGCTGTGCTGCTTCTAAGAGCCGTTCTGTGCTTGTAACTGTGACTAAACATGTTGGAATGTAGAGAATGCTGATAGAGAGCTGCAGCTCTTCACAGAGATCAGGAGGTGGGCGGGACTGAACAGCTAACATCAGCTTGTCCCGCCCACCTGCTGACATCAAGCTGAAAATCTGACACCTCTCTCAGCATTCTCTACATTCCAATGTGATTAGTCACACTTACAAGCACAGAACGGCTCTTAGAAGCAGCACGGCTCTGTTTAATGTGAATCTACTCATCACCCACAGACACTGACTCGAGTATAAGCCGAGGGGGGTCTTTTTCAGCACAAAAAATGTGCTGAAAAACTTGACTTATACCCGAGTATATACGGTATGTGTAATTTAAGTAGCTGCTCCTAAAATAGTAAAATACTATATTCAAAATAAATTAAAAACCATAGGGTGCTAACTTATACGCAAACCAATTTATCCCGTGTTAACCAAACCAATTAATTATTAATAAACTACTCATAAATGAATCGTGAAGGCAATAAATAAAAAAATGTGTAAAGAATTATCCATGTACACCAAAGCACAATAAAAATATGTAAATATCAACCTTAATAAATATCACTGTGATAAAACACAAATATAAAAATAATATGTGCAATCTATAACAATTTAATTCCAAAAAATCTATTTATTCCATTCAGTCCATTATATTTGTCTCCAATCACGGATGTGTATATAAATTAGTAGTGCAAGTGCTCCAACCACTTAAGAAAACGTAGTGCTCCACCGAGAGTGAAAAAATCAATTGCGCTCACCAGACCAAATCGGCCACAGAGTGACCATCAAGCATGGATATTAATTATAAGCAGCCTTTCAATCGATCCCATCAATCTGTATGACAGACTTTATCTGCTGTTGCTCTCATCTGCCCATGCAGCACCACGGCTCTCTATAAACGGCTCTGACAATAGAGCCACAAGGAGGCAGATGATAGTGTAATACCACTTTTATTTAAATAAAATCATAAACTAAACATATTGCACTCACATATATTATAATGTGTAAAGGCATTCAGCGATAAGTGCAGCTTGAGAACCGAAGTGTGAGCTTCTCGTCTGCTATCCCCTGCAAGCGTGCGCTCCACCCAGGGTTACGGCCCTATTCTCAGGCTCTGTGCCTGTGCGTTCCAAGCCTCTCGTCAATGCATTTCACGCATGTGCGCATCATCAGGAAGTCACTAGCCCCAACCTCAGAGTTGTCACTAAAGTGCCACTCTATATTATTTACAGTGAGGGAAAAGGTATTTGATCCCCTGCTGATTTTGTATGTTTGCCCACTGACACATAAAAAATCCAGAAAATGCATTTCAAAAAAAGTATTAATTGACTTGCATTTTAATGAGTGAAATAAGTATTTGGCCCCTTCACAAAACATGACTTTGTGATTGCCAACAAAGGTTTTGCCACCAAGTACTGAGGACACACGTCAGGAGGAATTTTGTCCCACTCCTCTTTGCAGATCCTCAGTTTTAAGGTTTCATTCACACAAAAGCCTGTCTGCACTCCTGATCAATAGAGCTGGACTGAAACTGCCTGCAATTTTACCAATAAACCATGCATGCCTGGTGAGGTCTACAAGGATGTGCCCAAATATTTGGATTACTTTTTTTGGGGTGTTGAATGTACTTCTTACACCCTAGGCATTTAAACTGTGTTTTTAGCTGTATTCTGGTCATCTACATTAAAATTAGAAAAAAGGAAAAATAGGCTTAGAAGAGATATTGTTGATTTTGAACTAATGTTATTTGGAAAGCCTCAAGAATATACACCTGTGAACGCAAGAAATGAAATGCATTAGGGGCTCCCATCAAGGGTTGGTACCAACAGCTAAGAATTGGCAGTGGCATTGGCCACAGAAAGACAATTGACGTTGAAAAATCTGAGAGGGGCTGGATACCTGAAGGTACTGGTGGAGAGTGGAATTGAAGGGCTGAGACGCAGTCACATTGTCTTCACCAGAGTTCCTGAAGCTCAAGATGAATTTGGCTGCAGGCAATACCCAGGTTGCAACCCTCTGACTCACCTGAGCAAACAGCTGCTAAGAACTAAAAGTGGGTGTGCTAGAGAGTTTTTAGTAGCACTGGGGCACAGGTTTCACCAGTCAGTGGGTAACACTGTACATGCAGTCAGGAATGCACAAACACACAGGCACTAGGAATGGGTAGAGGTCCACAGAATCACAGGGGTCACTAGAAGCAGGTTGCAGGCAAGGGTGTGTAGGTTCACAGAAGGAAGGTGTGGACAATATGTGTACGGGTGTCAGCAACAAGTGGCTGGCTGAAGTACTGAGGAAATCACACAGATGCTGAAGAGCAGGTACTGGCTGGATACAGAGCATACACTGGAAGCACACAGGAAATGAATGACCCCTTGCGGTGCTGGGGCCCTGTATTTTTTGGTGGTTTGTAACACAGTAGGAGTGAATGAGTACAGAGACACAGAGGAGAAACACATAGTTAGGTTGAAAAAAGACACAAGTCCATCTAGTTGAACCCAAAAAAAAAAAAAAATGATGTATAACCTTACAATCCCATATACAGTTCTTCACCCACAGTTGATTCAGAGGAAGGCAAAAAACCCCAGCAAAGCATGATCCAATGTTCTATAGCGGGGTAAAAAAATTCCTTCCTGATCCCCCTAGAGGCAATCGGATTCACCATGGATCAACTTTACTTAAAAATGTTAGTACCCAATTACATTATTTACATTAAGGAAAGAATCCAGGCCTTTATAAAAGCAATCTACCATGCTGACCAAAACCACCTCTGGGGGAGTTTATGCCACATTTTCACAGCTCTAACTGTGAAGAAACCTTTCTGTATTTGGAGATGAAATCTTTTTTCCTCTAGACGTACAGAGTGCCCCCTTGTCCTTTGTGATGAACTTAAAGTAAATAACTCAACACCAAGTTCACTATATGGACCACTTATATACTTGTACATGTTGATCATATCCCCCTTATTCTCCTCTTCTCAAGAGAGAATAAATTCAGTTCCTCTAATCTTTCCTCATAACTGAACTCCTCCATGCCTCTTATTAGTTTGGTTGCCCTTCTCTGCACTTTCTCCTGTTCCCCGATATCCTTTTTGAGAACTGGTGCCCAAAACTGAACTGCATATTCCAGATGCGGTCTTACTAATGATTTGTACAGGGGTAAAATTATGTCTCTATCTCTGGAGTCCATACCTCTCTTAATACAAGAAAGGATTTTGCTTGCTTTGGAAACTGCAGCTTGGCATTGCATGCCAATATTAAGCTTATGATCTATCAAAACCCCCAGATCCTTCTCCACTATGGATTCCCCCAGTTGTACTCCCCCTAGTATGTACAATGCATGCATATTCTTAGCCCCCAAATGCATAACTTTTCATTTATCAATATCAAACCTCATTTACCACATTGTCGCCCAATTAGACAGTGCATTGAAGTCTGCTTGTAAGTTGGAGACATTCTGTAAGGACGTTATTCCACTGCATAGCTTGGTGTCATCTGCAAACACTGA
The DNA here is from genome assembly GCA_018402905.1 of Glandirana rugosa. Lineage (NCBI taxonomy): Eukaryota > Metazoa > Chordata > Amphibia > Anura > Ranidae > Glandirana > Glandirana rugosa. The sequence goes on along the minus strand of BLSH010197170.1, from coordinate 241,351 downwards.
AATGGTACTTTTAATCCCAGACCCTATATCATTTATAAATATATTGAAAAGTAAGGGTCCCAATACTGAACCTTGGGGTACACCACTGATAACCTTAGACCATTTAGAGTAAGAATCATTAACCACTGGAAGGAAGGAGATGGGAATTGTTCCCCAAAAAGAGTGGACTTTAAGGGCACACCACGAGACAACATACACTGAAAATATATATTAAATATATATTAAAATTGCATTATTTATTTGAAAGATTCATTAAAAGACAAAATCTTAGAATGTTTTGGGAAGTTGGGAAATAGGAACCAACATCCCAACTTGAGCAACATATACAATGACCTCTGAACCATGCCGAGTACAGTCAGAACAATACATTGTACCATACAATGAACAAGAGTGTTCATGCAGAGTAGGTTGACGCATTTCGCTTAGAAAAGCTTCCTCAGGACCTCTCACATCATGGGTTGAGATTACTTAGGTAAAAGAGGAAAACATATATCCATAAGTACAGTAATTAAGGTATAATTGTTTACAAAACACTACAATATACCAATCTAATAAATGTCTTTATCTGTAAGGCTTACAATTGGCTGTCTGTGCTCCGGGGAAAATTCTCAGGGGGGCGGACACAGGGGGCTATAGGATCCAAGATGGACAAATAAGTGTAGATAAAGATGGGCATATTCTTAGGACCTAGGTAAGTATTCATAACAATGTGGTTATAACCCAGAATGCAGATATATTTACTTTATCCATGTAAACTAGACATGAAAGAGTACCTGATAGAGATAACAGGATAACTGAAGGAAGGCAACACAGGATACAGTGAGAGTCCTACAGCCAAGGCTCCCATAGAATGTATCAGTGGGTGCAGAGAAGGGGGTATATTCTGATATGTGAATACATTACATACATTACATAAGCATTACAGATAAAGACATTTATTAGATTGGTATATTGTAATGTTTTGTAAACAATTATACCTTAATTACTGTACTTATGGATATATGTTTTCTTCTTTTACCTAAGTAATCTCAACCCATGAGGTGAGTGGTCCTGAGGAAACTTTTCTAAGCAAAATGCGTCAACCTACTCTGCATGAACACTCTTGTCCATTGTATGGTACAATGTATTGTTCTTACTGTACTCAACATGGTTCAGAGGTTATTGTATATGTTGCTCAAGTTGGGTTGTTGGTTCCTATTTCCCAACTTCCCAAAACATTCTAAGATTTTGTCTTTTAATGAATCTTTCAAATAAATAATGCAATTTCAATATATATTTTCAGTGTGTGTTGTCTCGCGGTGTGCCCTTAAAGTCCACTCTTTTTGGGGAACAATCCTCATCTCTTTCCTTCTAGTAGGACAGTGGCACGCTCAGAAAGCAGTCTCTATTTTCCAATCATTAACCACTACTCTCTGAATTCGGTCTTTTAGTCAGTTTTCTATCCATTTACAAACTGATCTTTCCAAGCTTGTAGACTTTACTTTACACATTAGCCGTGTGTGGGGAACGGTGTCAAACGCTTTCGCAAAAGCCAAGTATACCATGTCCACAGCCACCCCTCTGTCCAAGGTTTTACTTACCTCCTCATAAAAATAAATCAGGTTTGTTTGACAACTTCTATCTTTCATGAATTTATGCTGTCTGTTGCTTAAAACATTTTTTTCCAACAAGAACTCATCTATGTGGTCTTTTGTTAAACTCTCCAGTATCTTCCCAGCTATAGAAGTTAAACGAACAGGTCTATAGTTACTTGGTAAAGACGTTGATCCCTTTTTAAATATGGGCACCACATTGGCCCTACGCCAATCCAGTGGTACTATTCCAGTCATTAAGGAGTCCCTAAAAATTAGATACAATGGCTTTGATGCCATCTGGTCCAGGTGCTTTATCTACCTTTATTCTGTCTAAATACTCCTGGACTATTTCACCATTTCACTTTTGAGCCATTGTGGATCATTTGTGGCTGTGTCACTACCACCCCCATTGTGGACATAAGCTCCCCCAATGCTCCTTTGTATACACAGAGCTGAAGAATGTATTTAATACATTTGCCTTCTCTTTGTCCCCAGTCACGCACTCTAGATTATTTTGTAAAGGGCCTACATGCTCAGACCTGACCTTTTTACTATTAATATATTTGAAGAATTTTTTGGGGTTTGTCCTACTATCTTTTGCAATCTGTCGTTCGTTTTGAATTTTTGCGTCCTTGATTTCCTTTTTACATATTCTTTTATATTCTTTGTAACATTTAAAAGATGATAGTCTTACCTCATTTTTATATTTTTTAAATGCTCTTTTTTTTCATTTATAACTTTTTTAACTTTGGCCGTGAGCCACATAGGTTTTATTTTTAGCCTTTTAAACTTATTGCCTATGGGAATATACTTTACAGTGAGTCCGCATACAGTTTTTTTTAAAAATTCCCATTTCTGTTCTGTGTTCATCGATGCTAATATTCCCTCTCAGTTTAAGTCCTGGAGAGCAGCCATCATCCTTGTAAAAATTGGTCTCTTAAGATTAAGTGTTTTTATCTTTCCCGTATGTGTTTGTTGCTTGCAGCTTACATTAAATGAAATCATGTTATGGTCACTGTTACCCAGATGTTCTTTTCCATGAATTTTGGTAATAAGCTCTGCATGGTTTAAGTTTACCAGGTCCAGCAAAGCGTCATTCCTAGTTGGGGCCTCAATAAACTGGACCATAAAATTGTCCTGTAATAGGTTTATATATTTTTGCTGTTTAATTGTCCCAGCAGTGCCATTACTCCAGTTTTCCAATTTCTGGGTAGTTAACCCCCCATTATTATCACAGTCCCAGCCCTTGCAGCTCTTTCCATCTGTGCAAGGAGCAGAGTCTCCATCTCCTCTGTAACACTGGGAGGCCTATAACAAACTCCAATGATAACCTTTGTAGTGTGCACACCCACATGCGGATCTACCCATAATGCTTCAGACTCATCACACTCTCCATCAACTAGGTCCTCATTCACACTTGCATTGAGGCCTGACTGCTCAGTTGCAGACAACAAGAGGCTGGCTGAAACATGCTGGTGCAGAGAAGCAGGAACAGTTGGAAACATGGTGGTGAAGGAAAACTGCATGGATCACTGAGCAGGATACAGACTGGGAAACACAAGGATCACAGGAACAGGCTTCGGGTCACACGCTGGACTATGCAAGACTGGATATAGGTTGCAATAATCAGAGACACTGGGATCACTGATACACAGTTGGGTACAGGCTAACCGGACACTGGCATCACTAAAAAACACTGGTGAATGCATTTGAGAACACAGGAGATTGGCTCAAACACTGAGCAACCCCCATGCTATCCTTTTAAGGCCGTCCCCCCGTGATTGGCTGCAGCACTGAAAGAAACAGGAAGCCAACAGCTTTACACAGAGGCAACAATTTGGCATTGGAACGTGGAACAGGTCAGTGTGACATTAAATATATTTCAGGAACTTTTAGGAGTGACTTTCCACCTTTGTTTGCTAAATAATGATTCCTGTAAACCAATATAACATGTCCAGGCAGCGATGGTTAATTATCAAGCTGATAAACATTGTATTGAGGGGGGAATTAATTCAAAAAACCTAACTAAAGAAAGAAAAGAGGATACACATAAATACTTATCCTTTCAATTCTATTAAGAATATTCTAACTTCATAGCAGCTTTTCTGTGGCAGATTTTAATTAAATGAGAGTTTGAAAATGCTTGGTTTTCCTAAACAATGAGCCACATTTGCATTTTGTTATTATAAGGTCATCAGACAGGAAGTTTTCTAATTGTGATCTCTGTTACAATGGTTTTGTAATAAGACTTTCAATTAGTTTTAATAAAGTTTCTATGCCTCAAAACATCACTTTCAAAATAACCTATTTGGATAAATTGTTTTTATTTGTCCCTGGGATATATTTGCCTGAACACTGTCATATATTATTCATGACTAGCTAAATCCCGCTACTTATAGAATTCTTTTTTATTCTTTTTTCTTTAAAATTACTATGATCTTCTCATTTGAAAAAAAAAAATCTGTGCACATTTTATGTAGTTAAAGTGTCAAGAAACCCAAATCATAAACTGTCAATAAATGCTATAATACATTATTTAATTTTCATAATTCATTATCTGTAGACTGCAAAAAAACATTGATCCTGCTGTTCACTGTCCCTCCCTCCTTGTCTGTGTCCCTGCAGCAGCCTGAGTTTGTGTAGAGCAGTGGTTCTCAACCTCGGTCCTCAAGTACCCCCAACAGGCCATGTTTTGGGAATTTCTCTTAGATAAAATAGCTGTCCAAAATACCAAGCCATTGACTCTGATTTAAAGCACTTGTGCAAGATAAAGGAAAACCTGAAAAGACAGCCTGTTGGGGGTACTTGTGGACTGAGGTTGAGAACCACTGGTGTAGATTAGACCAACCATTGCCACATCTACTGAGCGTGTTCCAGTTTCAGTTCCCTTCTAAGCTTTTCATCTGCTCCTTTTTCTTGTCTGTGCAGCCCATCAGGCGTATACACAGTGGTAAAGGTCTGTTCCCTTCTCTCGCTTCTACTCCATGTCCTCGTATTGCTAAACACTATGGGGGCGGGATGAAATAATGTTGATTGATGGAGGCTTCACCCTTCTATTTGTACCAGCACATACACACCATAGACACAGGCTGGAGGGACGTGGCACAACCTGCAGATATCTTTACAGTGTGAACAAAGTGAAAGCTATTGTCTGTCAACTTAAACTCCTACAGCATGTTATTGCAAAAAAAAAAAAAAAATAGACATTAACTTTGTAATATAAATCTGTATAAAGCTTTAAAACACATTGTTGCTATTAATTATTTATTTTGATTTTCCTCCTTGTCCAGATATCCTCTGCTGCTATAGGGCATTCAGTACTAGAAACTCTCCCTCAGATGTTTCACTGAAGATGGGAAAGTCCTAGGAAATGTAATGTGGCTGCTAAACAGCAATGATTAAAAAAGATAGACTTTCTTTTAAATATTAAATGAAATACAATGGCCATACCTTTATACATAAATAGAAGGAATAATGGTAATTAAACATTATATGTTTAGTATCACTTTAATGTTATCATGAATGTGGTATATGAGAGCGGAGATTTCATTCCTTGGTGCTGCTTTCCAGCAGACTGTAGTACTGCTCTGTGCCATATAGTGTGACAGTAGACAGAGTGACTACTCACAGCACAGGTAGTGAGGTGGACTCCACTTCCTACATTTTTAACCCATCCCAATTTACTTTTATGCCTAGTTGTTTTCCTATTGGAGATTATCCACCTCCCGCCTTCTCTTGGTGATAACCTGTATCAAAGAGGAAAATGAAGAAAAATCTCCCCAGTGTGAATCAAGACAACAATTGAAGCCCATATCAGTCAAAAGTTTCTAATAATTTGCTATGATTTTTAATGGATTTTCACTTGAAAAAGACTTAAAATACCTATCTTAGCCACTTCCCGACTAACGTACGTTCATATATGTCCTCTAGAAGTGCTGGTGATATCTAGATCATGGCTGCGGCCATAATCCAGATGTCATTCTGTTCAGGCGGTGATTCTCTACAAGGTAAAAGTGAACAAGTGGCTATACAGCAGCATGATCACATTTAGACATAGTGGAAGGGGGTCCACCCCTTTCCGCTGCCTGCCATATTTACTGGATTCTCCTGTCTCACCAGAGAACCTGGTACTGATGTGACCTGTCACATTGGAAACGCCTGCATCATCCTGCTTTTAGCCCTGATGAAGGAGGAATGTTGAGCCCCTGAAACGAGTTGGCTGTTCCATAATGACATTTTTTTTTAAAAGTCAGTGCAAGCTGGTGTGGAGCTCCCATCCAAGTGAGAGAAACTTCCATTGCTCCTTTCCCTCTGTGACATCAGAAACTGGAAGTGACAAGGATTTTGTCACTTCCGGTTTTGGTTTGTTTGCTTCCAACGGCTTGTAAAACATCTGATCAAACTGATCTCAGTTTGATCAGATGCTTTGGAAGGCAGAGGAGAGATCTGGAGTCTAATAGATAGCAATAACATTCAATAAAAAATAAAGGTACAGTGTAAAAAAATAAATGTAAATAAAATGTGAATGTGCATGTCAGAGTGAGAGCAATAATTCTAGCACCAGATCTAACTCTAAACTGGTAACCTGTAAAGGCTTTTAAAGTGTCACCTATTAAGATTTTTAGATACTGTTGTTTGTTGCTATTTCATGGGCATACCAATTTTAAAGCATGACAGGTTAGGTACCTATATACTTGGTGAAACATAATCTTTTATATTTTAACCTCCTCCTATCTGCGCTATAGCCGAATGACGGCTACAGCGCGGCTCTAAAATGCTGGGGAGGACGTCTATTGACGTCCTCCCATTCGGCTAGTGCTGGGCGCGCTCCCGCGGGCGCGAGCGACGCGTGCACGTGCCGCCGCACACTGTGGGAGCGTGCCTGCGGGTTGGGCGGACCCGATGTCCGCCGGAGACCCGCAATCTCCTTACAGAGAGGAGGAACGGGGAACCGCTGAAGTAAACACGGCGGTTCCCCGTTCTGTGAGGGGGGGCATGCCAGATCTACTGATGCCCCGCCTGTACAGCCTGCAAAAACTGTGAAAAAACCCTGGTTACTGTAAATATGTCGCTAGTCTTTAAATTTACAGGTGACTAATGACATATTTACAGTAACCGTCACTTCCCCAATTGGACGTCCCCCGTCACTTCCCCAATTGTTACAAGGGACCCACACAAGATTGACACCCCCCCGCCCCAACTGTCCCCGTACTGTCTAGATTTACTAGGGTCACTGTCCCTAGTCATCTAGACCGTACGGGGGGGAGTGTCTTGCCCCTTGGCGGCACAAATGAAGTCGCCAAGGGGCAAGGAGGAGAGACATTCCTCTAACGCC
>BLSH010197170.1:221093-234432 GCA_018402905.1 Glandirana rugosa | reverse complement strand
CCAAAAATATGTAGAAGAATATATATCGGCCAAAATTGATGAATAAATTTGTTTTTTATTATTTATTTTTTATTTTTGGATATTTATTATAGCAAAAAGTAAAAAATATAGTTTTTTTTTTCAAATTTTTTGTTTATAGCGGTGATCAGAAATGACACAGAGGCGATCAAATACCACCAAAAGAAAGCTCTATTTGTGGGGAAAAAAGGACGCCAATTTTGTTTGGGTACATCGTCGCGTGACCGCGCAATTGTCATTCAAAGAGCGACATCGCTGAAAACTGAAAATTGGTCCGGGCAGGAGGGGGGTTTAAGTGCCCAGTAAGGAAGTGGTTAAAAAAAATTTAGTATTTTATTGTGTTTATGTGCACTAAAATTCATTAAAATGTGATTTTCCTGAAAATTTGCATTTAATAAGCAGCGGCACAAATATCATGTGACATAAAAATTTGCAATACCTACAATAGTATTCTTTAGGGACTTTGCTTTCAGAAAATATATATTGTTTAAGGGTTATTTTTTGTTTTAAGCAAAAAAAAAAAAAAATCTTTACATGTATGTAAGAAATGTCAGAATTGCCCCGATTTTTAAGTGGGTTGTTATACACTAGAGGGCACAGGACTTGTAGCCACAGACCATGGGTTATATGTCGCTACCTTCAGGTGACTGAGCACTGGCAAAAGTTTTGCTGGGAATGCTCCCACTGCACCCTCCTAAAACTCCACTCACTCCGTGGGGCTCCAGTTTTTTGCTAGTGTCAGTGTCCCTAGACGATGGACCTCTCATCTTATGGAGAAATTTCAAAACTATTCTTTTTTATTTTGTCTTCACTACTTCCACTGTTTCTTCTATCAAGAACAACTGCTTATTTTCTCACCCCTGCTTGTCTTGTACCCTGTATGGCTGATTTTTGCTAATAAATACAGTACCAGCATTGCTCGTGGAGTGCCGCTATTTATTTCTGTTTTTATATGCTGCAGTAGCGAGCCGGGGTGTGCACCCAGAGGCATTTGATATCCGTAGAGCAGCCTGGAGCATCAAGATACACCTGTTACTTATTTTCTCACCCCACTGGGCTCACCAGCATTTTCCTGGTTGGTTACATCTTGGGAACTTTACCCAGACCCCACAGCAGCAGGTACTTTGGGTAATGGATCCTGCATTTGTCACTCACATTTGCGCATGGTGCAACAAGTAGCTGCAAGGTGCTATGCAGGTCCAAAGCCTTGATCCATTCGTATGGCACCCAGACACTGAAAACCTCTTCAAGGGTGATGTTTGGTTCCCTCTGAGAACCTGCAGTGTGTATAAGGTAAGATGGTTTCCCTGTATTAATGACCGAGTCATGTTTTCACATGTGGATTGTTATTCACTGATTGTGTTATCCCCTTCTGTAAAGGTCTCTACTATGTTGACAGTAAGTAATATTTTTATGTTTAACTTTTTTAAATTTGGAGGGTTTGCCACTCCTGTTACTGCTTGGGTGGTGACAGTTGCAATACATCTTCTGGCTGATGAACTTCCACCCACCATCTCTTCTAAGAATGCAAGGAGCATGTTGATTGATCTTCTGACTGCCTGCCTTCTCAGAGACACAGCCACGGGACATCGTTCATCGCCAAGGTTATAGTGTTTTCTTTTCCAGACATGCAAATACCCTCTTCGCATCCATTTCATGAGTAACATACGGAATATCCTCAAATAGCAATGGGGGAGACAAGGTGCATGGGAGCTTAGAAAAAATGGCATACTAGTACTCAAGCTACATCAACACTGAGACAAAAAAGCTAAAAACTCTGGGTGATAGCCATTTTGCTGTTCTAGAACAAGGTCATATATTGACACAGCTCCCTTCCTCTAATTCTAGCTCTCTCTTGGGCCACAACATACAGCCTATCTGACTAAGGCAGATTTCACTACAACTACAGTTAGGCCCATATATATTTGGACACAGGCACAATTTCCATACTTTTGGCTCTGTATGCCACCAGAATGAAATTAAAATGAAACAATCCAAATGAATTGAAGAGCAGACTTTCAGTTTTAATTTAAGGGGTTGAACATAAATATCCAGTACAAATTTTAGGAACGGCAACCATTTTTATACACAGCCCCCCATTTTCAGGGACTCAAATGTAATTGGACAAATAAATATAATCATAAAAAAATGATAATTTTTAATATTTTGTTGAGAATCCTTTCCTGGCAATGACTGCCTGAAGTCTGGAACCCATGGACATTACCAAAGACTGGGTTTTCCCCTTTCTGATGCTTTGCCAGGCTCTAACTGCAGCTGTCTTCAGTTGTTCTTTGTTTGTGGGTCTTTCTGACTTTAGTTTTGCCTTCAGCAAGTGAATGCATGCTCAAGTGGGTTGAAATCAGGTGATTGACTCAGCCATTGCAGAATTTTCCACTTCTTTTCCTTCAAAATCTCATGGGTTGTTTTTGCAGTGGGTTTTGGATCATTGTCCATCTGAACTGTGAAGCGATGTCCATTCAACTTTGCTGCATTTGGCTGCATCTGGGCTGACAGTATATCTCTAAACACTGCAGAATTCATCTGGCTGCTTCTGTCTTCTGTCACATCATCAATAAACACCGATGACCCAGTGCCATGCCATCACACTGCCTCCAACATGTTTTACAGATGACGTTGTGTGCTTTGGAACATGAGCTGTTCCAAGCCTTCTCCACATTTTTTCTTCCCGTCAATCTGGTACAGATTAATCTTAGTTTCATCCATCTAAAGAATGCTTTTCCAGAACTGGTCTGGCTTTTTTATATGTTTTTTGGCAAAGTCTATTCTGCCTTTTCTATTCTTCAGGCTTATGAATGGTTTGCACCTGGTGGTAAACCCTCTATATTTGCTTTTGTGAAGTTTTTTGTTGATTGTGGACCTTGACAATGATACGCCAACATCCTGGAGAGTGTCCTTCACTTGTCTGGATGTTGTGAATGAGTTTTTCTTTGCCATAGAGAGGATCCTGCAATCATCCACCACTGTTGTTTTCTGTGGACGTTCATGCCTTTTTATGTTACTGAGCTCACCAGTGCGTTCTTCTTTCCTCAGAATGTACCAAGCTGTTGAATTACTTTTGGTCTCTAGAAAAGGGGGGGAGGGGTGGCTCTTCTTAAGAGTGTAATTGATAAACACTTCCTCTGATTTGGATGTAAATACCCTCAAATTAAACCGGAGAGTGTGCACTTTCAGCCCATAGCTTGATTATGTTTTGGTAAATACCTGAAAAAAACTAAAATTGTGCCTGTGTCCAAATATATAACAACCTAACTGTATGTCTAATTTCTTTGGAAAACTCTCTGCCCTTCTAGAACCTTTGGTGTCCAGGGCCCAAAGCACTCTTCTGCGTCTCCACTAACCTAAATTTGTTCAGAGGTATGACCCTGAACCTCCTAAACTTTTAGAAGAGGATTTTGGGATAGGCCCAGATTGGTCCAGGAAAATTCAAAGATACACAAACTCCTGGTGGATGAACCTTTGCCTCTTCCACACCGGTTAGACCTCCTGTCACAAAGCCTCCTCTGTTCTATCCTGCTTCTCAATTGCTGGTTTCAATAGGGGCATTTCTATGTCTTTACTTTTTCAATGTGAGAAAAACTACCTCTCGTTGAAACTACCATCTCACCTGGATAGCACACTTTGGCTGGTGCGAGACCAGGCATCCCAGTCCCTAGGAATTTTCTATTCCATGTGTCCTAGCTTTCCTCCAGCCTGGTCTGGACCAGTATCTGGCTCTTAGTACTCTAAAGGGACAGGTTTATACCTTATCCATTCAATTCTAGGAAGCTTTTTCTTCAAATTCTCTTGTCAAAAATTGCTTAGGGGAGTTGCTCATGTCCATTCTCCTCTTCAACATAACATCTGGGATCCGAATTGGATCAACATCCCCCTGGGATCTGAAGCTGATACCTTTGGTTCTTCAAAGACCCTCCCCTTCCCTTAAACTGATTGGGAAAAAACATAAGGTGGCAATTACTTCCGTTTTGGCAGCTTTTTCTTGTAAGGAACCTCTTCTTATTTCACATAGAGACAAGGTGGTCCTGAGAGCCAGACCCTTCTTTTCCCCAAGGTGGTCACTTTCTTTTTACCTCAATGACTATATTTTCCCCTTTTCCCTGATCTGCACCTCACTCTTATTCCTACATTGCCCTGTGCAATAAAACCTTTTTGTATGTAAAAGAAGCACTAAAGTGACTGGCACCTATTCAGTCTGACCATCCAAAAAAAAGAACCACACCTGAGATGAATGTGTCTGAATGATACTGTAAGTAAATGGGCATAATGTAACTGTTAAGCTGAAGATCAATATTTATGCATAGTTACTGAATATTGGATCAAATAGCCCTACACAAGATTAAAGAGGTTGTAAACCTCCATTTACAAGTTGTACCTATAGGTAAGCCTATAATAAGGCTTACCTATAGGTACTGTAAATATCTCCTAAACGTGTGCCGTTTAGGAGATATTTACTTTGTATTGCACTGATGATGTCATCGGCGCATGCGCTGTGAAGAAATGGCCCGCCGTGCAATATTTCTTCATTAGCGAGTGCTGTGACTGGCGGCTCCCGTGCGCATGCGCGGGAGTGACGTCACGCAGCTCTGGAGAGTCACTGAGCCAGAGTCCGTGGCCCAGAAAGGAAGAGGGGCGAACATGGATGCGGCCTCCAGCCGGGACAGCGCAGGCTTCATTTGCAGGTAAGTGCCACATAATGTGCTGGTATGCGATGCTTACTAGCACATTATGCTTTTACTTTGCAGGGAACCAAAAAGGAAGTAAAACCCATCAGGTCTTTAAGCACTAAGTGGTGTTAAGAGAGCCAATTAGCATTACCTAATATCTGTAAACTTCACTGATACTTACACAGTGGAATTTCAAAGATATTTACACAGTAAGGCCTCATGCACACGGGATGTTTTTGCTGACTCTCCTAGACTCCTCCTGGCAGCAGCATTTTGGCAGAAAAATGCCTGATGCTTCTAAACATGTGTAGCACGTTTAGGTGTGTTTACAAGCGTCAAGCACATGGGTGTTAATTTATTTGACCATAATAAATTATTCTGGCCATTAAAATTGATTAATACTCATATGTGCCTAGTGTTAATGGACGCTTAGACTCGTTTGTACGCATCAAGTATTTTTTTTTTTTGCCCAAAATACCTTTGCTCCTGAAAGCATTTGCTGTGAGGTTTTACTTTTTTTTTCTCTAAACGCCCCTGCCTTTAACCACTTAAAGCAGAGTTCCACCCAGAAGTGGAACTTCTGCTTTAAGGGACCCCCTGACATGCCACAATTGGCATGTCATCTTTTTTTTTGGGGGGGGGGGGACCGGGGACCCTGTTTTCACAGGGTCCCAGATCCACTTCCTCTCCTAGAGCCGCGACTCCGGAAGGAAGTTCACCTTCACCCCCTCCCTCTCGGCGATCTTCTGGGACACGTCACAGGTCCCAGAAGTTACGCTGGCCATTCACAAGGTGCCAAAGCCGGGTGCCCACACTTGTGATGCCGGCACCACCGGGGAGGGGGAGAAGAGCGAGCCCTCAACCTAGGGCCAGGGACAGATGAGTGTCCGATTGTTAAAAGTCAGCAGCTACACCTTTTGTAGCTGCTGTGTTTTAACTGGGTGTAACTCCCCTTTAAAGTGGTAGTAAACCCTCCTATCATTTTCAGCCAAGGAAGCTGCTATCTTTGCCTCGGTTTAATCTACAACTGCCATGATGCTGCACATGTGATCAGCTATGACACCAGCCATTGGATGGTTTGACAGTTTGGTTTAGAGCACAACCAATGGGAGTGTTACATTTCCGGCACGTGCCGGAAATGTGACTGGTTTTTAACCTGTTAAATGCATGGGTTTACTACCGCTTTAAGGATTTCCCCCTTAATGACCAGGCCATTTTTTGCGATACGGCATTGCGGCGCTTTAACTGACAATTCATGCAACGTTGTACCCCAACAAAATTGATGTCCTTTTTTTCCCATAAATAGAGCTTTCTTTTGGTGATATTTGATCACCTCTGCAGTTTTTGTTTTTTGCTCTATAAACAAAAAAAGAGAGTGACAATTTTGAAAAAAAATCTATTTTTTACTTTTTGCTATAATCAATATCCAAAAAAATGTAAAAAAACTAATTTCTTCATCAGTTTATTCCAATATGTATTCTTGTACATATTTTTGGTAAAACAAAAAAATCGAAATAAGTGCATATTAATTGGTTTACACAAAAGTTATAGGGGTTGATTTACTAAAGCTTGAAAGTGCAAAATTTGGTGCAGCTCTGCACAGAAACCAATCAGCTTCAAGGTTTTATTGTCAAAGCATGATTGAACAAGCTGAGGTTAGAAGCTGATTGGCTAGCATGCACAGCTGCACCGTTTTTTGCACTCTCCAGCTTTGGTAAATCAACCCCAGAGTGTCTACAAAATAGGGATAGATTTATGGCATTTTTATTTATTTTTTTTTTTATCACTAGTAATGGCGGCAATCTGTGATTTTTAGTGGGATTGTGGTGGACAGATCAGACACCTAACTGACATTTTTTACACTTTTTTGGGAACCAGTGACATTATTACAGTAATCAGTGCTGAAAATATACACTGATATTGTACTATTGACACTGGCACGGAAGGGGTTAACACTAGGGTTCATCAAAGGGTTAAATGTGTTCCCTGGAGAGGTTTCTAACTGTATGGGGGGTGGGCTGCCTAGGGAAACACACAAATTCATCTTCCTGTGTATGATCTCCTCTGTCAGAACGGAGATCTGCCTTGTTTACACTGACACACCCCGTTCTGTCACTGCGGGGAACGATCGCGGGTGGCCGGCAGACATCGAGTCTGCCCCACCCGCTGATTGACTCCCCCACAACACCCGTTCCTGCAAATGACGTACGATGACGGCAATTTGCTGGATCGAGCCGACCTGCCACCGTGAAATGACGGCGGCTGGTCGGCAAGTGGATAAACCACTCTAAATGCCTATGTGTGCATGGACACTTATGTTAACATGCAGGGGCAGAAAAAAACACCAGACACCCCTATCAGCTTTTTTTATAGCATAGTGATGAGGTCATCCCTTGCTCTGCTTTCTTCCCATTAGTGGGTTTACAGTTTGAACATGTTCACTGCAGCAGAGACTGATTGCTTCTTAGGGCTGACCTCCTCTCTTTCAATTTACAGGGTATAAATAAGGTCAATATCAATACAGATGCAGATGCTTACACCAGTTGCATTTAAAAATACATGTAATGTTTTTTTAATGAATACCTGCTTTAATTGGTCTTTGCTGAATATGTCTGGGATTCAGCACAAAAAATTCAACATTAGAGTTACACTCGTTTTTTTTGTCTGGCAGACTTTATAGGGAGTGTATTTCTACAGAATTAACCAATAAATGTGATTGCTTAAACACCAACTTTATACTTTGATCGATGGCAAACTCAGTGCAATGCTCTGGCTTGCATTCATACAGACTGTAATCATTCACCATGTCATAAACATGCAGATCTCTTGGGGTCAATTCTCCAAAGCATGCATGCATGTGGAACTTTCATTACTTGTTAATTTTGCTATTAAAAATTGATGGTTTTGATTCACTAAGGGGTTGATTGCATTGGTCAGTTGAATTCACCTCATGCCTGTTATACTATTGATTTTTGTTATACTCTACATGTAGCCCAGGTTCACACTGAGTGCGGGAATGAAATGGTGCGAGTTTAGCTGAACTCGCACCATTTCATTCCCGCATGTCAGTTCCAATTTCAGCTGCGATTTCGCAGGCATCTGTGAGGGTTTCTGCACAGATGTCTATGGAAATCGCACCTGGAAATCGCAAAAAGTAGTACAAGAACTACTTTTTGAAATCAAGTGCATCGTCGCACCAATTAGGACGGTGCCATTGCCGGCTATTGCCGCCGATTTGGCATGCGATTTCACATGTCAGATGGCATGCCAAATTGTGTCAGTGTGAACCAGGGCTAAAAGTCACTTCACCTAACTTATCACTCAGTATGGCAGAACTATACTGAAAATCTTAAGTTTGGCTGTCCAACAGAGTTTCATTGGAACAGTTTCCTTCCACCTGTACACCTTATGAACCAGAACAGTTCCCTCAAATTTGCTTTCTGTCTGTTGATTTGGGCTTGAATTTAAACTCTTCTTTTGCATGACTTGCGTAGACATACACCTTTTTAAAATGTTGCATATTGCATTGATATGCAGTCCTTTTTTTTTTGTTTACAGAAAGAACCAAAATACTTTTTTTCTTCCCTTGACATGCATTGTAACATGCTGCACTGCACTGCTGTTAAATACAATCAAGATTTTAGTGTTGCTTTATTATACAGCTAGGGAACTACTAGGTTTTGAAACCAATCATATTTGGCATTCCATTACAGTTATAATATTCCTAAAAAAAAGTCAATACAAGCTGACGTACATGTATTAGCGTAATATGCACAACAGCATTAAAAGCAATAAAATGACTACAAATTTGTGCAGCCAAAGCAACAGTGTTTTCTTTGTGCTTGAACCTTCTCAGAAATCTCATGCCATTGCTCGTGTGTTTGTCTTTTTTGTCTCTCTTGAAAGACAGCACAGAGCATGAAGTGAAATCACAGGCATGCTCTGCTTAAAGCCTCGTACACTCGGTTCAAAGGTCGTACGACCGAACGGACCAAATCCTACTACATGATCGTACGACCAAGCCGAACGTAGTGATGTGTTATGAACGTATGAAGAGAAAGTTCAGGTGCATGTAATTGGCATCCGGCCGTTCCTGACTTCTGAGCATGCGTGTTTTGCACAATACAACTTGTTGGACCAACTTCTCTGTACACACGGTACAATGGTTGTATGACCGCTTGTTGGTACTACCAAAGTTTTATAGTTCGCTCATACGAATTCTGTTGTACGACCATCATACATAGGCTGTTCGCTCGTACTAATGGTCGGATGATCATACAACGAGCAGTCATATGATCGTTTGCATACGACCGTCGAACCGTGTGTACAAGGCTTTAGTATGTTATCTTATAACGTAAATATAGACAAGCTGGTGTCAGTTACAGATGCCTCTCTAATGTAGTGGGAGAGACAGAAGTACATTTACCACTGTAATGGTCTAAGGTAAAAAGAAAATGTTCAGATGTCCAAAAATGTAAAAAGCAAGTTACCCAGAGTTGGGCTTTAAACCAAAAAAGAAAATTAGATAAAAGTGTCCCTATTAACTAATACTTAGTTAACCCTTAGCCATTCTAATTGACTTCTTTCTCTCTTTTTTGTTTTTTAGACAGAATTTTAGGGCTGACACACAAAATTGCAAAGCAGTCCATTTATTTTGAATGGCACCCCAATGTTCTAATGCCTTGTACACATAGTTTGATGGTCGTATACAACAGATCGTACAAACGACCATTGTATGCGAAATCGATCATTAGTACACGCGATTAGAACTGCCGACGTACGATGATCGTACAACAGGAGTTGTATGAGCAAACTAGAAAACTTGGTAGTACCAACAAGCGGTCTTACGACCGTTGTATCATGTGCACAGAGAAGTTGGTCCATCAAGTTGTACTGCGCAAAACACGCATGCTCAGAAGTCAGGAACGGCCAGACACTATTTGCATGCACCTGAACTTTCTCTTTATACGTTCATAACACGACACTACGTTCAGCTTGGTCGTACGATGGTGTAGTGCATGTCAGTATGCTAGATACAACAGCCAACATACGATTTGGTCCGTTCGGTCGTACGATCGTCGACCCATGTGTATGAGGCTTAAGGCAACTCAGTTCCAATGCATGTGCATTGCAGTACACAACAATGCACAGTAATGCACTCTCATATGTTGCGGTACACTGTGTCAGAAAAAAATACTGCCTGCATGGATGTATGTCTGTTCTTTTTCAAATGAATGAATGAACACAACGTGTGTTGATGCAACGCATAAGTGTTAAGCCCCGTACACACGGTACAACGGTTGTACAACAACGGTCGTACAACCAGCTTGTTGTATGATCATCTGACCGTTAGTACGATCGATTACAACAGCCATTGTACAACAGTTGTACAACTGAAGTTGGATGAGCAGACTAGAAATCTTTGGTTGTACAACAAGCGGTTGTACGACCACTGTACCATGTGTACAGAGAAGTTGGTCCAACAAAGTTGTACTGTGCAAAACAGGCATGCTCAGAAGTCAGGAACGCCCGGAAGTGTCAGTTCTGGGAAACCTACATTCCTAATTCACAAATCACATGCACCTGAGCTTCCTTGTTATACGCTCGTAACACTTGACTACGTTAGGCTTGGTTGTACAATCGCTTAGTGCACATCAGTATGCGAGACACAACAGCCAACATCCAACTTGGTCCAAGGTTGGATGTGCGGTTGTACAACCGTTGCACCCGTTCGTACAAGGCTTAAGTGTTAATAAGCCCTTAGGACAGATTATGAGATTTGCAACTTTTAATTCATAGTATCACTAGTTGTTTTAAGATGAGTACTTTTTCACTGTTATGTCTCTTTGTCTATAGATTGCATAGAAAATAAAATATTTTTAGTAAGATAAGATTGACTAAAACAAGTCTTGTTCATCACCCCCAAAAATGATATTACTTTTCTTAAGAAAAGAGAAAGTTTTTGCTAAGGGCGTATTTACACCAAGTGCATAGAGCTGTGTTGCTCACTGTATGCCTGATGCAATAACAAGCTAAAACTCATTGCTTTGTGTTAGTGTGCTGTTGATGAAAATGGAAGAAGCTTTCCTAACTGTATTATTAAAGCAGCACTTACCCAATAAAAGCTTGATTGCCTTACTTTTGTTTAATGCCTTGTTTGTATGATATCATGCTATGTCTCGGTATAAATGTGTACATTCAAGATTTATCACAGTCTCTTTCTTTGTGCACTACTTTATTTCCATATAAACATACACATCCCTACATAATAATGGTGTAGGAATGTGTTCCCTGCTTTCAGTTACCCATGTCTCTAGTGTGCTTTAGGGTTTCCTCATGTTGTGCCATCTGCCAGACTCTGTTGAGTTAGGCTGGGCTCACTTATATGTGAATTGGATACATTTTTAACCGCATCCAATTTGCTTAAGACATGAATGTGACCGGCTTTCAATGGAGCCGGTTCATGTTTGGGATGGCTGTGGTGCAGTTTGGGTCCGGTTCAGATACGAATTCAGGTAAAAATTTGTACCTGAACCGGTGAACAGAATCACATGACACATTTTCTCCAATTACAGTTGGGCTCATCAGTTTACATACCCTGACAGAATTTATGATTTCTTGGGCATTTTTCAGAGAATATGAATGATAACACAAAAACTTTTCTTACACTCATGGTTAGTGTTTGGCTGAAGCCATTTATTATCAATCAACTGTGTTTACTCTTTTTAAGTCACAATGACAACAGAAACTACCCAAATGATCCTGAGCAAAAGTTTACATACCCCAGTTCTTAATACCATGTATAGACCTCTTTAACATAAATGACAGCTTGAAGTTTTTTGTGGTATTTGTGGATGAGGCTCTTTATCTTCTCAGATGGTAAAGCTGCTCATTCCTCTTTGGCAAAAAGCCTCCAGTTCCTGGAAATTCTTGGGCTGTCTTGCATGAACTGCATGTTTCAGATCTCCCCAGAGTGGCTCAATGATATTGAGGTCAGGAGACTGAGATGACCACTCCAGAACCTTCACTTTATTCTGCTTTAGCCAATGACAGGTCGACTTGGCCTTGTGTTTTGGATCATTGTAATGTTGGAATGTCCAAGTATGTCCCATGCACAGCTTCCTGGCTGATGAATGCAAATGTCCCTCCAGTATTTTTTGATAACATACTGATTCATCTTGCCATCAATTTTTGACATCCCCAAAACATCAGTAATCCACCTCCGTATTTCACAGTAGGAATGGTATACCTTTCATCATAGGCCTTGTTGACTCCTCTCCAAATGTAGAGTTTATGGTTGTGGCCAAAAGCTCAATTTTGGTCACATCACTCCAAATGACTTTGTGCCAGAAGGTCTGAGGCTTGTTTTTGTACTGTTTGGCGTAATGTAAGTGGGATACTGGGACATTTGCGTAGTAATGGCTTTCTTCTGGCGACTCGACCATGCAGCCCATCTTTCTTCAAGTGCCTCCTTATTGTGAATCTTGAAACAGTCACACCACATGTTTTCAGAGAGTCCTGTATTTCACCTGAAGTTATTTGTGGGTTTTTCTTTGCATCCTGAACAATTTTCCTGGCAGTTGTGGCTGAAATTTTAGTTGGTCTACCTGACCATGGTTTGGTTTCAACAGAACCCCTCATTTTGCACTTCTTGATTAGAGTTTGAACACTGCTGATTGGCATTCTCAATTCCTTGGATATCTTTTTATATCCCTTTCCTGTTTTATACAGTTCAACTACCTTTTCCCGCAGATCCTTTGACAATTCTTTTGCTTTCCCCATGACTCAGAATCCAGAGACATCAGTGCAGCACTGGATGAAAGATGCAAGGGTCTGTCAGGAGTCCAGAAACTCATTGACCTTTTATACACGCACACACACACACACACACACATACTAATTACAAGCAAACAGATCACAGGTGAGGATGGTTACCTTTAATAGCCATTCAAATCCCTTTGTGTCAACTTGTGTACATGTTATCAGGCCAAAATCACTGGAGTATGTAAACTTTTGATCAGGGTAATTTGGGTAGTTTCTGTTGTCATTATGATTTAAAAAGAGTAAACACAATTGATTGATAATAAATGGCTTCAGCCAAACACTAACCATGAGTGAAAGAAAAGTTTTTTGTTATCATTCATATTCTCTGAAAAATGGCCAAGAAATCATAAATTCTGCCAGGGTATGTAAACTTATGAGAACAATTGTTTTTCATGAGATGCTGAAACTGTCAATTCACTATCACCTCATGAGTTATTTACCTCACAAACCAAAAACGTGAGGTAAATAACTCATGGAACAACATTAAAGTCAATTCACTAAGGAAATAAATAAATAAATGCATGAGTTAAGTAATGGTCCAGGCATGAGGTGTTTAAGGAATGTAAAACTATAATAGCCAATTTGGAATAGTCTCTACTTTTGTAGAGATGGATTAGTTGTCAGGTTTGGTATAGGTATTGCTGCCTATATCCCTGTTAGGGATATTCACCCTATTTGTCCAGTTTACCATTATCGTTGAAAGCGAAAGAAGATCCCAAGTTTTGAGTTTTCCCCCGAAAAGTAATAGAGGGGAAATCTTCCAATGGGGGGCACTAGTTCTGGTACCCTGGGGGGGGGGGGGGGGGCTAGGGCCC
>BLSH010197170.1:179432-190151 GCA_018402905.1 Glandirana rugosa | reverse complement strand
TACTAGTAAAAAAAAATAAAAAAATAAAAACCCCAGAAATGAATTCTCACCATCCGTAAACGCGGCCACTTTTGCGCAAACCAATCAATAAACGCCGATTGCAATTTTTTTTATCGCAAATATGAGGAATTATATAATTCGGCCAAAAACGGTGAAAAAAATGTTTTTTTATATTTTTTTTTTGGATTTGAATTTTAGCAAAAAGTAAGAAATTTGTTTTTTTTTGCAAAATGGTCGCTCTTCTTTTGTTTATAGCGGCGATAAGAAATGACGCAGAGGCGATCAAATACCACCAAAAGAAAGCTCTATTTGTGGGGAAAAAAGGACGCAAATTTTGTTTGGGTACAACATCGCATGACCGCGCAATTGTCAGTCAAAGCGACGCAGCGCCGAATCGCAAAAAGTGCTCTGGTCCTAAAGCTGCAAAACCTTCCGGTTGGTAAGTGATTAAGGGGTTAATCCTCTGCATTGTGTAAAAAGACTCTTTTATCCTAAATATGGACAGATCCTCCCCTTGTTGCAGGGTCACTCTGAGCCAGGCCAGATAATACACATTGAGGGTAGTAAAGCTGCACATGCTCAGTTTGGTCTCTGTTGCTGGAGGGAACATTTCCTGTCTTGAGATGAGCTAGTCAGGTCACATGATATTGACATCACTCATGTGGGTGTGTGTACAGATCCTAAATGACAGCCTCCCTCCTCCTTCACGCCCAGTAACTTAAAAAAAGAATGCAGTGGGTGGGATGTAACATCTTGATGGATGATCTGCCTCCCATAACAGCATGGGGTCACAGGCTATAGTGAAAATCTTCTCCTACCTGAACACTCAGCACTTGGGCAGACCCTGCAGTTTTCATGTGACCGTAGTATACAGATCAGACAAAAAGACATATAGTGGTAGTTTTTTTCATGTAAAAATAATATTTATAAGTAGGTAGCACTGGTGGGGATTAACTATTTTCTTATTACTGGGTTTTAGTAACACTTTAACTAAAATAATTGCATGTCCATGTTCTGTGTACTGTGGGAGACCAGATATAATGCATGCAGGCTCCTGGAATTTAATACCACATTAAGCCTCCTGGCTAATAAATAGACCTCACTCCTTTCTCAGCATAAAAACAGATTGACCCAGGGAAGACAAAGTATATTGCAGGTGGGGAGCAAGGTGTGGCCAGTGCTTAACCCCTTGCATCCTGCTACAGACCTCTCTCTGCCACCCATTTACTTAAAGAACCACAAAATTCTATGTGCCATATACACCCCATTGACAACTGACAGGGGCTGTTTGTCACATAATAAATAAATATATGTGAGTACACCCCTCACATTTTTGTAAATATTCTATTATATCTTTTCATGTGACAACACTGAGGAAATTACACTTTGCTACAATGTAAAGTAGTGAGTGTACAGCTTTTATAACAGTGTAAATTAGCTGTCCCCTCAAAATAACTATACACACAGCCATTAATGTCTAAACCACTGGCAACAAAAGTGAGTACACCCCTAAGTGAAAATGACCAAATTGGGCCCAAAGTGTCAATATTTTGTGTGGCCGCCATTATTTTCCAGCACTGCCTTAACCCTCTTGGGCATGGAGTTCACCAGAGCTTCACAGGTTGCCATTGGAGTCCTTTTCATGGAGCTGGTGGAGAGACCTTGTGCTCCACCTTCCATTTGAGGATGCCCCACAGATGCTCGATAGGGTTTAGGTCTGCAGACATGCTTGGCCAGTCCATCACCTTTACCCTCAGCTTCTCTAGCAAGGCAGTGGTCGTCTTGGAGGTGTGTTTGGCGTCATTAACTGCCCTGCGGACCAGTCTCCAAAAGGAGGGGATCATGCTCTGCTTCAGTATGTCACAGTACATGTTGGCATTCATGGTTCCCTCAATGAACTGTAGCTCCCCAGTGCCAGCAGCACTCATGCAGCCCCAGACCATGACACTCCCTCCACCATGCTTGACTGTAGGCAAGACAAATTTGTCTTTGTATTCCTCGGTTGGTTGCCGCCACACACGCTTGACACCATCTGAACCAAATACATTTATCTTGGTCTCATCAGACCACAGGACATGGTTCCAGTAATCCATGTCCTTAGTCTGCTTGTCTTCAGCAAACTGTTTGCAGGCTTTTTCATGCATCATCTTTACAAGAGGTTTCCTTCTGAGACGACAGCCATGCAGACCAATTTGATGCAGTGTGCGGCGTATGGTCTGAACAATTTACAAATTACAAATTTTTACAAATATGTGAGAGGTATACTCACTTTTGTGAGATAATGTATACATATATATATATATATATACATATATATATATATATATATACACACACACACACACACACAGTATTATATATATATATATATATATATATATATATATAGTGACATTATGTGAGGCGCCATAATGGACAGGCGATACTTGTCGCCTCGCATGCGATCACTTTGAGGTGACTAGTGAGAGTCCGACCTGGGTTTTCCCATCCACCGCGATGGAGCTGGTTCCAGCCTGGACTTTCTGGTCCACTCAAACCCCTCTCCACCTACATTTAATGACCAGGAAGAGAGCAGAGGAGAGCTCTATCCTGGATCTTAGAGAGAGAAAACTGAGTAAGCTCTGTGTGCTAATTTGGACTTAAAAGATCATGGTTTGCACTGTGCTTATGTTTTGTGGGTACCGGGGACAGCCCCACACTGTATAGAGAGGAACCCGATTGTTTAGTTTAGCGCTGAACTGCGGGGTTTTGTTTTCTATTTTTATGTGTTTTGATCCTGCAAACCTGTGATAATAAACCTGGCAAGCCAGCAGATTTTAAAGAAACTGACCTCTATACTGAATATTTTCCTCTGAAAAGTGATCCCCCACACGATGTATATGTGTGTGTATATATATATATATATATATATATATATATATATATATATATATATACGCATACAGTGGGTAGTATAGAAAATAATCACCCCCTTTAAAATAATCACATTTTGTTGCTTTGCAGCATGACATGAAGACAGACACAGTTTTTGTTTTATCCGGCTGTATTTACTAGTGAAATATATAACAGCAACATGTCAGAAAAAAAACAAAAAAATCTGAATTGCTCAAGTAAGTTCAGTTAAATTTGATGGTGACCATTTGTGGACTTCAGTCTTCAATTCCACAAATTTTCAGTGGGGTTTAAGCCTGGGCCATGCAAGGACATTCACCTTTTTCTCTTTCAACCACTGTGTGGTCATTTTTGCTGTGTGCTTTGGGTCATTGTCATATTGGAAGGTAAACCTTCTTCCCATTGACCACTTTGTGGCAGAGGGCAGCAGGTTTTCCTCAAAAATGTAATGGTATTTTGACCCATTCATTTTTCTTCTATCCTCACAAGTGATCCAGTCCCTGCTGCAGAGAAACATCCCCATAACAGGATATTACCACCTCCATGGTTTACTGTAGGAATGGTGTTATTTGGATAGTGAACTTTATTGGATTTCTGCCAGACATATCGTTTGGAGTTGAGGCCAAATAATTAAATTTTAGTCTCATCTGACCATAACACCTTTTTTCATGTCTAAAAGGTCATGACCAAAAAAGGTCTGCCGACTGCCTCCCGCTCGGCGCTATCAGCCAATGGCTGAGAGTGCTGACCGGAGTGTTCTGGCGGGGGGCCATCCCCCTGTCAGAACACAATAGCACAGCAGGGGAGTTTGCTGTACTAACATTGTATTGTTAGTACAGAAACTCTGACCTGAGTTGTCAAAAAAGTCGTGTTTACGAGGCTTTAGACTTGCACAAAGGGATTTTGTAGAATTAGAGTCATGTGTATGATTACCAATAATTCCAAGCAGGCCCTAATGATAATCAATTGCATATGTAGGTTGAAACATGGTCATTAACTAAAATGGAAACAGCTATGTAGGAGGCTTAACACTGAGTGGGGAACAGCCAAACTCTACTACTAAGTTGAGGTTGTATAATACAGTTTCATATATCACAGGTCATACACCATTGCAAGAACTAAGCACACAAGGTAGTTATACTATATCAGCAAGGTCTCTCCCAGGCAAAGATTTTGAAGCAGGCTAAGGTTTCAAGATGAGCTGTTCAAGTTCTTTTGCAGAAGCACAAAGAAACAGGCAATGTAGACACAGTGGTTGGCCAAGGAAAGTAATGCAGCAGATGAAACACACATCGTGCTCATCATGTCCAGCAGTGCCATCAACACAGAACTAGCAGAAACCAGTGGGATCCAGCTATACCCATCTACTGTCCAGAGAAGTCAGGTCAGAAGTAGTCTTCATGGAAGAATTGCAGCCAAAAAGCCATACTTCTGATGTGGAAGTAAGGCTAAGCAACTCAACTATGCACAAAATCATAGGAACTGGGGTTCAGAAAAATGTCAGGTGCTCTGGACTGATGGGACAAAATGTGAAATATTTGACTGTAGCAGGAGGCAATTTGGTTGTTAAGAGCTGGATAGCGGTACAATAATGAGTGTCCACAGGCATCAGTGTGAACCAGGCCTAAACATTTCTAAATAAATAAAAAAAAAAAAGATACTTCAGAGGATGCAGCAGTTTAAAATTACCAAGCAGCAAGACAGTTTTAATCAAGGATACTAGGCCTAACCTGTGTACACCAGACTTTTATTTTATCTATGGGGATGAATGGGTCTGGCGAATGTGTGTGATGTCATGTGAGGTGCACACATTCTTGAACTCAATTTTTTTCTTTCAAATGGTGCAAAAAAAAAAAAAGGCTCTTGGACAAACTGTCAAGTAAGAATTGCCTGAAGCACGCTAATCACCGCAAGTTAAAGGTTATAGTCCAAAACAATAAGGGTAAAAGACCAGATTTAAAAGAAAAATAGTAGCTTAGGCATTCACAATGGTAGAAATAGCTATCAATCAGTTGTTGCAGACAGATGAAAAGGAAAACACGTCACAGGAACCGGAAGTTGCAGTGTGGCCACCTTTGAATGGATGTGTGATCTTTCCCTTGTATATGTAAGTATATTGGAAAATAAATATATGTTTTTACATAAAAGTACTACACTATTGGGAGCTCTTTTTCACAAGGTGGATTGGTAACTCTGCAGAAGGTAGCAGAGAAGAGGACAGTGGAGATTGTGTGGATTGTGAAAAATTGTTTGTTGCTATAGTGAGAGATCACTACATGTTTATGTGAGCACAATAAATAAAGTGTGGAGCGCACAGTTTTGGTTTGATAGTATGATGCTATGGTGGTTTTTGTCTTTATATGTCCATGAGGAATTTTTGCACAGAAGGCGCGACAAGCAGTGGATGGAAGAGGAGAGAGTGACACTGGATTGTTGTTGAGCACAAGTGAGATTTGACCCATTATACAAGAAGGGTCTTACTATCTGGGAAGCATTTAAGATATTGGTGAGGGGATCACTTGAAGAGGATTGTTGATTAAGGAACCTTGCATATATGGATATTCTAGCACTGGCTCTGGATATTCTGGTCAAAATAATTGTGACTGGATACACTTCCTCCTCCAGATTAGTATGAAATGTTGGCATTTTGACAGTTACATGTGACTGGTGGGCAGTAATGATACTGTGATATTTGCACAAATGATAAAAATGTATGTGAATACCATTTATTTGTTGAGAAAAATATGTTCTATGAATGGCGTCAGTGCTGAGCAAATAGCTCCTTTCAGTCAATATCAAACTAGGTGTAACCCGCGCTTACTATTTGAAATATTAGGAAACCACTTGCAGCACACCTAACAAACTGACCGGTTTGTGATAAAAATAGTGAAGCATAATATGCAGTGCTAGTAAGATAAATAATTGCATAAAGTGCATATTTGTATAGCGTGAAAGGGTGTTCACAGTATTAAGTTGTAGGTCCCTCCTACTTCAGAAGGGGGTTCCACTGAAGCACCCCACGTTCAGACAATGGATGCCACCATGACTGGAAAAATGAAGTAAATGATATAAACACCACAAAGTCCTTAAAAACATAACAATGTACAGTGTCAGCAATACTCAAACTTCAGTGAGTTCATCAAGTGTGACCATATTGTTGTGACCTTCAAAAGAGTCAATAAACAGTGGAATAAAAGTGACTTGTGCCAAATGAGATCCATGAGTCCTCTGAGGGACTTATAGATAAGCGTGCTTACCAGAAGCTGGTAAGAAACCAGCAGAAGAACCTCAGAAGGGGATACAAGTAGCTGACCCAGGTGTCCTGGACGGGGGCTCTCTGGTTGGTGGGATGTCTCTGTCTTCTACAGAAGGTGTTGGGATGGACCCGAACGTGTTATCTGGATTTTCCACAGGAATGAATACTCAGATGTAGGAATGGACATCTGGGGAAGTCTCATCCAATCAGAGAATATCATTTATTCATTGAGAAAAATATGTTCTATGAATGGCGTCAGTGCTGAGCAAACAGCTCCTTTCAGTCAGTGTGCAGTGGGATAGTGCGTAAAACCTAAGCAGGAGCCGGAAGATCACAGCTATCACTGTAGTAGTGTTGAGTCTGACTACTACAGTGATTTAAAGCTTCTCCAGTGGTCCATCAGGTAGGATTAATGTATACTTAAATTGTCGTAAGAAAATGGAAAGACACTGCTCCAGGGGAGGTTGAACAGCTTAATAGACTCCACACATGGGTGCCTGCCCCTGGCTCGCATCTGCAATCTATACAATCCAAAAAGAAACAGCTACACACCATGGCAAGTTCTTACACTGTTTATTGTGTAAACTTCATGAACGAGGGAGGCCGGGTTCACATATGTGCGGCTGTGGTTCACAGCATGTGGTCCGGTGTGTCCCTGTTCACCACTTCAGGTGCGATTTAGTTTAGAATTTTTGCCTGAATTCGACCCAAAGATGCACAGGACCCTTCTGTAATCCAGACTGCAGTTGCCCCAGACCTGTGTGAACTGGCTCCATTGAGAGTCCATTGAGAGTCGGCAACACTAATCTGTCATGCAAATTGGATACGGTTCAATTCGCATATACAGTATCTCACAAAAGTGAGTACACCCCTCACATTTTTGTAAATATTTTATTATATCTTTCCATGTGACAACACTGAAGAAATGACACTTTGCTACAATGTAAAGTAGTGAGTGTACAGCTTGTATAACAGTGTAAATTTGCTGTCCTCTCAAAATAACTCACAGTCATTAATGTCTAAGCCGCTGGCAGCAATAGTGAGTACACCCCTAAGTGATAATGTCCAAATTGAGCCCAATTAGCCATTTTCCCTCCCCGGTGTCATGCGGCTCGTTAGTGTTACAAGGTCTCAGGTGTGAATGGGGAGCGGGCGTGTTAAATTTGGTGTTAATGCTCTCATTCTCTCACACCAGTCACTGGAAGTTCAACATGGCACCTCATGGCAAAGCAAGGATCATCATCCAAAAGTTCTTTATTCAAAGAAAGATCACATCACAGAAAGTGTGCACGAATACTTACACTTGATTGATGCTTCCAGTATCCAGCTGGGAATCGCTGCAGCACCCACCCCTACACAGGCCTTACTTTGCCAGAAAGGTGTGCGCTTGGAAAATTGACAAGACCTCATGGCAAAGAACTCTCTGAACATCTTAAAAAAAGGATTGTTGCTCTACATAAAGATGGCCTAGGCTGTAAGAAGATTGCCAAGACCCTTAAACTGAGCTGCAGCATGGTGGCCAAGACCATACAGTGGTTTAACAGGACAGGTCCCACTCAGAACAAGCCTCGCCATGGTTGAGCAAAGAAGTTGAGTGCACGGGTTTAGCATCATATCCAGAGGTTGTCTTTGGCAAATAGGCGTATGAGTGCTGCCAGCATTGCTGCAGAGGTTGAAGGGGTGGGGGGTCAGCCTGTCAGTGCTCAGATATTACGCCTCACACTGCATCAAATTGGTCTGCATGGCTGTCGTCTCAGAAGGAAACCTCTTGTAAAGATGATGCACGAAAAAGCCTGCAAACAGTTTGCTGAAGACAAGCAGACTAAGGACATGGATTACTGGAACCATGTCATGTGGTCGGATGAGACCAAGATAAATGTATTTGGTTCAGATGATGTCAAGTATGTGTGGCGGCAACTAGGTGAGGAGTACAAACACAAGTGTGTCTTGCCTACAGTCAAGCATGGTGGTGGGAGTGTCATGGTCTGGGGCTGCATGAGTGCTGCCGGTACTGGGGGAGCTACAGTTCATTGAGGGAACCATGAATGCCAACATGTACTGTGACATACTGAATCAGAGCATGATCCCTCCTTTTGGAGACTGGTCCGCAGGGCAGTATTCCAACATGGTAACGACCCCAAACACACCTCCAAGATGACCACTGCCTTGCTAAAGAAGCTGAGGGTAAAGGTGATGGACTGCCCAAGCATATATCCAGACCTAAAAGGTCTCTAACATCCACCAGCTCTGTGATGCCGTCGTGGAGAAGTGGAAGAGTACTCCAGTGGCAAACTGTGAAGCTCTGGTGAACTCCATGCCCAAGGGTTAAGAAAGTGCTGGAAAATAATGGTAGCCACACAAAATATTGACACTTTGGGGCCAATTTGGACATTTTCACTTAGGGGTGTACTCACTTTTGTTGCCAGCGGTTTAGACATTAATGGCTGTGTGTTGAGTTATTTTGAGGGGACAGCAAATTTACACTGTTATACAAGCTGTACACTTACTACTTTACATTGTAGCAAAGTTTAATTTCTTCAGTGAAAAGATATTATAAAAAAATGTACAAAGCTGTGAGGGGTGTATTTTTGTGAGATACTGTATGTGAACCCAGCCTGATACAACTAGGACACAGGAAGGCTGATGCTAGTTGATGTACTTCACACAAACTTTGTGCTTAATCATGGGCCGTTTCTTTTAGGATTGTATACTTAAAATGTGCCAAGCTGGACAAAGAATGAAAGTGGGTATGAATAAAAATACCCACGGCATGGGATTGTGGCTGCCAGGGTATTTATTATTTAAAAAAAAAAAAAAAAAAATTTGTGGCACTGGCCCTTTAAGTGGGGTCTGTGGATGCACGTGCAGGGCAGTGGATTTAGGCGGGTTTTGTCAGGTGGATAGCGGGCGGGAAACATGTGAGTGAAGGGTTATATAAGTGACCCACTGCGCTGAAGTATTCAGTCACTCTGACTGACCTGGCTGAGCTCCCCAACCCTCCCTCCCTTGTCGCAGCACCTTCTATGTGGTTTGTCACCCTTGCATCAAGGGGGGACTTTGTTTTAATTAATTATTTATGTTATACGCTCGAGTCCTATGACTGAGCGGTTTATATATATATATTAGATTTATATGAGTTCTTGAGTTATATTTTGAATTATTTATTATACATGGATTGAATAAAGGTATTTATTTATTCTAAAACCAATAAAGGTGCCGCGGCCAATTTTATACCACAGTTTGAGTATGTGTCTTTTTTAAAGTATGTGCAGCCTACATTCCCATGCAATACAAATAACTCCTGTTGCTTTAACACAGAGAGAATGCTCTACTTTACTGTGCTAGAACTTTGAAAACCCCTTATTTATTTTAATCATCCCACATTTTTCCAAAATTACTGCTGGTTATGACCTCATATCTTCCTATCTCATTCTCATATTGAGCTTATTCTGCTGGATACATTTGAATAATAATGCAGTGTTGTCTCAGAAGCCAGAACTGTGCTTAGTCTCCTGTTATTATGCTAGTAAAGCTATTATTCATGAACAGAAAGATATTAATACTATTTAACTATATCCTTCTTGATGTTTAAAGAGGTTATATGTTCTAAGAGATCGTGGTCAGACATCTGAAAAGGTGTGTGTGAATGTTATGGACTGACTAATATGTCTCTTCTACTGTAACAGTAGCCTCTTCAGATATTAATACAGAAATTAAGAATATGATCAGGAAATTGCTTTGCATACTTTATTTCCAGCCTTAGGCTGGGTTCACACTATCCGACAAAAAAACGGCCCGACTTTGATCCTACTTTGCTGTGCGATTTGCGGTCCTACATAGGGTCAAAGTCGGACCGTTTGTCTGTGAACAGGGATCAGACTTTGATCCCGACAATGCCAGGCACTTTGTGCTCTGGGGATCTTGAAGGGGAACTCCAAGCCAAAATTAAAAAAAAAAACTGGCATGGGTTCCCCCTCCAGGAGCATACCAGGCCCTTTGGTCTGGTACGGGTTTAAAGGGGAACCCCCACGCCTAAAAAACGGCATGGGGGTCCCCCCAAAATCCATACCAGACCCTTATCCGAGCACGCAACCCGGCAGGCCAGGAAAGGGGGTGGGGACGAGCGAGCGGCCCCCTCCCTCCTGGGGGCGGGCGTCTGGGGCTGTTGGTGGCCGGTCCCAACAGCCCTTCTCCGGGAACAGGAGTAGTTGTACCCCTGTTCCACGAAACCCCACCCCCGCGTCTCGGGGGGGACGGGGTTTCGTGGGTATGAGGGGTACAACTCCCGTGCGCCGGACCATACCAGGTCCTCCCTCCCCCGGCGAGCGAGCAGGGGTGGGGGAAAGGACCGGACGGCCCAACGCACGAGCCTATTCCCAGACCATACCTAAAACCCCCCTGGGGGTACGGCAAAAAATCCGCACCCCCAAGGGGAAATTTGGGCATGGTCTGGTTTCCCGGACCATACGAGGACCTCCCCCTTGGGTACGGTCAAAAAAAAAAATTAAAACCGAACCTCAAGGGGAAGTTCTAGGGGTCTCGTGTTTCACGGACCGTAACAGCCCTAGTTT
>BLSH010197170.1:114138-178671 GCA_018402905.1 Glandirana rugosa | reverse complement strand
TAAGAGACAGCTCGTCCCCACCCCCTTTCCTGGCCTGCCGGGTTGTGTGCTCGGATAAGGGTCTGGTATGGATTTTGGGGGGGACCCCACGCTGTTTTTTCGGCATGGGGTTCCCCTTAAAATCCGTACCAGACCAAAGGGCCTGGTATGCTCCTGGAGGGGGACCCCATGCCAGTTTTTTCTTTAAAAATATGGCGTGGAGTTCCCCTTCAAGATCCCCAGAGCACAAGTCGCATGCCAAAGTCGGATCAGTGAAGACACTGATACGACTTTGATCCGACTTCAATGCCTTTCAATGGGCTGAAGTAGGATCAAAGTCGGACAAAAGTAGTACAGGAACCTTTTTCAAAGTCGCTCCGACTTTGAAAAACACATGTCGGAGCAGTTAAGACGGCTCTCATAGGGAATCATTGTTTTTCTGACGTAATGCAACTTGTGCTCTTCATGTCGGTCCGAGAATCGGACTAGTGTGAACCCAGCCTAACAGCTGAAAACATGATACTCTGCCTCAGAACTCCTCTTAAAAGCTCTGGAGCCACCAGTGCATTCAAAATACCAAAATGCCTTAATGGATGGATGGATATTAGCTTGCAGGAGCTGATGTTCTTAGGCAGACTTTAGTTGCACACATACTGCCCTAGGAAGTGTTTATGCATGATACCGAGCCTCTACAATGGAAACAATTTAAATACAATGCATGAAAGGATGGATTCAAGACAGTAAGGCTGGGGAGGAAAGTGAAAGATGATGTTGGATGTCCTTGAGCTAGGCAATAAGGTGGGCTCTATTTCACTCTCTGCATATCCTAATGCATGTTGTGAGGAGCTCACAGTGTGCAGTGAAATCGGAGTATACAATTTCAGTACAGAAGAGGAGATGTACACCATGTGCAAAAATAAAAGTATGGCTGGAGTACAGCTTTAAATACATTACTCCACTAATGATCTCTGACAAGCTCTACTGATTAGGGATAATGCTATGTAGAATATGATGTATGTTAACCCCATCTATGTATTTTTCATCCTGTAGATCAGTAGATTAAACCAACTGGTGAACATTGGTCTATTACATATAGATCTAGATCAGGAGGGAGAGTCCAAATATGTTAATTATGTGGAGCTCCACTCTGTTCCACTTCAATCAAAACAAGAAAACAGTTTTCACGGTAACTATCATATATATATATATATATATATATATATATATATATAAAATGTATAGTGTGCAAATTTGACTAGTATAATCTGTGAGTGTGAGGTGCAGCAACAGGGAAAAAGCCACCTACATTATATAAAAACATAAATCCCCCAAAGGAAATGAAGGGACAAGTGGGTAAATCTATCAAAGATAAAGTAACACAATAAAAAATTGCTCTAGAGAAATATGTGGTGCATTTATACTGCAATGCATCCTGTAATGATCATTTTAAGGGACAATGTTTAAAGTGCATATATATTTGGTGTATATGTCCTGTATGTTATTAATTGGATCACGACTACAAATATTTGGAATTGTTTTTGTTTTGTCAGGTAAATGTGAACTATCAGCCATTATGTATTTTTAATATTTGTTATATTTCTGGTCAGCAGGTGGAGCTCTGAGAAAATTTTAACATGTTTACCAGGCTATACCTAACTGCTTTGCTGGAAAAATGTTTGCACAGCTGAATAGTTGAAATTCAAATTACACATAGAGTGATCAAAACCACTACTTCTTTTTCATCTCTTCCCTCTCCCTCCAACTTGCGGGGATTTCTACAAAGTTTTAACCAGAAAGAAATTCTCAGGAAAAACAAAAAAAAGGTTATACTCTCTTTAGAAAGACTATACTGCGCTGTGTATGTGTTGCTCCTTGTATTAGATATTTATTTGAAAAAAGATCTTATATAAATAATAAAGTTTTAAAATTAATACAGTGTCTTGCACAAGTATTCATACCCCTTGAAATTCTCCACATTTTGTCATGTTACAACCAAAAATGTAATGTATTTTATTGGGATTTTATGTGACCAACACAAAGTGCTACATAATTGTGAAGTGGAAGGATAATGATAAATGTTTTTCAAAATGTTGACAAATAAATGTCTGAAAAGTGTGGTGTGCATTTGTATTGAGCCCCCTTTATTCTGATACCCCTAACTAAAATCTAGTGGCGCCAATTGCCTTTAGAAGTCACCTAATTAGTAAATAGAGTCCACCTGTGTATAATTTAATCTTAGTATAAATACAGCTGTTCTGTGAAGCCCTCTGGGGCAGAGGTTCACCTTCCAACCGTTCAACGACCCTAAACATACAGCCAGAGCTATAATGGAATGGATTAGATCAGAACATATTCAAGTGTTAGAATGGCCCAGTCAAAGTCCAAACCTAAATCCAATTGAGAATCTGTGGCAAGACTTGAAAATTGCTGTTCACAGACACTCTCCACCCAATCTGACAGAGCTTGAGCTACTTTGCAAAGAAGAATGGACAAAAATGTCACTCTCTAGATGTGCAAAGCTGGTAGAGACATCCCCAAAAAGACTTGCAGCTGTAATTGCAGTGAAAGGTGGTTCTACAAATTATTGACTCAGGGGGTGCATGCACAGCACTGTTTTCAGATATTTATTTGTAAAACATTTTGAAAACCATTTATCATTTTCCTTCCACTTCACAATTATATGACACTTTGTGTTGGTCTATCACATAAAATCCCAATAAAATCCATTTACGTTTTTGGTTGTAACATGACAAAATATGGAAAGAAAAATAATAAAATGGAGACCCTTGTAGTTTACCTTTACTGTCCATACTAATCTGAACAGTTGTTCAGGTCTGTGCTATATGAATATCTAAAATTACTGACATTTCACTTCTTGACCTTACAAGCTAAATAAGTCATACAAATGGCCTGGAGCTAAAATAAAAACACGCAAGTTAGACTCATGAGCTAAGGGCACCACTTGTAGTCAATTCACAGGATGAGCTAAAAAGCTAAATGGAGCATGCTGACCTGATTCTTCAGTTATTGCTACTTCAAGAGATGAGTGAACAAGTTACAATCTGTTCCATTAATAGTTCACCTAATTCAACCCCACTGTATGAGAATTTTACTAATATCTATGGGGCTTTTTGACAAAAAGCAGCAAACAAACATCTTTATTCAGTTTCTCTTTTGACACTCTTCTAAAAGGTGAAAATGTTATTGTGGAAAAGTGTAATTTGTTAAGGTAATTGCAAATTTTGAAAGTTAAGTTTTTGACCAGTGAGCAGTATCTGTGTAATCAGTATCTGAAAACAGCAGGAAGGTCTTAAACAAAAATAAGATTTGCTTTTTTTTTCTTACAAATGAAAGGTGTTGGCAGACCCCTTGGATTCTACTTGGTCCTTAATTTTTTTAAACTTATATAGGATATATCTTATTCCACTATATGGATACTGCAGGGCCCAGGAGATGCCCCATTATTGTTGGGAAACTCCCTAGGACCCTCTAGCCTTGGGGTTGGCAACCCGTCGATGGAGGTCCACCTGTCGATCGTGGGCAGGTGGCAGGTAGACCGCAAACAGGTCTGCTCTGCCAACCCCCGCCTTCTACTGCTAGCTGACCGTTTTTCTCTCACCCTTCCCTCCAGCCTCCTCCACTGCTGTCATCAGTGAACAGTGGAGAACGAGAGACAGCATAGCTCAGAGCAGAGGGCGGGAGGAGGACCTGACCAAATTCTTTCAAGTTATCTCACAGGTGATTGGTTGCTATGTCCTAAGCAACCAATCACCAGCTTGTTAATATGAAAAGTCACTCTGCCAGCTCCCACTCTCTGTCCAGAACTGTGCTGCCTCTAGCTCTCCGCTGTGCACAGGTAGGATGCAATGGCACACATGCTATGTGAGCGAAGGGGTCCAGAGGTCAGTGGACACTGTTATGAGCAGGGCCGTCCCCATAGCAGTACCCAACCCTGAGCAGTGTCTTCTACCGTCCTTCGTTTCACCCCTCCCCCTGAAGCCTGCATTCTGAGCATAACACACTTCTGAACCCTGCATTTTGAGCCCAACACACTCCTTAACCCTGCATCCTGCGGGTAACACACTCCTTAACCCTGCATTCTGAGCGTAACACACTCCTAATCCAGGCACTCTGAGCATAATGCACTCCTAATCGTTGCATTCTGAGCGTAATGCACTCCTGATCCCTGCATTCTGAGCGTAACGCAGTCTTGATCCCTACATTCTGAGCATTATGCACTCCCGATCCTTGCATTCTGAGCATAATGCACTCCTAATCCTTGCATTCTAAATGCAATGCACTCCTGAACCCGGCATTCTGAGCGCAATGCACTCCTGATTGCTGCATTTTGAGTGTAATGCACTCCTGATCCCTGCATTCTGAGTGTAATGCACTCCTGATCCTTCCATTCTGAGTGTAATGCACTCCTGATCCCTGCATTCTGAGCATAATGCACTTCTGAAACCGGCATTCTGAGCACAACACACTCCTGAACCCTGCATTCTGAACACAACACACTTCTGAATACTGCATTCTGAGTGTAATGCACTCCTGATTACTGCATTCTGAGCAAAACACACTCCTTAACCCTGCCTTCTCAGCGTAATGCACTCATGATCCCTGCCTTCTGAGCGTAATACACTCCTGATACCTGTATTCTGAGCGTAATGCACTTCTAAATTCTGCATTCAGACCGTAACGCACTGGTGAACCCTGCATTCTGAGCGTAACTCACTCTTGATCCCTGAATTCTGAGCTTAAGTCATTCCTGATCCCTGCCTTCTGAGCATAATGTACTGGTGAACCCTGCATTCTGAGTGTGATACATTGGTGAACCCTACATTCTGAGCACAACACACTCCTGAACCCTGCATTCTAAGCATTACACACTCCTGAACCCTACATTCTAAGGGTAACGCACTCCTGAACCCTGCATTCTAAGGGTAACACACTCCTGAACCCTGCATTCTGAGCATAACGCACTGGTGAACCCTGCATTCTGAGTGTAACTCACTCTTGATCCCTGAATTCTGAGCTTAAGTCATTCCTGATCGCTGCCTTCTGAGTGTAATGTACTGGTGAACCCTGCATTCTGAGCGTGATGCAATGGTTGACCCTGCATTCTGAGCATAACGCACTCCTAAATTATGCATTCTGAGCACAACACACTCCTGAACCATGCATTCTAAGGGTAACGTACTCCTGAACTCTACTTTCTAAACCTAACGCACTTCTGAACCTTGACTACTGAGTGTAATGTACTCCTGAACTCTGCATTCTGAGTGTAATGCACTCCTGAACCCTGCATTCTGAGCATAACGCACTCCTAAATTCTGCATTCTGAGCACAACACACTCCTGAACCCTGCATTCTAAGCATTACGCACTCTTGAACCCTGCATTCTTAGGGTAACGCACTCCTGAACCCTGCATTCTGAGCGTAACGCACTGGTGAACCCTGCATTCTGAGCGTAACTCACTCTTGATCTCTGAATTCTGAGCTTAAGTCATTCCTGATCCCTGCCTTCTTAGCGTAGTGTAATGGTGAACCCTGCATTCTGAGCGTAATGCATCGGTGAACCCTGCATTCTAAGCATAACACAGTCCTAAATTCTGCATTCTGAGCACAACACACTCCTGAACCCTGCGCTCAAGCATTACGCACTCCTGAACACTACATTCTAAGGGTAATGCACTCCTGAACCCTGCATTCTAAGGGTAACGGACTGCTCAACCCTGCATTCTAAACATAACGCACTTCTGAACCTTGAATACTGAGTGTAATGTACTTCTGAACCCTGCATTCTGAGTGTAATGCACTCCTGAACCCTGCATTCTGAGGCATAACGCACTCCTAAATTCTGCATTCTTAGCGTAACACACTCCTGAACCCTGCATTCTAAGCATTACACACTCTTGAACCCTGTATTCTAAGGATAACGCACTCCTGAACCCGGCATTCTAAACATAATGCACTTCTGAACCTTCAATACTGAGTGTAACTCACTCCTGAACCCTGCATTCTGAGCTTAATGCACTCCTGAACCCTGCATTCTGAGTATAATGCACTCCTAAACCCTGCACTCTCTTGTAATACTTATTTTATTTTTGCATCCACAAACACACGGCATTTGCGATCTACGTTTGGGGTTAACAATGTATTATCACCCACAGTAGATTACAAAGGCAGTACATTTCGAACACGGTGCAGGAAACACACATGGAACATGCCTTTCTGGCACCGCATTCTGGTGTGAACAGCACACAGTGCCCAGTGATCTTTGACTTTATCAGTGTCGTTCAAGTAGATTTCCTAAACACTATTGAAACAGAGAGACGCTGGCAGCAACACAATGATCCAAAATGGAATTCCAGCTTTATAGAACTACCAACTATAAAATGAGCAAGTAGGCCAATTATAGCAGAGGCCAACATATTTATTTTTACATGGTATGGCAGTAGCTCAGCAAAACATTATGAACTAAATGGTCCAGACAGTGACTATAATGATAAAACAGATGGTGAGAAAATTTTCAAGTATCCATATTCAAACTGTCAACTAGTAAATGATTTCAAGGTATTCCAAAAGGTTTATTTTAAATAAGTTTGCTCATCAAAATTGATCCAAATGTTCTGGACAGAGATTACCGAAGGGATACCTATAACCATGGCAAACCATGTGAGGGCCTGAAAGCACATAAGGTCCTGAACTGTTTAACTGCACGGTGATTTATGTAGGTTGCAAAAGCATTTGGCAAATATATTTGGATAAATTAAATGCATATATACTTTGGGAACCTCTATATATTTGCTATGAAAACGATTAGTATTATGTATTACTAGCTGATTTACCTTTGATATGGAGACTGGAGTGATGGGGCCTCTTAATTGTTTGTTATTGGGCTCTTTCAGACTTCGTTCTAGCCCCTTATGTTAACTCAAAACCGGCAAATAGTTGTCAAATCTATTGAAAATCAAGACGGGTATTCGATTTTTTACTTAATATAAGAACGTTTTTTTTTTGTATGAAGGCTAAGGAGCGCCTGGTAGTTTTTAGGGATCCTGCAAAAGCTGGATGATGTCTAAGTGGCACTTTGACTGGGCAGCTGGAATTCTTGTTTCTCGCAGCCAGAAAGACAAGGTAGTGGGCGGACAGATAAAAGAAAAACTGCAGTTAGCAAATCAAGAAGGATATTACATTGACAACCAGGAACTAAAGAGGACCATAGCAACAGCCAGGACTCATAGGACAAGATATCAGATCTAACACCAAGCCTTTTGCTTAGACAATATTACAATATACTATGCAGAATTTGAACCCAACTTAAGGTAACAGGCATGTTAATTAATTTTGTTCCTCAGTATTGTATTTAATTCAGTAGATGGTGCAGCCACTTGCCTATAAAAACATGTTGGGCTGCAGAGGAAGCTGAATGCTAATGTAGGAGCAGGCTGATGAATCAGAAGATCAGTGGACTTTGATCCATGGAATTGGCCATTGATGTGGACAAAGCTTGAAAGCCATAACAATGTGGAGACTGTTACTGGTGATTGTTGTGATCCATGGACTGTCCTGCAGGAAAAAAAATGAAAATAATTTCTGCTCTCAACACTGTGTAACTACTATTAGTAGTTATCACCATGCCTGTGGATTATTTGTTATAGTATTTTCAGTTTTATTGGCCAGAGAGGTAATTGACATAGACTGTTTAATCATTACAAACTTAACATCACAATCAGCAAAAACAAATTGTTTTCAAAAGTTTAGACAAAGCACAGCAGCCTACAATGTAAAAAAAATTAATATATTACATACCAGTCTTCAGATTAGGAGGCAGCTTTTTACCTTTATTTTCACCTTATAGTCCCGGTTATAGGAAACTTTCTGTCCTAGAGTGACAACGCTCACTCCTCCACCTTATCGGAGCAGGAAGCCATGGTTGTCACCAAGGCTGGACTTTAAACAAGCCTTCCTCTCTTCATCTCCTTTACATGGGAATGAAAGGATAATCAATTTACAGAAGGAACAAGATTTATCCCAAAAGAAAAAAAAAACTTTTGCTGTAACTGCAATGTAGCTAAAGTTTAGCTCTAAATCTGCTAGTACATATAACACTCCCCTTTCCCCAGACTGACAATGCTGCTATCCAAAGGTGTCCCTGTGCATTTTCATCCAGAGTGGAGGAACTCTAATACAAGGGGTGTTTTGGTGGCCAGATCACGAGATGTAAGCAGAAGGGAAAAAGCCTAAAAAACAAAAAAAAAAACAAAAAAAAAAAAAACGAATGCAGCCACCACATCTAATGCTAGGTAATCTTCAATATACTACATATTTAGTTTTGGGTTTAAAACCACTTTAAAGTACGAGTTCACCTTTTGTAACATGTTACACCCATATTCAGGATGTAACATGTTACCCATGCTGAACATGAACCCATGCTGACCCATATTCAGGATGTAACATGTTACAAATCCACCGCCCCCCTGGCTCCCCGTTGTGACAGGCGGTGGGGGGATCTTCTCCCCCCACTGCCTGTCACAATCTGCAAAGAATGTGCGGGGCTCCACCAGTCCAGCCGTGTAATTCAGAGTCTTAAATTTGTCTTTAATTTTTAGAGTTTTTTAAAGTTTAAGCTAAAGTTTAAGTTATACGTTTTTTTTTCATCTAACTATAATGTAGTTCAAAAATGGATGCTGTCAATCTTTTTTCCAATCTTTTTATAATAAGAAAAGTCACTCGCAGGTTTAGTGTCAAAATCCTCTTGTGGAGGGTATGGATCCACACCCTTCTCTGGGTCCTTCTCTCTTACCAGCTACTCATAAAGCCAGTTTGCACTCCAAGCATTGACCTAGATTTCTAAGATCCATATCAAGACTTAGACGTAAAATACTTTTGATTATGTTGTTCTTGGAGAAGTCATGTGTGTGACCCTTATCAATAAGAAATTGGAAGGCTATAGATTTTTCAGATTTTTGAGCACCACTGTATTATTGAGAAATTATCTGTTGAAATCTGTCCAGTGTCCTTCACAGTGTACAGTTCTTGCTCCCTCTGAGCAGATTCTGCAGGGCAAATTGGTGGTTGGGCCACACCATCAAGAGGCTGGGCACATCTGCGTTTTCTATCTCAGAGTGGCTGTGCTACAGCATGAATAGGAGCTAGTAGAGTGGCTGACAAAGCATACCTCTTCTTTCTCCTCTCAGGCACAAAACAGCCAGTGTTCTGTAAGTGCTGCTGATGTGCTGTCTTCCTGCTCCTCTATCCTCTTCTGCTAATCCCACCATAGGTGCTCAAAGTGGCTGTATGAGCAGCCAGCTGAATTATTTGATCACACAATCACTGACTTGCTGCAGAAAGATGATCTGGTCATGCATTAGCATTCCTCCTTGTGGATATTGAGCATGAAGAAGACTATGGCCATAGTCACATAGGATCACATAAAGGAAGAGGAGGCATCAGCTATACAGCAATCGGAAACATTAGGCAGGAAGGAACAAGAGACAGTGATGTTCCCACAGCTGGAGCTTACTGTGAAGTGGGTTCCATCAGTGAGAAAGGTGTGGATGACGAGGTTGCAGACCGTTCATGGGTGCCACTGATTGGAGAGCAGTAATGTTCTGAGGAGGAGGCAGAACAGAAGTGAGGTGATATTTTTTCCAGGGGCAGGCGTAGCTTACAGCAAACTGGAAGGTGTAGCTGTCTTAATCCATCTGGTAGCACTGCCCCACAGTTACAGTCCACTTTTGATTCATAGCAAGCACACAGAGCTCTGCAGAATGGGTTGACAGCATCGTCATAGTCTGCAGCCTCTACCGGTAGTGTGTCAGATGTGCTTTAGATACCAGCCTTTTGGGTACCACATGCATGAGGAGACATATGACTCTGCATCACAGAGCTGGGAGCAGCACCTCTGTGGGACAAATCAGTAGCAAAAGGTCTGCACTCCTCCTCCTTAATCCTCACTTTTGGAATCTCCCTTCCTTGCATAACATCTCCTGGTGCACCCACTGCAACATTTGTGGCCTGTAGTGACAGGGAGGGAAGTCTAACTCCCCTAGGGTACACCATACCAAGCGCATCCTTCCCGAGGCAGCTGTTTCTGTACCCAGATAGCAAGCAATTGTGCTGTAAGTTTGAAAATTACTTGCTAAGCTGGTGCTAGACTTGCCAGGCTTCACAAGTTGTATTGCACAACTGCAGCACGCCCACATTGCATGACTCCAGATCAACTTTCTTTGCAAACATTCTGCAAGTCTGCTGCAAGTTCTGGTTGAGTTATGTTGTGCAATAGTCATCCCCCCACAGGGGTCACTGTGGCTGAATCTGCATACTGTAGACTTGCAGAGCTCTTGCTGTAGACTCACCACTGCAACTTTGCTCTTGCTAAAGACTTGCCATGCAAATTTGCTACAAATTGGAAAGCATCAACTAGAACTTGTGCTTCAAGTGCTCTGCAAGTGTACAACTTGCCAGTGAAAATGTGCAGCAAGTTAACAGACTTACAATTCAACATTGCCACAAATTTGTGGCAAGTTATCCTTGCTATCTGGGTAGTAGTAGCTGGCAAAAAAATGTGCCGCATGCCTTGC
This sequence comes from Glandirana rugosa, assembly GCA_018402905.1. NCBI lineage: Eukaryota > Metazoa > Chordata > Amphibia > Anura > Ranidae > Glandirana > Glandirana rugosa. The sequence goes on along the minus strand of BLSH010197170.1, from coordinate 168,103 downwards.
TTGGTCCCCTCGCCTGGGAAAAATCACTAATGTACATTAGTTGCCTGTAAATAGCCTCATCTGTTACATCCCCATGACATGGAACTCAATTTTTGGCCATGCTGCAGAGGCCGCACTAACAGCAGCATGCCATCAATGAATACCTGTGTGATATTAGTAGAAAAAACTGTTCTTTTCACTGTATCAATCACTCATCATTCAGGATGCATGCAGTCAATGTTGTTATCAGAGACACACAGTACTTATGGTTCTCTGCTGCAGGAAATTTGTGGTGAATGAGGTCTTTTATACTCAAATGCCTGCACAAAGAACTCAGGACTCAAGTCATCAACAAGAGGGATCACTACTGGGTGGCTACCATATTGAATCCTGATACAAGGGTAAAATGGCTGATCTCTTGCCACTGTCCTAGAGGGAACCCAAATGCCAGACTTTGTGCCGCATTACCTGATCATGGCAGGATATCCTCTGATGAACAACGTGCCTTCAATTCTCTGATCCTTGAAAGGAGGAGCAGTGGTGGGAGCCTCAGCAAGACTTCTCATAGTTTTTTAAACTACAGTGGACAGGCCTGAACCTGAATTACATGATCGATTACTATATCATGTCCAGGGATGATGCAAACACTCTCAGAAGTGAGGCCCCCATGGGCTATTGAGTGTCAAGGCTGGACCACTGGCTGGAGCTTGCACAGCATGTGCTAAAACCTCTAGCCTGCACTGTAGCTAGTGTGCTGTCACAAAGGGCCCTCAGTGCAGCAGGAGGTTTTGTTGTGAACAGACCTATCTCTGTAGCTAACATACTGTCTCAGAGGGCCTTCGGTGCAGCAGGAGGTTTTGTTGCAGAGAAGCAAATCCACCAGTCTTCTGACAGTGTGGACCAGCTCATGTTCATTAAAATAAACCAGTCATAAATTATCAATGAATACAAAACCCCTGATGCTAATGCTACCGACTAAATTTTTAAGTGTTTCTGCCCCACCCAACAACAATTGTTACTTTCCACCATTACCAGCTCATGACACCACTCCTAGCCTATTCTTATTCTCTTGTATTGAAAAGGTGCCACACAATGATTCTGTAGCTTGACTGCAGCAGCACAGTTTCTAATGTTTGCTGCAGGGTAAATCCAGCATTATACCTTGGAGTTTGTGGTCTATTCTGGTGCTGTAGCACTGTAAAGGTGCTACACCTGCACCTGGATTTCTAATGTTTGATGCTGGGTAAATCCTGCTTCATGGCTCTGAGTTTGTTGCCTCCTCTGGTGTTCTGGCACTGTAATGGTACCACAAAATGTTCCCATAGCTCAACCACAGCTGCAAATTTTTTTCTGCAGGATAAATCTGCATTGTACCTCAGAGTTTAAGGTTTGTTCTAGTTCTTCAGCACTGTAAAGGTGCTACACAATGTTTCCACAGCTTGGCCACAGCACTCAAAATTTTCTGGCTATTGCCGCTTAGATAATAAACTCTGTTTACTTTAAGATACAACCTTTCTCATTTCTCAAACTGTGGCTTAACCAAGCTGCTTACATATTATCCTACATGAATATGGTATTATCAAGCCATTTTACAATATTCGTGGCTATATTATTATTATTGTGTCAACTACTTTTCCCTTCAGTCCACCTGGTAACAGAGATGAACAAAGGCAGAGATATTAGAAGTCTGGCCTGTGTGATAACCATGGCTTCCTCCCTAGATACAGTGAAGAGGTAAATGTAAGCACTCAGGGATAGGAAGTGTGTTATTTGTAGGATCGCAGGTGAAAATAAAACACAAAAAGCCTGAAAAAAAAGAAATCCAATGCAGCCACTACATCCATAGACCAGCATATACACTTTTGTTTTTAGGTTTAGATATGCTTTAAAATGAAAATAGAACATTCTTCAATAAACACATGATGGCTAAGTGGTTAGCATTTACGCCTGGCAGCACTAGGGTTGTTTGCTCGGATCCTAACTGTGCCACTACCTGCCTGGAGTTTGCATGTTCTCCCTGTGTGTGGGTTTCCTCCCACACTCCAAACACATTCTGGTAGGTAAATAAATTGGCTCTAGTATATGTATGAATGTGAGTTAGGGATTTTAGATTGTAAGCTCTTTGAGAGTAGGGCTTGATGTGAATGTACAATATATATGTAAGGCGCTGTGTAAATATTCAGCACTATATAAATACCTGTAATAAATAATAAATATTCATAGTAATCTTTGTAGTATTTGCCTTAAACTATTTTTTTCAATTTGATTTTTAGTTTGATCTGCTTTATTTTTCTTATTGTATTGACGATATATATCTTTCTGAAATAGACACTGAAGGCAGTTTTTAGTAGCTCATTGCAATTACTCTGTCTGTCTCCTTCCAAATGTTGAGATAAGATGTCAGCCACGTAGGGACTGCAATGTTTTTAAATTAGTTTTCTGACTCATAGGCTGCATTGAGAGAAGGAACAGTAAAGAACAAATGATGTAAAACACCACAAAGCAGGAAGCATAGCCCTGCAGCCATGCCAATGAACATGTGTGGTTGCCCCCATATTCAATAAAATGGTATGCAAAAAAGGGTTTAAAAACAATACAACATATAAGTAAAATTATTTGCGGCAATCTGCGTTTACATTATATCAATATATACTGTATCATATATGCATTTATCTTATATCGTTGTTTATAAAAACATGTACACTCTTTTGACTATGCATATTTACGGGTTTCAAGTCCAATATTCAATATGCAAGTTACCAAGTGTCTTAAAGCAGAAGAAAAGACACAGGGCACAGAACAATTTTATCTGTCTCAAAGGTAAAATAATCTTTTTTTTTTTATTAAAAAAATAAGTGCAATTTCACAGACTGTGTCCTTTATTTCCTTGTCCCCATGACTCTCTTAGTAAATCTGAAAACATATAGATATAGATATTCCACTAGGTTACATGTGTGTCATTGTGACGATATGTCTACTGAAATAACATGCACAAATGTTCCTTCTAGATGAGAAATTATGAAGTCAAGTCAGTGAAATTTTCCCTTTAGGTTTCTGTAATTTTTCAGCTAATGCCACTCGCTGTGGCTAAGAACAGATGTTTTAAACCCAACTGTATTATCAGTAATCATATCTTATTAGCTAGAGATTGTGATTCCATATGTGTCAACAAAATCCTAATTAAAGTCATTGTAGAGGCACACCGTTATATTTATTGACAGATTGCAATAGAGGCATGTCATTTTTATTTTTTATAAGGGGAAAAAATGTTGACACTTAATATATATGCCAAAAATCTACAGATATATAATAAAGAACATGTGGGAATATTGAAAGCATTTGTAAATCTGTGATGCATTCCTAGGTTTGGAGAGTGATGTTCATTTACTATTGTAAATTTGTGTTACTGTAATTAAATGATTTTTATAAAAGATTATATAAAGTATAGTTCTATTTAATGGATAGCAAGTTTTTTGACATATGTAAACAATGGTATATAATGACGTTTAACCCCCCACTCCCACCCCCTTACAAAATTAACGGAGTATTTGTAAAACAAAGATTTCAATAAACAGACAGGCATACTGCATTAACCTTCCTGTAAACATTATACAAGATTAAAATGGGCTCAATTTGCTTGTATTACTTCGTAATTTCTTGGAAAACAATAATAAAAAAAAAGTTGGCCCAAAACCATTATAGATTTCCTATAATCTTTTCAGCTTGATTTCATTGAGCACGTTGATGTTGAACTCCTATTGGAACTGTAATTCCTAATACCAAACTGATTTCCCTCTTGTCTGACTTTTTTGCTGAATAGGTCACTGTTGGTTTTATTACCATTATTTAATGTTTTAGGCAATGATTTTGACCATAATTTATCTATTGCTGCAGCTAGTCTAGCTTGTAGACTTGCCAGTTTATCGTTATCTTTTGTGCGTAATGTTTCCAGATACCTTGCTAAATTATATAAACGATTCTAAATTAACTCTTTAGATTGTTAAGGTTTCTCAATCTTGTTTTCTTTCTGGAGGTTATCATATATCCAGTCTACGTGTGGTTTACTTTCATGTCTGCTTTTGCAGTTGTTTTTCTTTTATCTGGAAGCCTGAAATCCCATGCCCGCCCCCCACCCTACTGCCTTAATCTTCCAGAGGGGTTAATACAACTAAGGGCCTGTCACAGGCTTCTATCAAGAGTGCCCAACTATGTCCGCACTTTCCACCCAGCTGCTCCATTCATAGAAGCCGTACTACAGCTTCTATGAATAAAACACAATCTATGAATGGAGTGGGCAGACCAATCAATCACCTGCTTGTCCACCATTCTTAGTTCTTGTTTCATTCATAGAAGCTGTAGTATGGCTTTGAGGCATTATAAAACATGAGGTGATCAATGGACGTTATGTTTCACCTCGCGTGCATTCATTTGCAGGACACTAAGGTGGAATTGGGTCCCGGTTTTACCAGCCGCCTTGGCAGGGTTGGTTCCAGACCAGATTTTGCTGTCCACTTGTGTCCACCAACAGGGGATATAAATAAACAGGAGTAGAGCAAGGGTTTGCTCTGGCCTGAGACTCAGGATCCATCAAACCTGAGAGAGCTTGAACTGAAGTTTGCTTTATGACTGAAAGAAAAGGTTTGCATTATCTTTATTTTGTGGGTGACTGGGAAAAGCCCTTCACCGCTTAGTTAGGAAACCTGGAAATGTTTAGTAAGAGCCTGGATGGCAATGTTTTATTTTCTGTTTTGTTTGTTTTATTTTCATGCAACCATTTAAAATAAAACTGGATACAAGTCAGCTTTTAAGAAAACCTGCCGTTTGGACTGCCTTTTTTCCCAGGGAAGGTGATCCCCCATTGAGCTAACCCCCCACAGCTTCTATAAGTAGAGCAGCTGGGTGGAAATGACTGGCATAGTCAGGCATCAGCACAAGGTACACATCCCCCAGACCGTAAGTTATGTCCCATTTGCTGATTGTTTTTTATTTTGGCTGCACTTAGGCTTCATGTAGGAGTACGGGAGGGGGGGCAGAGAGGTTCTCTTGTGCCGGATCATCTATCTAGTACACGATCTGGCACTTCTTGGTAGGGGGAGCGCTGGCTGTGGTGTAATTAATCAGAGCACAAGCCGATCAGTGGGTACCAGGCACTGGTTGACCGTTGGCACCTGCTGATTGGCGAGGAGGAAGACAGGACGGAGCTCTGTCAATGTAAACAATGCAGAGCTCTGTCCGGAAAGAGGGGATGTGCTGGTTTTTGTTTCCCTGCATAGCAGGGAATAAAAACCAGCATATCCCTTAGTGAAAGCAGTTCACAGTACACACATAAACACTGGTTAGGCACACATTTTAACTTTTGATCGCCCTAGATGTTAACCCCTTCCCAGTCAGTGTCATTAGGACAGAGACAGTGTACATTTTTAGCACCAATCACTGTATTAGTGTCCCTGGTTCCCACAAAGTGTCAAAAGTGTCAGTTAGTCATATTGCCCGTCTGCTCGCTGATTGCCACCATTACTAGTATAAAAAAATGAAAAAAATAAAATAAAATTTCAGTATATACACTATAGTTTGTAGACTCTATAAGGTTTGCACAAATCAATCAATATACGCTTCTTGTTTTTTTTTTTTTACCAAAAATATGTTGCAGAATACATATTGGCCTAAATTTATGAAGAACTTTGATTTTATAAATTGTTTTATTTGGTATGTTTTATAGCAGTCAAAAAAATTGTTTTTTTTTTTTCTTCAAAATGTTTGGTTTACAGCTCAAAAAATAAAAAACCCTGTGGTGATCAAATACCACAAAAAAAATCTCTATTTGTGTGAAAAAAATGATACAAATGTAATTTGTGTACAGCGTCCCATGATGACAATTGTCAGTTAAAGTACCACAGTGGCAAAAGGCAAAAAATGGTCTGGTCATGGGGTAGGGGGGCTTGGGGGGGTGGGGGGGGATAAATCTTCCAGGGGTCAAGTAGTTAAGCCTGCTTTCCTTATTGTACTGAAGAAACATTAAAATAATTCTCACTAAGAATCACCAAGAAAACTTACAAATATCACAGTTAACAATACATACTCATACCATCTCGCCTTGCTAACTCACAGGAAGCCTTGAGAAGGAGTAAAACAGGTTGCTGCAATGGAACCAGACGCAGCAAATTATCTAAAGACAGTCTGGATACTGCTGAGATGCTGGAGAGGTTCATACTGGATCTGTGCATAATGTTGGCTCACAGATGAGGAATAGGAACACACAGGTGAAGAAGACAGATTTGTAGTCAGGACAAACCAAGACCAAGGTCCAGATCAGATGGTTAACATAGATACCAAGACAACAGGCAAAAGAAGAAGGCAGGACACAAGGCATTGTCAGCAGTGTGGGATACAGATACAACAGAGTTTGCCTGACCTTTCCAACAGTTGCTCCTCTCCTGCTTGCGTTATTATATAAGGCACTAAAATAGAGCTTTATTTACCTTATGTTTCTTGTACAGATTTATAGAACTACAAAAAAAATGGGTGTTCTGTATCAAATGCTGCATTATGCATTGACCTACCTCCCTAGACCCAGCCTGTCCAGACAGAATGGTCACCTGCTGACTTTTCACCATTCACAGGCAGCTTAACTCTTCAATAGAACACAGAAGTTGAATCCAATGCAATTTTACCTCAGATAACAACAGTACAGTGGATGTCTTTGCATTCTTTGAAGTGTAAGAAGAGAATGACTTTCCTAAGTCCTGCCAATGAAAAGTATAAACACTGACTGAAAGAACATAGAATACATGGGGAAAGTCTAGCTAGGATTGAACTAACTAGCACAAAACAGGAGGGGAGGACAGAGAGAGAAATTAAAATCACATATTATACATGTTGTAATGGCTCTGAACTGACACTAGGGGGTTTATTTACTAAAGCCAGACAATGCAAAATCAGACTCACTTCTGGAAATCAGCTTCCAGGTTTTATTGCCAAAGCCTAATTGAACAAGCTGAGGTTAGAAGCTGATTGATTTCTATGCAGAAGTGAGCCTGATGTTACACTCTCCAGCTTTAATAAATGAACCTCCAGGTGTTGGCATACTCCAGAATAGTAATAACCTCATTCATTTAACTATAAGAGCCGGTTCACACTGAGCAGTGCAATGGAACTGTTCTAATAGGAGCGACTCAGGTCGCTCCGACTTAGAAAAAGGTTCCTGCACTATTTTCGGGGCGACCTCAGTGCGACTTGCATTGACTTCTATGTAAAGAAGTCTCCAAGCAAGCCACGCTGAGGTCGCCTCGAGCGGGGCGACTTGCTTTGCCCTGCAAGTCATGCCGCTCCAGTGTGAACCGGGTCTATCACATAAAAAATGTATGTAATTGGGACTAAATAAGGGGTAATGCTACTACACAACAAACATTAGACACATATAATGACTGTTTTTCTTTTATATTTGTCCTTGTTAGTGAATCCAGCAAGCATCCTGAAGACAGAGAGAGAGATGCAATGGTTGCTAAAAAGAATAACACAAATATTTTATTTGAAAAGACATGTGGCCATCTTTTTTTTCTGCCATATGACTACTGAAATGTCAATTCCAATTGTAGTTTTCAATTTAAATCACCTAGACTGCAGCTTATATATTTGCATTTGGATTCCATTTCATTTAATGCATATTAAAGTTACTGATAAAAAGGGTGAACCCTTTTAAAAAGCTGCTCATTATTAGAAAATGCCCAGTTTAGTTCGATCCTTCTATAAAGCTTTACACAAGGACTAAGGGAACAATACAAGTGCATATTCTAATGTCAGTTACATTTGCAATATACTATACTGAGCTATGGAAAGTACATGTATCCATTTAAGATGTCCTATTGGTTAAAGATGACAGTTATATAAAGATTATTGAAAGCAATACACTTTTCTTCCTGGAAAGAGAGAAAGAACCATTATTCATGCCTTCAGACAATAGTTTTCAATTTGTGTTACTGAAAGAATGTTCATCTATATCATAACTCTGCAAAGGAAGAAAGTTGTTCCTCCTTGTCTTTTGTTATTAATGTTATCCATTTTGCAATAAATGTAGAAAAAGTACATTTGTTTTCTAGAAAGCACCTTATTGGCAAAATAGCGTGATATATCTAGATTCCATTAAGCTATGATTGGGCAGTAGAAGTGGCAAAATTAAGTTCCTTCATCCTAGAGAATGGCAATATAGATTTAAACATAAATAAGTGTTTTATTAGCGCTGTCCCAATTGATTTTTTTTTAGTGCAGTAAGCAATTGCTGAAAAGATACACTTCAAAACCAGTCACCTTACCTATCTCTGCTTAGATTATAAACACTTCAAAGGAATGTGTTGGCAAAGCGGCAATGATATGTAAAAAAGGAATAGTGTGAAATCTCTATTATGCTATTCAAAATAGGGAAGACTGCTTTTCTCAGGAGCCTTTTATTGAACTGTTCATAGACTTCAGAGGAAAGTCAATTGTGCAGTTTTCACCCACCCTCAAAGCAAGTTCCCAGTAGATAGCAAATTGGAAGCGTGTGATGCCGGTACTTACAAGCTTTTTTCAATGGGGAGGGGGCAGGAAAGTGAAGCGCCAGTGCTATTTTATCAGCTGAGGAGCAAAAGCTACCGGGACAAGTTTTCATACCTGCATACTTCCCAACTTTCTGAAATGATAAAGAGGGACACCTTTTAGCACACAGTATGTAGTCAAAGAACACATCCCTGCCACAATCCCAAATACACGGATCACAAAGATCTAATATGCTGAAAATAGTTGGCTAATCCACACAAATGCTTTTTTGACTTCTAGTTTTCCTTTTATGTCTTATGTGGCTTTTCAAAATAAGAAATGTAGTAATATAGAGATTGGATAGAAAGTTTCACTTTTGGTAGTAAATTAGTACATTTTGTATAGAATTGTACAAATCAGACTAAAAAGGCAGACAGCTGAAGCTGTATGAGTGACAGAGGGATTTGGTCTCAAAAGAAGAACAGGCCCTCCAAATGAGGGATAGTTGGTAACTATGTACCTGCTTCCATGAAAGTGGCCGGCTAGAAGATTTGGGGGCCACATACACACATTAAATTATTTCCTGAAAATGTTTGGATTGGGTAACTATCTTGAGAACTGAGTCAATTTAATTCCAATAATTTGTATTGACATTTTACCCATTCAGATCCACGCTATTGCCGAAGTACGGCTCCAGCGCGGATCTGAATTGCCGGTGGACGTCCATGGACATCCTGGCCATGTGTGCGCTCCTGGCACGCACTCACAGGCGTGGCCGTGCCCGCGGGTCGGGCGGACTCGATGTCCCAAGACCCGCGATCCCCTGTCAGACCTGCAGAACGGGGAACCGCCGATGTAAACACGGCGGTTCTCCGTTCTGTTGAAGGGGACAAGACAGATCTACTGATCCCTGTCACTGGGATCAGTTAGATCTGTTCTGTCCCGACCAGCCCTGTCCCCCCACAGTTAGAACACACCCAGGGAACACTGTTAACCCCTTCACTGCCCCCTGCAGGTTAACCCCTTCCCTGCCAATGACATTTATACAGTAATCAGTGGACATTTAAATTTCTGATCGCTGTATAAATGTCATTGTGTCAAAAGTCATTGTGTCAAATGTCAAAAATGTCCTACATGTCCGCCCCAATATCGCAGTCCCGATAAAAATCGCAGGTCGCCGCTATTACTAGTAAAAAATAAATAAATAATAAAACGCCATAAATTAATTCCCATAGTTTGTAGACGTGATAACTTTTGTGCAAACCAATCAATATACACCGATTGTGATTTTTTTTACCAAAAATATATAGAAGAATATATATTGGCCAAAACTGTTGAATAATTTTTTTTTTTGGATATTTATTATAGCAAAAAGTAAAAAATATTGTTCTTTTTTCAAAATCATCGCTCTTTGTTTGTTTATAGCTGCAATCAGAAATGATGCAGAGGTGATCAAATACCACCAAAAGAAAACTCTATTTGTGGGAAAAAAATTATATAAATTTAGTTTGGGTACAACGTCGCGCGAACACGCAATTCTCATTCAAAATGCGACAGTGCTGAAAGCCAAAAATTGGTCTGGGCAGGAGGGGGGTCTAAGTGCCCAGTAAGCAAGTGGTGAAAGAGGTTCTACATAAGGGAAAAATATACAAAAGAGACTAAACAGGAAAGCAAAAATGACTCAAGTGTTATAGTTGAAGGCATCAAGTGCTTTCAACGAGCTAACGTGCTGGATGAAAGCATTGCAACAAGGAACTTTACTAAATATACCATATAAATATATAAACATCTGGACTATAAGTTTCAACAACAAAACAAAGGGACCGGCCACTTTTTGGTACAGGTCGAAAGATTAAGTTAAAGTGAGTAAAGCAGTTATGGCTGTAGAGTATCAATGTGTAACAGTGAGGGCTATAGGTGAAACTAATTAGCTTAGGGCACAGTTCTAGTAATCAACCCCCACAAGGGGTTAAAATGGGGTTAAAAGTGCCGGCACTCAGCGTTACCGAGGCGGTGTACAGCTGCTTTGAAAGCGCTTGCCATTCATTTCAATGGCAGGGGCGGTAGAGGAGCGGTATATACACCGCTCCCCTCACCGCCCCAAAGATGCTGCTTGCAGTACTTTTTGTAACGTCCCGCAAGCTCACCACCCAGTGTGAAAGCACTCCGGATTTCACATTGGGGTGGATTGGGGGGATTTTTGAGGTGCTTTACAGATGCTATTTTTAGCTAAATAGTGTCTGTAAAGCACCTCAGTGTGAAAGGAGCCTTATAGGTTGCTCTAATTGCTGCTTGCCAGGAAAAATGCAGGAAAGTCAGGCCCAAGTCATAATCCCACTTATAAATCATGTTTGATTTAATGAATTTATGGGAGTTGCCTAGTGTAGTGTTAAAGAGAGAAATACCCTGTTTTAAAGCTGCAGCTGGATCATAAAATTGAGATATTGTATTTTCTGTTGGTTATCAGGGGGATTTTCTGAGTTTTACAGAGGTGTGCTATTTGTATATATCTATAATTTTCAGAGAGAGGAAGATTGTAATGTAACGGAGTTGAAGCTAATTAAAGGATAGCAGGTTATGCCCCCTAAATATTTCTCACAGATGTTGAATTCTTATATGGGACCAGGAGGAAAGATTTATGTGTAGGATGCATGTTTCCAGACAATTTAGTGGCAGTGGTGAGGCAATGTTGAGATTTAGTTTTATAAGGCTGTGAATTGTCACCATATTAACTTTGATAAAATGATAAAATAGTGCAGGAAGGAAGTCACCCATTAAAGTGATATTAAAGTCTCATTTTTTTTGTTTGTTAAAAATAACAAACGTGTTATACTTACCTGCTCTGTGCAGTGGTTTTGCACATAGCAGCCCATGCTATGGGGGCACCCAAGCCGAGCCGCAGTTCCGTGTGTCCATTTAGCACTGCCCCCTCTTTCTCCTGATTGGCTAACTGACTTAGATTGACGGGAGCAGGAGTCAATGGCCCCAATTCTGTGTCTCAGCCAATCAGGAGGGAGATTTCCGGATGGCCGAGGCATTCGCGTACATCACTGGATAGAGATGGGGCTCAGGTAAGTATTGTCGGGGGGGGGGGCTGCTGCACATAGAAGGTTTTTTATCTTAATGCATATGCATTAAGATAAAAAAACCTTCTGTCCTAACAACCACTTTAAACCCCATTGAAACTCTGTGGAATGACTTGAAGATTGTGGCCCTGCCCCTCTCTCTCCTCATTGGCTCACTGACTTTGTTTGCTAGCAGCAGGAACCAATGGCGCTTCACTGCTGTCTCAGCCAATCAGGAGGGAGAGTCCCGGGCAGCCGAGTCTCTCATGCAACATTGCTGGATCGAGATGGGCTCAGGTAGGTATTGGTGGGGCTGAGGGGAGTTGCTGCACACAGAAGGTTTTTTTTTTATCTTAATACATAGAATACATTAAGATAAAAACCTTTTGCCTTTACAACCACTTTAACTTTGCCAAAAGAAAGGTCCTTGTGTTCTTGGTTGGAAGTACTGAGGCTTCTAAGAGTGACAGTATTTTTTGTGAATAAGCATGTAGGCAGGTTGAAACGTGTTTTGTTATAGTGAATCAGTGACTGGCCAGGGCTGGGGAGAGGGTTAAATGTTTTTAACTCGGTTCCTGGGCTTTTGGTCCTAGCCAGTCCACCTGTGCTATAAAAAGGAGGACAGCTGAGGTCCAGGGTTTCAGGGTCCGGTGAGTTCCAGATTAAAAGACACCAGTGTTTTCAGACATCAGCCAGCCATGGACAATGCCGTTTTGGATTCTCCCCTCACCAGGGTATCCCTGAGTCACTACACTACTCTAGTTAGTTAGGGGAAAGATGTTGTTCACATTAAACTGTTCTGCTACGCTTCATCAGTAAAAGTTACATTACCGTTTGCTTTAATTACAGCCTTTAGTTTGTTGGGATATGTTTCTACTAACTTTGCACATATAGAGTTTGCAATATTTGCCCACTCTTCTTCGCAGAACTACTCAAGTTCAGTTAAATTTGATGGTGACCATTTGTGGACTACAGTCTTCAAGTCATAGCACAGAGTTTCAATGGGGTTTAAAGTGGTTGTAAAGGTAGAAGTTTTTTTTTATCTTAATGCATCTTAATGCATTTTATGCATTAACATAAAAAAACTTCTATGTACAGCAACCCCCCTCAGCCCCCCCCCCAATACTTACCTGAGCCCCATCTCTATACAGCAATGTACACGAGTGCCTCTGCCATCCGGGACTCTCCTTCCTGATTGGCTGCGGCACAGCAGTGGGGCCATTGGTTACCGCTCCCATCAATCAAAGTCAGTTAGCCAATCAGGAGAGAGAGGGGCAGGGCAGAATGGACACACGGAGCTGTGAGTCGGTTCGGGTGCCCCCATAGCAAGCTGCTTGCTGTGGGGGCACCCAACAGGAGGAAGGGGCCAAGTGAGCTGGTGAGGGACCCAAGAAGAGGATTATGGCTGCTCTGTGCAAAACCATTTCACAGAGCTGGTAAGTAAAACATGTTTGTTATTTAAAAAAAAAATAATAATAAAATGAGATCATGCAAGGACATTCACCTTTTTCTCCTTCAACCACTGTGTGGTCAATTTTGCTGTGTGCTTTGGGTCATTGTCATGTTGGAAGGTAAATCTTCTTCCCATTGACAACTTTCTGGCAGAGGGCAGCGGATTTTGCACAAGATTTTGATGGTATTTTGGTCCATCCATTTTTCTTCTATCCTGACAAATGCTCCGGTTCCTGCTGCAGAGAAACACCCCATAACAGGATATTACCAGCTTCATGCTGTACTTTAGGAATGGTGTTATTTGGATGGTGAGCTGTATTGGAATGCCGCCAGACATATAGTTTGGTATTGAACCAAATAATTCAATTTTAGTCTCATCTGACCACCTTAAACACACCTTGAAGATTCTGAGGTCAAATGGAAAAAGGTGTTATGGTCATATGAGACAAAAATTGAATTATTGATAGCAGGTTGGGTGTGCCACTGTCAGAACACAAATCATAGAGAGTAGAGTAGTATTCTTTGAATAGTTGCACTATTTGTATGGGGTAGGACGCCATCATGCGGGTTAAGCAGGTGAAATATTATGCTGGCAAGCTGTTTTTGTTAGAAACGTCTGGCTAGGTATGAACCTGCTTTGTTACTAAGAGCATAATCTTGATATGCTTGTCATAGTTACATAGTTACATAGTTGGTAAGGTTGAAAAAAGACACAAGTCCATCAGGTCCAACCTATGTGTGTGCTTTTATGTCACTATTACATTGTATATCCCTCAATGTTGTGGTCCCTTAGGTGCCCATCTAATAGTTTTTTAAAATTATCTATGCTCCCAGCTGAAACCACTGCTTGTGGAAGAGAATTCCACATCCTCACTAATCTTACCGTAAAGAACCCTTTACGCATTTTAAGGTTAAACCACTTTTCTTCTCATTTTAGTGAATGGCCGCGTGCCTTTTTGTGCTCCCTTGCACGGAAAAGTTTTGTCCCTATTGTGGTGTCATTGTTAACGTATTTGTACATTGAAATCATATTCCCCCTCTCAAGCGTCTCTTCTCCAGAGAGAATAAGTTCAGTGCTCTTAATCATTCCTCATAACTAAGGTCCTCCAGTCCCTTAATTAGGTTTTGTTGCCCTTCTCTGGACCCTTTCCAGTTCCAGCACATCCTTCCTGAGGACTGGAGCCCAGAACTGGACGGCATACTGCAGGTGTGGCCTCACCAGAGTCTTGTAGAGGGGGAGAATTATTGATTTATCTCTGGAGTTAATCCCCTTCTTGATGCATGCCAACACTTTGTTAGCTTTGCTTGCAGCAGCTTGGTATTGCATGTCATTGCTGAGCCCGTCATATTACTAGGACCCCCAGGTCCTTTTCCATCCTAGATTCCCCCAGAGGTTCTAGTGAGAAGATTGCATTCATATTTTTGGTACCCAAATACATTATTTTACATTTTTCTACATTGAAGCTCATTTGCCATGTAGTTGCCCACTTCATTCGTTTGTTCAGATCTTCTTGCAAGGTTTCCACATCTTGCGGAAAAATTATTGCCCTGCTTAGCTTGGTATCATCCTCAAATATTGAGATTGAGCTGTTTATCCCATCCTCCAGATCGTTTATGAATAAATTAAATAGGATCGGTCCAAGGGCAAGACCTTAGGGAACCCCACTTTCCACACCAGACCATTCCGAGTACTCCCCATTTATCACCACCCTCTGGACTCGCCCCTGTAGCCAGTTTCAATCCATGCACTCACCCTTTTATCTGTGCCGACAGACCTTAATTTGTACAGTAAGCTTTATGGGGAACTGTATCGAATGCCTTTGCAAAATGTAGATACACCACGTCTACAGGCCTTCCTTTATCTAGATGGCAGCTCACCTCCTCATAGAAGGTTAGTAAATTGGTTTGGCAAGAATGATTCTTCATGAAACCGTGCTGATTACTGCTAATGATACCGTTTTCATTATAACAGTCTTGTATATAATGCCTTATCATTCCCTCCAAGAGCTTGCATACTATTGATGTTAGGCTAACTGGCCTGTAGTTCCAAGGGATATATCTTACTCCTTTTTAATATATTGGTGCTACATTGGCTTTTCTCCAATCAGCTGGTACCATACCAGTCAGTAGACTGTCCGAAAAAATTAGGAACAATGGTCTGGCAATTACTTAACTGAGTTCCTTAACCACTTCCCTCCCAGCGTATAGACAAATGACGTTCCGTTATCCAGACTGGACATCATAAGACGTGATCAGGATAACCCGCGATCGCCTTCCCCCGGAGGCACGCATCGCGGCGATCGGTGGTGTGGTGGGTCAGTCTGACCCACCGCATTACTGATCGAGGTAAAAAGCTACCATTGGAAGCTTTTTACCATGTGATCAGCCGTGACCAATCACTGCTGGTCACAGTGTAAACAGGAAGAGCCATTTATCGGCTTTTCCTCTATTCAGGTCTGCAGACCTGAGTAGTGGAGAGCCGATCGGCTGCTGTCCTGACAGGGGGGTCTGCACTGAACGTTTATCAGTGCAGCCCCCCTCAGGATCGCCACACTGGAACACCAGGGAGCCTGCCCAGGACCACCAGGGAGCCCCCCCCCCAGGGACACCATAATGAGGCCTCCCAGGACCACCAGGGAGAAGATCTGGAGGCCACCCAGGACCACCAGGGAGCCCACACTGGACCACCAGGTAAGGGCATACAGTGTACTGTAGGGATGGCACTGTGCCCATATGTGATGCCTGCCAGTGCCATCCCTAACTGTGCTTTTTTTCAGTGCCCACCAGTGCCACCTATCAGTGCCCATCAGTGCCATCTATCAGTGCCCAACAGTGCCCATCAGTGCTGCCTATGAGTGCCCATCAGTGCCCAGTGCCATCCCTAACTGTGCTTTTTTTTCAGTGCCCACCAGTGCCACCTACCAGTGCCCATCAGTGCCACCTATCAGTGCCCACCAGTGCCACCTAACAGTGCCCATCAGTGCCACCTATTAATGCCCATCAGTACTGCATATATGTGCCTCATCATCAGTGCCACCTCATCAGTGCCAATCAGTACAGCCTCATCAGTGCCTGTCAGTTTAGCCACATCAGTGCCCATCAGTTAAAGAGAAAATGTACTTATACAAAATTTTGTGACAGAAACAAAGAAAAAATTTTTTATAAAATTTTTGGTCTCTTTTTATTTGTAGCGCAAAAAATAAAAACCGCAGGGGTGATCAAATACCACCAAAAGAAAGCTATATTTGTGGGAACAAAATGATAAAAAATGTGTTTAGGTATAGCGTCGCATGACCGCGCAATTCTCATTCCAAATGCCACAGCGCTGAAAGCTGAAAGTTAGTCTGGGCGGGAAGTGTTTTAAGTGCCTGGTATTGAAGTGGTTAAGGAGGGTGCAAGCCATCTGGTCCCGTTGACTTAGTAACGTTAAGTTTTTCAAGTCTATTACTAATTCTATCCTCAGTTAGCCATGAGGGTACTTCCTGTGACGTGTTGCGAGGACCAACATATTGATTTAGTAGCAGGTTATGTAACGAGCATCTGATCTGAAAGTGTTTAGTTGAGTTAGGAGTAGAGGAATCCCATTTATTCATCTCTTTGACTTCTTTGGGAGTTATTGGGAACTAAGTTGTAAAAGTATGCCTCTCATGAACATCTTATGGGCATTCTATAGAGTAAATTTAAATATATTATCTGTGACATTTCGTGTAGAAGTACGTATCCAGCGCTTTGGTCACTTTTTGGACATGATCTGGGTGAGAAAGTAAATAGGTATTCATTCTCCATGATGGTGGGGATCATTTTTACGAGAGCTAGAAACCATTAATGTGATGTTAAAGTCTTCTCCAATTACCAAAAGGCCTTGGTGAAAGGAATAACCTTTTTTAAGATTTTTTTGAGGAAAGTGATCTGTTTGATGTTTGGGGTGTAAATATTGACCAGAGTGAACAGAACATTTTCGAGCTTACATACGAATTAAAAATCTGCCATTGTCATCTATCATAGTTGAAACAGGTTGAAATGTGAGAGAGTTTTTCACTGCAATGAGCACTCCCGCCTTTTTCTTACTAGAGTTGGCCATGTATTCCATATATGCAAAAATGTTTAATAAAAAGGCATGAAAAGGCATTGATTTAGTAGCAGGTTATGTTAGGAGCATCTGATCTGAAAGTGTTTTGTGAAGTTAGGAGTAGAGGAATCACATTTATTCATCTCTTTCACTTCTTTGGAAGTTATTGGGAACTAAGTTGTAAAAGTATGCATCTCATGAACATCTTATGGGCTTTCCATAGAGTAAATTTATTTATATTATCTGTGACATTCGTGAAGAAGTACGTATCCAGCGCTTTGTGACGGGCAACAGGGTCCCATGGCAGTGGGCACCAGGCTCCTATGGGCGGCGGGCTTCTACGGGTGGTGGGCAGCAGGCTCCTATGGGCGCCGGGCTTCTGCGGGCGGAGGGCAGCAGGCTCGTACGGGTGACAGGCTTCTATGGACAGTGGGCAGCAGGCTCCTATGGGCGGCGGGCTTCTACAGGCGGCGGGCAGCGACTCCTGTGACCTCTTGGTGCGTCCTCCCTCCTCTCTCCCTCCACTGTGCAGCTCCTCCCTCCTCCTCCTTCTAGGCATCCAATAGGATCGCCTGTCCTTTCAGCTAATTGGGTAACGGGTCTCAGACCTGCTTCCTGATTGGATGGGAGGAGGATCAGTGTGGCGATAGCGAATATTTATTTCATGGTCACACAACTGGGTGGGATCAGAGTGCAGTGCTCTGCGTCCCGAGGCCACCCTATTTTGAAGCCTATTAGAGCCTCTGGTTCTAATCATGTGCTTCAAAAAATCACACCCCCCCCATTGGAATCCATGAGTCCGGCACCCTGTATGTAGATGAGGGAGGCGGGCGCATGGATGGGGGGCGGTGCCTGTGCACCCCTAATGGATGGGTCGCTACTGCTCTCAGGTACTTAAATTTGCTTACTCTCATTTCACTGCACACTGGGAGCTTCTCAGTGTGCATTACAAGCTGTGGCAATTTACACAGCTCTCACCTCATTTTCTCACTAAAAACCAGCCATGATCTGCCTGCATTGCATAAGAAATTACAGAGACCCAGAGAATATTTTATTTAAAAATGTCATTAGCATGTTGATGGGGGAATGGTAATCCCAGTGAAGGCAAAAATATAAGCAGAATAAACTTCAGTGGTGATTTATGATTAGTTTCTAGGATTCCTTTTCATTGTAAATGTATTGCTAGTCTGCACAGAAAATGTAATTTAATAAGAAAGCCCCATCCTGTTTATTATTACATTTTACAAGTATAAGTTTTAGTTTAATCCCTTTTGCATTCAAAATCTGCATGGAAGTAGTACATAATGTCCCTAATACAAAGCATATATAGAGGTTTTGTCTTGTTTCATTCTCTCCTATGAATAAGATTTTTGCATTCACCATTCGTTAGACACAGCCGCTTAGTCATTGTTTGCCTGATACTATTTCTGACTATATGCAGTACAAAGAATACAAGGTGCATCCAACATATTTCTACTGTGTGATAGTAGAAAAAGCCTCTTTGGCATGCATCCAATCAAATGCAGGTACTGTTTGAGTAATCTGACAACTGGTATTGCTGGCTGCAGTAGGAGATTTGTCTTGCCGTGCTGTTTAGTGTGGATGGAGAAATTTGTTACATTTTTTTTCATTTAGCCCCCAGGCTGAATGAATTTAATCTATGTGTTTGGCTTGCTTTAGAGTAATACAGTTGTACCAGAAGTGCATACTGTGTAGAATTTGTACATCAAGGATATCACTTATTTGCTGTTTAAAACGCAATATATTTAATGTATTGATTTAAAGTGGTTCTAAAGCCTAAACATTTTTTACCTTAATGCATTCCTTGCATTAAGGTAAAAAATATTTAGGCATTCATTTTGGCCCCTCACCCCCCCCTTTCTTCCGTATACTTATCTGAGCCCTGATTTGATCCAGTGCCGTGCACGTCTGCAGCTCCTCTCCCTCACTTCCGTGTCTCACTAGCTTTACTGGGGTACTGGGAGCCACTGGCTCCCTGTGCTATCAATCAAAGCCAGTGACGAGGGAGTGGAAGGGGGGCAGAGTCCCGCTGTCTGTGTCAATGGACGCAGCAGCAGGGCTCAGGAGTGAGCATTCACAAGTGCCCCCATGGGAGGAGGCTTCCAAGGGGGGCACTGGATAGAGAGGAGGAGCCAGCAGCACGAGTGGGGGACGCAAGAAGAGGAGGTTCGGGACTGCTCAGTGTAATTCCATTGCACAGAGTAGGTAAGTATACACATGTTTGTTATTTTAAAAAATCCTTTACAACCACTTTAACCTATTGAATTTAAAGCTGAACTGCCGGCACAAAAATGCTCATTCAAATATATTCCATAGTAGCTACAAATTATATAAATCCACATTTTGTGTACTAAATGCCTTTGCAAAGCCAGATGTTAGCCTAGGTCCACACTTACAGTGCCGGTTCCCGCATCACATCTTTCCTGCAGGCAGTTCACACTGCCCTCTGAGAACCACTGCGGGTGTCAATACATTGTTAATGACACCCCCAGATCGGTTCACAGAAAGCAGTGCGAATTGTGAACTGGCATAGGAATTGGATTGCATAGGTGAGAACATCCATGCAATCCGATTTCAATGCAGGGAAAAAAAAGTCCCTGTACTTTTTTTTCTGCAAATCTAATGCAAATTCAGCCATACAACTGTATGGCTGAACTTGCATCGCACAGACATCACATGTGATCGGCACCTGCAGTGCGGATGTGAATAGCATGCGATGTTGAGATCGCTTATGTGTGAACCTAGGCTTAAACTATAAAAGTAGCAGTGGAATCATCCCTGCGCTGCACATAGCCTGCGAGAGAGCAGAACTGTGGGAGGGACCCATCAGACCCACCTGTTGAAGGCTACCTGCAGAAAACTACCGGGGGGTGGAGGCAAGACCAGTCACCCTGCACATGGACAGAGTGCAGTGATGATTGGTCTTTGTTACAGGAAGCTCTGTGCAAAGGGCAAAGTTTAATGCTGAATATAGGCAACATTTTCTTATTTCGGAGTTCAGCTTTTAATAATTAGAGTAGCAAATTACTAAATCCCTGCCATCTTAGTCACAGTTTGATCTGCCGTTGCCACTGTGCTGCACATGTGATCGGGTCCATTATGTCTAGAGAAGAAATGTACTATTGTATGAGATTGTATGAGATGGGCATGCACTTATGTGGCTCCCTTCAAAGGTATCTTCCATCCAGATTATTAAATTCCCAAGTTGATATCTGTTGCTCTTGAAATGAAGCAGTGGACCTTATGGCTGGGTTCACACTAATGCGAATTGGATGCAGGCTTTCCCACATCCAATTCGCATGACAGGAGACTCAATGGAGCCGGTTCACACAGCTCTATAGCGGCCGCGGAGTGGATAGCACAAGGGTCCTGTGCGTCTTTGGCTCCGTTTTAGGTCTGAATTCAGGCAAAAATTCGGGCCTGATTCGTCCCTGAAAAGGAGGACAGGGACGCAGCCTAAATCAGTCAGGTATGAGCAGACAGTACCTAAAAAGACTTGGGTATGTATGCTTCTCAAAAGTTAACTGCAAAAGCTAAAAAGCCACTTTTTATACAAAATTAACTTTTTTTTTTTTAGGTTGGCCTTTTTATTGCATATGCAGTTGTGCTCAAAAGTTTGCATACCCTGGCAGAAATCGCAAAATTTTGGCATTAATATTGAAAATATGACTGATCATGCCAAAAAAACTGTATTTTAGTTAAGTATAGTGATCATATGAAGCCATTTATTATCACATAGTTGTTTGCCTCCTTTTTAAATTATAATGATAACAGAAATCACTCATATGGTCCTGATCAAAAGTTTACATACCCTGGAATGTTTGGCCTTGGTACAGACACACAAGGGTGACACACAAATTTACCAGTTGCCGACCGTTGTGGATTGACGGCGGCAACATGGCACACCTGCACGAATCGCCATCACCTGACGTCGGCGGGCGCAGGGGCGAGTATTGTGGGCATGCTCGCACACTCACACGCTAGCGGAGGAGCCAGTTAGCGGGTGGGGCGGACTTGTTGTCCTCTGGCCACCAGCGGTCGCTCCCCCGCAGTGACAGAATGGGAATCCGTGTATGTTAACTAGTGGATCCCCTTTCTGACAGGGGAGAGGAGAGTGATCGTCTGTTCCCTGTATATGGGAGCAGCGATCTCTCTCCTCCCCCAGTCATCCCAGCCCCCACACAGTTAGAACACACTGACAGGGAACACAGTTAACCCGTTTATCGCTCCCTAGTGTTAACCCCTTCCCCACCAGTGACATTTACACAGTAATCAGTGCATTTTCATAGCACTGATCGCTGTATAAGTGCCAGTGGTCCCAAAAAAGTGTCAAAAGTGTCCGATATGTCCACCGCAATATTGCAGTCCCGCTAAAAATCGAAGATCGCCACCATTACTAGTAAAAAAAAGAAAAGAAATAAAAATGCCATAAATCAATTCTTCTAGTTTGTAGACGCTATAACCTTTGCGCAAACCAATCAATATACGCTTGCGATTTTTTTTTTACCAAAAATATGAGGAAGAATATATTTATATATATATATATTTTTTTTGGATATGTATTATAGCAAAAAGTAAAAAATATTGGGTTGTTTTCAAAATCGTCACTCTTTGTTTTTTTTATAGCGCAAAAATTAAAAACCCCAGAGGTGATCAAATACTACCAAAAGAAAGTTCTATTTGTGGGAAAAAAGGATTTCAATTTTGTTTGGGCACAGTATCGCACAGCTGCGCAATTGTCATTTAAAGCGTCGCAGTGCCGTATTGCAAAAAGTGCTCTGGTCAGGAAGGGGGTAAATCCTTCCGGGGCTGAAGCAGTTAAAATGGCAATTAAAGATTAATTTCCCACATCTGTGGCTTTTTAAATTGCAATTAGTGTCTGTGTTTTTTGTGTTTTGAGTTTGTTACCTCTCACGTAAATGCACTGAGCAGGCTAGATACTGAGCTATGGGGAGCAGAAAAGAACTGTCAAAAAACCTGCTTAACAAGGTAATGAAACTTTATAAAGATTGAAAAGGATATAAAAAGATATCCAAAGCCTTGAATATGCCAGTCTTTGTATCCTAAATAATATTTCTGGCAGTTGTGGCTGCAATTTTTATTGGTCTACCTGACCTTAGCTGTATCAAGAGAATCAAATTGTCCACTTCTTAAAATGTGATTAAACAGTTCTGACAGGCATATTCAAGGCTTTGGATATCTTTCCATATACTTTTCCATCTTTATAAAGTTCCATTACCTTGTTAGGCAGGTCTTTTGACAGTTCTTTTCTGCTCCCCATGGCTCAGTGTCTAGCCTGCTGAGTGCATTTACGTGAGAGCTAGCAAACTCATTGACAATTTATACACAGACACTAATTGCAATTTAGAAAGCCACAGATGTGGGAAATTAACTTTTAATTGCCATTTTAACCGGTGTGTGTCACCTTGTGTCTCTGTACCAATGCGAAACATTCCAGGCTATCTAAACTTTTGATCAGGGACGTTTGGGTGATTTGTGTTATCAATATGATTTAAAGAGGAGCCAAACAACTATGTCATAATAAATGGCTTCATATGATCACTATCCTTAAATAATACACAGTTTTTTGGCATGATCAGTAATATTTTCAATATTAATGCCAAAATGTCATGATTTCTGCCAAGGTATGCAAACTTTTGAGCACAACTGTATAGGCACTTATATAATATAATAATATAAAATATAATAATAATAACGTAAAATAATATAATTTCCTATAAAAAATGTTTGCTTTATGAAAACTATAAGTATTGCATAAATTCTCTCTGGGAAAATTTGTTCTATATATCATTTGCGGATTAGGTTCTAGATTTCAAAAGTGTAATGAGGTTAGTCAATATTTTTTAAACTATTTATCTTTATACTGCTAAAGTAAATCTAGATTAATAATGATTGTCAAAGGGAGCTGAAGCCATTAGAATGTTTACAAGGGTCAGTGGTTAAGAGTGAATATAAAATTACTTATATAATAACCATCTATTATATATTCTGCTTATGTCCCAAAAGTCTCCAAAGCAAAATAATTTATTTCTATTGTCAAATGCAAAACAATTTAGCCAGTATACTGATGATGGGACATTGTTTTAACCAATAATGTATTACCTTTTACTGCACAGAACACCATTCAGGATAGAGTGCACATTAACTCATGATCACAAAATAGTTTTAGCTATTTTGTGTAAAATGTTTTTAATATACAATGGCAATGAATTCTAGATCTAGCAATCGATTAAAGAGAATGGATAGTCTTTAAAATAGATATATCATAGATATAGTTGATTAACTATGTAAATAATTTATCTGTTTCTCTGTATAATTTGTATCAGTTATGTACACAGGAAAAGTCATATTTACTTTTATCACACACAGAAGCTGCTCCTTCTCACAACTCAAGTCTATGAGTGGGTCAACTAATTGAAGACAAAGAGAGGCACTGCAGTTGCTAATCAACCCTGCATCTAGTAGTTCAACAGTTCTTCACCCTAGGAACAAAAAATGAAAAGTTCAAAGATCCTGTTCAAGGTTCCAGCGCTGTCCTCACCTGAGCTAGTACTTTACTGGTCTTTGGTCCCCCGGCACTGGCATGTTAACTGTGGGCAGCCGGCTGTGACTCCTTGCGGCTTCACAGCCCTGTGCATGCGCAAGCCGCATTGCGCTTTGTGAATGATCCCGCAGCTTTTTTGGACCTGTGAAAGTTGCAGGCAGGGAGGGTGGAAGAGAACTTCTGGTGGATCCACTGAAGGGATCTGACCAGAAGTGGGAGCAGGTACCTGTCAAAAACAGGTACCCACTCCCCCCCCCAAAGAGAGTGTCCAAAGATAGTAGAGGAGGGGGTGAAGTTCCACTTTAATTATTAAATACTAGAAATATCTACAACAGAAGCATATCTATAAATAAAAAATCTGGCAGGGTTTCTAGACTTTTCCTACTCTACTTAAGGAAAGCATTTTTATATCTGTGCTACTGTTGGAGAATTCCTGGTAAGATGTTGTCAGCAGACAGGTAAGTGATTGAAAATCTCTCAATTGGAGGCCCTGCTATAAGTAAGCACTTGGCAGAGGTTCTAAAGCTTCCACACTCTAAATCTGTTTAATACACTTTAATATATTGACACCATTTTCGAGTAGGGGCATACCAGAGATTAATATTTACTTATCTGTTTAGGTCTGGTTGGGCTTACATATATTTTTTGATATACCTAACCATAGCCCTGTTTTTTTTTTTTATAAAGCGTTATGCACTAAAAGCAAGCAGTGTCCCTTTGTTAGATTCATCTCTTTACTGGACCTGATCCCCTGACCCCCAAGAGCTTGCCCATTAGTCAATGAACATTTGTTTTTTAGTGAGGTCAAAAACATTTTTCATCATATCTTTATTTTGAAAATTTTCACTTTAAAGCTGACCTCTGGTCAGATATGAGATGCACAAATTTAATGCAGACCTGTAATCATTAATACTTAGATCATTAAATGTATTTTTAAAGGAAGCAGTGTAAGTACCTGCATTTGACTGGGTATCAGCCTCTCGCAGTCCCTGTACAGCAGGGCTGGACTGAAAGGATGACAGAGCAGAGCTCATCACTGTGCAGCTCCTCCTTTCACTTACCAGTCCTAGGCTGGGATTGAGTCCAGGACAACCAGGGTTTACTACATGTTGCATATGTTCTTGCCTTCTTACATTACCTGGTAAATTTGGCTTTGTCGTAAATTATTTTCAAAACATTCTTGAAAAGTGCAAGTTGAGTAATTATTCTGTGAGCAATAGATTTTTTTGTTGTATGAGTTTTAAACATTCTATCTTTTTTTTAAATCTCTTTCATTAAATTTTGCATAATAAAACAACAAAAAACTGTGAGAAATACAATTAGCCCACGCAGGAACAACTGTCCTGTATCAAGAATGACACAATTGAAAAAAATAAAATAAATTAAATTAAGATAACATAAATGGTATATAACTCAAGCACAGACAGACAAGATGAGACACTGGAGCATCAATATCCATTTGGAATGCACATCAACCATAACCAATATTCTATGACATTAATGGAGTAACTGTTGAGGGCATATCTAGCGAACATGCCCAAACTTGGGAAAATGTATTGGATCAACCTCTATTAAGGAAAGTGTCTTTATACAAGGGAAGATTTGAGTTAACTAACTGCATCCAGAAGCGGGTTGAAGGAGGGGAAGACTTTTTCCAGTTTCGTGTAATGGCCTTGTGTGTATAGAAAAGCAGTATGCTTAACAAAGTTTTAAGGGCTACCGTATGGGCTAATGGTTCTATCAATCCCTACAAGCAGAATTTAGGTGTTAAAGTCATAGGGACTTGCGCCACCTTATGTATAACAACAAGAACGTTTTGGCACAACCAAAACATGTGTATGAAGTCTCTAGGAGAATGAGTGTACCTCCAACAGGAGGAGGAGACATTAGGATCCATATTGTTGAGCCTGTACAGTGTAAGATAAGCGTGATTGGTAATCTTAAATTGGATCATTTTATCCCTGATGGATACTAGATGAGAAAAAGGAAGTTCCCATAACTCAGACCAATCTTCATCATCCAACTCAGGGATGTCTTCTGTTTAAGTAAAGAGAGATCCGATAATGCAGCTATTATAAGGTAGCGATAGAGATCCAAGGTAGGCTTCTCCATCTTAGGTACTCGCAGCATGGATTCAAGCTCCAAATATGAGAGCTCAATCTGGTGGCTTGGGAACTGAGCAATGGAAGCATCAGCAACTTAGGTTACGTAGATATCTAAAATATTAGTATGTGAGAAGGTTAAACTTAGACTTAACATAGGAAATGACAAGAACCTGTGATTCCCAATTAAATGCTCCAGCGATTTAATTTTGTATTTGGCCCAGGCAGCTGGTTCAGGTAAGGTATGAAAGTGGGTATGGGGGTGGGGGGGTTTTAGGGGGAAGGGATTCATAATGGAGCCCCATCTTCCAAGCTTTCAGGGTGATAAAAAGGTGATTGATCGATCAACTTGGGTACATTCATCCTGCCCATACATGATTCCAATCTTGGCAGGTTCCTGCTGAACTGGCTGAGATTTGAATCGTCTACGGCGAACTTTAGATGAACAACCCTAAGGTCCTCTCAGACTCAGTCTATTGAGGGTGCACGGGCGCCACCTCCCATATCTCTTCCACCGCCCCCTTATCCAGCCCCTTTCAGGATGCAGGGCGCATGAATTACAATTGCGGGGGTGGGCGGGGGTGTGTTTTTTTTTGAAGCACCGATTAGAGCCAGAGGCCTCAGGGTGCAGAGAGTGTGCTCTCAGCCCACCCATGTGTGTTACAACAGCGAATGAATATTAATTCGCTGTTGTAACACTGATCTTCCTCCCGGCCAATCAGGTAGTGGGTTTTTTCACCCGTCACACGATTGGCTGAGAGAACAGGCGATCCTATTGGGCGCCTAGGAGGAGAAGGGGAGGAGCTGCACTCTGGAAGCCACTGTGGACTAGAGGACACGGAGCCGCTGCATGCTACACACCACCCACTACCCGCCTAGATGGCGTAAGTGCCGGTCCGACTGGCAAACAGCAGGGGAGATGTGCCGCTGGGGGGGAGGGTGCCGTTCAGAGGTTCCGCTAGAGGGGGGGATGGGTGGTTGTTTGCAGCCAACACTGCTCAGACCTTTTAATTCCTGCCAAATTGCTGGGCTCCCTGTTCAGTCCTAAACAGTACTGTACTTAAAGAGACCCGTGTACACATTGGTTCATGTAATACTTGGAACATTCTTTAATTACAATGAATGTTCATGGTTACTTATGAAAGTTTAAATTTGCCCTTACCAAGTTTGATCTAGTTGTCTGTTTGATCTTTCAGTTATTATTTAGGGATGAAAGGTCAGCTGAAGTTTGACTGCTGCTGCCCTGTTAACTATCTAAGCTCACACAGTTGGGTTCATTTTTCTAAAGGAGTTGAGAATATTTAATCAAAAATTGTATGACTATTCACTTAGATTATCCAGTCACATGAAAAGCATCTGCACAAGACTGGGTGTTCAAAGTAAACAGGAAATTGCTTTTTACATGACCGAAAAATTGAAATGAATATTCACCCAATTTTATGAGTGATACTCTGTGAGTAAATCAGCCTCCCTGTTTTCAGTCTTCTATATATGAGGTCAGGAGGTTTTAGAAGAACAGTTGTCCCAAGTTTTTAGCTGCAGATGTTTTTTTCTACAGTCAATAAACCCTCCATCATGTTATCCTATGTGTTCATGCACACATAGGCTGTTATCAACTGTTTTTAGCAGTGACGTTTTTGAGCTGTAAAAAACCCAAGACCAGTGGGTTCTGAGAGACATTTTTCAGCTGTAAAAATGTTCAACCGCTCAAAAACGTGGCTAAACGGTGGATGTTTTCAATTGATTGAGGAAAAAACCCCCCCCAAAAAACCCAAAAAAACGCTGGCCCTTTAAAAATGCTGGTAATAAAACGCTAATAACAGTTGAAAAAAATCACTGAAAAGCTACTGACGTTTGTTTTGGAAAAATAAATCACCTTGAATGTTGGATGTGGATGTTGCTGCATTATGTAAAACAGTTTTTTACATTTTAGAATGGGGTGCCTCAAGATCATGCAGAATTTTAAAGAGTGCCTCGAGTTAAAAAAGGTTGAAAAAGACTGTTCTAAATATTCAGTCTAAAATTGTTATAAGTCAATTTACGACTGATTGTTTTACAGGATAACTGCATTTTGACACCACTCCACCCTTCCCGCCAAATGAAACCACTCTATACTCTCAAGATTAAGACCCCTTTCACACTGAGGCAGTTTTCAGGCGTTTTAGCTCTAGAAATAGTGCCTATAAAGTGCCTAAAAACTGTCTCCCATGCCGCCCGAGTGTGAAAGCCCGAGTGTTTTCACACTGGGGCGGTGCGCTTTCGGGACGTTAGAAAAAGTCCTGCAAGCAGCATCTTTGGGGCGGTTTGGGAG
The DNA here is from genome assembly GCA_018402905.1 of Glandirana rugosa. Classification (NCBI taxonomy): domain Eukaryota; kingdom Metazoa; phylum Chordata; class Amphibia; order Anura; family Ranidae; genus Glandirana; species Glandirana rugosa. The sequence continues at coordinate 140,028 of BLSH010197170.1, read as the reverse complement.
TGGTGTATACACTGCTCCCAAACCGCCCCTGCCCATTGGAATGAATGGGCAGCGCTTCTGAAGCCATGGCCATGACCACTGGATTGAAGCATAAGAGCCCTCTCACACTAGGGCCGCCCGTGCGTTAGCGATAAAGCAACACTCATGTTTAAGCTGCGCTTTTCAGCTGCAACACTGGCACTTTTAACCCCTTCTTAAACCTTTCTTGGGGTTTAAAAACTTCCAGCTAGTGGCCGAAAAGCGCTGCTTAAACAGCACGGGCAGCCCCAGTGGGAAAAGGGCTCTTATGCTTTAATTCAGTGGCCATGGCCTCTAGCATATATCCCATTCTGAAAATCTGTGTACTGGCCACACCTGTGTGGTTTCCCTAGACTTCTACAGAATGGTCTCCCAAGCGTCTGCAGCCTTGGGACATGACCCCATAAAGTCTGGCTCACACCCATGTGTTTTTTAGAGCAGTTTGCAGAAATGCACTACAGTCCATTTAACATGGTTTCCTATGGATCTAGTTCACATCTGTGCACTTTGAGCCAGTGCATTTTTTTCAGATTGCGTTTTGCGTGTAATAGATTTTCAAAAGCGAAAGTGTTGTGTTTTTTATGTGTTTTGCACATAGGAAAGTATAAGCCATCCACAACTCTGCTCCCAGCTACATCACCAACCTTGTCTCAAAATACCAACCTAACCGTCCTTTTCGCTCCTCCCAAGACCTCCTGCTCTCAAGCTCCCTCATCACCTCCTCTCATACTCGCCTCCAAGACTTCTCCCGAGCCTCTCCCATCCTCTGGAACTCCCTACCCCAATCGGTCAGAATGTCCACAAATCTATCCACCTTCAAGCGATCCCTGAAAACTTTTCTCTTCAGGGAAGCCTATCCTGCCACCACCTAATAACTACACTCCTTTTTTCTCAATCAGCTCATCCCCCGCAGTTTACTGCCCTTTTGTATCGTTTAACCCTCCCTCCTAGATTGTAAGCTCTAACGAGCAGGGCCCTTTGATTCCTCCTGTATTGAATTGTATTGTAATTGTACTATCGGCCCTAATATTGTAAAGCGTTGCGCAAACTGTCGGCGCTATATAAATCCTGTATAATAATAATAATAACAGTTATGTTCATGGAGTGCGACTTTGATGTGACTTTGATTTGACTTTACACTGTCTGGCACACAAGTAGCATCAAAGTTGCTTCAAAGTAATGCAGGAACCTTTATGTCTCCAAAGTCGCATGTTAGAGTTAGGGTTAATCGCTAACCCTGAAGTGGTAACCCAAAAAAGTATTTTAAAGCATCGCCTATGGATAGTAAAATTTACACCGTTTGTCATCGTTGCGCAGGCGTGCGCAATTTTAAAACGGCTGGGGTGGGACAAATTTAGATGGGGGGCCTAGGGCAGCACAAAAACCAAGATGCACCACTGGATCTAACAAAATAGACCCAAGAGCAATCAGTGCACTTTTTAATGACCAGTCATAGATAAACTTAGGAGTTTGTTGGCAAAACACTCATGAGTCATATTAGCTGCTCCATCCCTATTAGTATTGATACAAAGATATCTCCTGTGAGACTATGTTGGCAGCAACAGAAATCACAAAATATCAACTAAATATGCATTTTGAATAAAACGTCTTTTTATTGAATCTTGAAATTAAAAAAATATAAAATAATAAAAATAAAAAGTTAAAGTTAGACCATGCTTTAGACCACGGATGAATTGTGAATTTAAAGTCCATACAAACAGTTGAAATTGGATTGTGAGTCCACCACCGTTGTCCCGACGCATTTCAACCCCTGAAAGTAAGTTCTTCCTCGGGATAGTGGGTGGAGACAATCAGCAAGGGTCAAAGAGAGTCCACTTGAAATGGTCACAGAAAGCAGCGAATGCAGCCCTGCCAAGGCCCGAACTCAGGAGAGGTTCCCAATCTTGGGGGAGATCTGGGGTGGCGAAGGGGAGGGAAGGAGAAGTGGATAGCGGATAGCCACACTTATAATATATTTAGGAAGAGAATAGAAGTCTGGAGCAGTGATTAAACCAACAGCCAGAATGTGAAGAGTTTGTTAGGACTAGCAAAGGAGGCCCACCTGCATGGTCCCTCGCACTCCGACCGGACTGGACTGCAGTCAAGATAGAACCGGTCTCCCAGAAGAGGTCATGTCGGAGTGCGAGAACAGTACCTGTTCTTTGTATTTCTTCCTTTGTGTGAAATCCCTGGTGTTCCCGCCAGTCCCTCTACTTTCCTATTAAACACTGACAACATTAAGCAGGAGAGCACACCGTGGTCAGTTCTCTAACTACAGTGGATATAAAAATTCTACACACCCCTGTTAAAATGTCAGGTTTCAGTGATGTAAAAAAAATGAGACAAAGATAAATAATTTCAGAACTTTTTCCACCTTTAATGTGACCTATAAACTGTACAACTCAGTTGAACAACAAACTGAAATCTTTTAGACCCCTTTCACACTGGCACTCGGGCTTTCACACTGGGGTGGATTGGGGGGAGCTTTTCAGGCGCTTTACAGGCGCTATTTTTAGAGCTAAAGCACCTGAAAAACTGCCCCCAATCCACACCAGTGTGAAAGCTTGAGTGCTTTCACACTGGGGCGGTGCGCTTGCAGGACTGGGCCCCTTGCCATTGAAATGAATGGGCAGCACTTCTGGAGCAGCTGAACACCGTTTCCGAATGCTGTAGAGCTTTACCGCACCCGGGCTGAAAGGGCTCTAAGCTGGAGGGAAGTAAAAATAAAAAACTAAAATAATATGGTTGCATAAGTGTGCACACCCTTAAACTAATACTTTGTTGAAGCACCTTTTGATTCTATTACAGCACTCAGTCTTTTTGGGTATGCGTCTATCAGCATTGCACATCTTGACTTGGCAATATTTGCCCACTCTTCTTTGCAAAAACACTCCAATTCTGTCAGTTTGCAAGGGCATCTTCTGTGCATAGCCCTCTTCAGATCACCCCACAGATTTTCAATTGGATTCAGGTCTAGGCTCTGGTTGAGCCATTCCAAAACTTTAATCTTCTTCTGCTGAAGGCATTCCTTTGTTGATTTGGATCTATGGTTTGGGTCGTTATCAAACTGAAAGATGAAGTTCCTCTTCATGTTCAGCTTTCTAGCAGAAGCCTGAAGGTTTTGTGGCAATATTGACTGGTATTTGGAACTGTTCATAACTCCCTCTACCTTGACTGAGGCTCCTGTTCCAGCTGAAGAAAAACAGCCCCAAAGCATGATGTTGCCACCACCCTGCTTCACTCTGGGTATGGTATTCTTTTGGTGATGTGCAGTGTTGTTTTTGCGAAAAGATTGTATTCAGAGAAACAGAGTTGAGAATGATCTCTGTGCAGTGGTCTCCTAGTTTTCAGTGTATTATCTAATTTTATAATGGGTTTACATTACACTATTACCAGCAAATGTGTGTAACCAAACCCTAGGTTAATTCATTGGTCGCAGGCTGATCAGTAAGTTAAGCTTGGAAATTCTTTGTTTTTGTTTGACATGCATCCACCCTTCCAGTGCTCCTTGCTGTTAAAGTGGATGTAAATCCACCACTCACCCAGTATAAACTAATGGCCTAGTATTAATGTATATGTACATGCCATGCAAGCCTCCTGCACGTATCCCTACCTTCCAAATGTCACCCTTTTCAGCAGTAGCAGCATTGCAAAACACTGAAATTAGTCGGTGTCTTTCTTTGCCAGAGCTCGGTGGGTGGATTTGTGATGCCACAAGACTTCCCACCCAGGTCTATACTGAGAGCTGGAGGAAATGGGAGGGGGGAGTGTGAGGCTCTTTTTGCTCTGTGCAGAAGCTAAGAACATGACCTGTCAGTCACACAGCACGTCATTTTTTTTCCTATTGAAAAAAGATAAGGGGATTACTCAGAGCTGGATTAACTCTTCATGGCAAAACTGGGCAGAAATGACATTATATCCTCTCCTGTACAAGGTAAAAGTGTCAGTATAATTTTTTTTTCAGGTTTACATAAACTTTAAGGTCAGTTATAGGTGGGGGCAGTGACATTTGTTTGTCTTATTTGTAACTGCATCATTACTCTAGAATTACTGTTAGAACAGGGACAGGAGAGTTCAAAATAGTGCAACCTCAAAATATAACAGACAGTACTGGAAATAATAATTCTGCAAACATTACAATAAAGTAACATTACCTGTTTACATACACTAGTTATCATCCACAACTCAAAAGAGTGGTATCCAGTTCCCTGTTATCTATCATCACTTCCTTACCTATGCATGCACCGTCCACCAATTAGCAGCAATTACCACTGTTTCTTATATGCCTGTAGTATCCACTGCTTGGCATCACAATGAAGCTTATTTACTAAAGGAGCTGAGAATTTTCACTCAATAAATTGAATGAAATTCACTTTAGTATTGCAATCATGTGAAAAGCACATTTCTGTTTATTTCATATGCACACAATGGGTATTCAAGGTGAAAACACAGCTATAATTTAGTTGGCGAAAATTCTCAACTTGTCTAGTAAATCAGCCTTAATATGTGTCACTGTTGCTAACACTTGCTATGCTTATATAACAACCACTGTTCAACAGCATACTGTCCTTGTCATTGTTGTCTGCAACTATTTCTAAATATATGTAATATCCACTGTCCTTGCCACCGCTGTTTTCAGCAATCTCTTTACTAGGTATCATTAACTTCTCAAGAGCAAAATGTGCCTGTCACTTCTGTCAGCATTTCCTAAATGTATATAACATCCACTATATAGTCCCCATCACTGCTTCCTATACATAGGTACAGTGTGTTGTTCAGCAGTGCAATATCTTCCTCACTACTGTGTCTCTACTTTCAAAGCATATAGTATGTAATATCCACTACTCTGTTGCATGCCTTCCCTGCTACTGTGTCTGTCACTATTTCTTAAGCATATGTACCAGTTGACACACAAATGAACCTTGTAACTAGAGTTGAGCGAACCCAGACTGTAAAGTTCGGGTCCGTACCGAACTTTGGGGTGTCTGGGACCCGGACCCGAACCCGGACTTTTCAAAAAAAGTCCGGGTTCGGGGTTCTGGTATTTTATTCCACATGTTGAACAGCTGCCAAGGGCAGCCAATCAACAAGTGTTTCACTGGTTTTCCCTAGAAGCCATCACAGCCATGCATACTAATGGCATGGCTGTGATTGGCCAGTGCATCATGTGACACAGCCTCTATATGGGGCTGGAGTCACCGTGCTGCATGTCATATGCTCTCAGGATAGTTTAGGGAGAGGATGCTGCTGGCTCTGTGAGGGACAGATTGCAGAACATCTCATCCTGCATTACTGAACTATCTGATTGTGGACTAGGGAGAGATACTAGTATTGCTGCTTTGAGGGACAGATTGTAGACCTCATCCTGTTGCACAGAACAATCTGACTGGACTAGGTAGAGTCTGTTGCTTTAAGGGAAAGATTATTGTTCTAAAATCATCTCCAAGTTGTACAGGGAAAGGTTCCAGCTGTTGCTTTAAGGGAAAGATTATTGTTCTAAAATCATCATCAAGTTGTACAGGGAAAGGTTCCAGCTGTTGCTTTAAGGGAAAGATTATTGTTCTAAAATCATCTCCAACTTGTATAGGAAAAGTCTATTGCAGCCGCATAGAGCCATATTATTGTTCTAAAATAATCTCCAACTTGTACAGGAAAAGTCTATTGCAGCCGCATAGAGAGCCATATTATTGTTCTAAATTTTGGAACAATAATATGGCTCTATGCGGCTGCAATAGATTTTTCCTATACAAGTTGGAGATGATTTTAGAACAATAATATGGCTCTATGCTGCTGCAATAGACTTTTCCTATACAAGTTGGAGATGATTTTAGAACAATAATATGGCTCTATGCGGCTGCAATAGACTTTTCCTATACAAGTTGGAGATGATTTTAGAACAATAATATGGCTCTATGCGGCTGCAATAGACTTTTCCTATACAACTTGGAGAGGATTTTAGAACAATAATCTTTCCCTTAAAGCAACAGCTGGAGCCTTTCCCTGTACAACTTGGAGATGATTTTAGAATCTATAATCATCTCCAAGTTCTATAGGGAGAGGTTCCTACTGTTGCTTAAAGGGACAGATTATTGTTTCTTGCACAAAATTAAAAAGTGCATCTACATAGCTGGTTTAAAAAAAAAAAAATCTAAAAACTACATTTGCGGCCAGCGGTGCATTTCTAGCACAAAAACAAAAAAAACAGTGTTGGCTACCTCCTCCACTGCCACTTTCACCGCCTCCTCAACCTCCAACTCCACATCCACCTCCATTTTTGATTTTTTTTATGTGATTTTAGCTTAAAAATTATTTTAAGTTATTTCCCTATCCCCATTTCTTTGTAGGGCACTTGTCCAACTCTTACCTCCATTTTCCTTCCTTTTGCAGACCTCTAGGACTTGCCAGGACTTTGTTACAGCCATTTTAGTGCCTAAAAGTTTGGGTCCCCATTGATTTCAATGGGGTTTGGGGTCCGGGTCAAAGTTCAGTCAAGTCCGGACCCGAACCCGGACTTTGTCCATAAGTTCGGCTGAACCTGCCGAATCCCGACTTCCAGAGGTTCGATCAACTCTACTTGTAACAAGAAGTGATAAAGAATTTTAATCTTCGCTGTCATAGTCATTCACAGTAGAACACTACCTGAATGCTACCACATTTTAAGCACTTGCTTCAAATGTCTAGCATTTTCTGTATCTCTGACTGCAGAGTCTGGTGAAGTTAGCTTTTGCTTTTCCATTTAATAGATATGTTTTTTATTTTACGGAGGTGTTTTTAATTTTAATAAAAATTAAATATAAGGAAAATCACTCTGCTGCCACATTTGTATATTGGAATACATAACATAAAAAGAAGAAGGAACTTCTGGATCGAACTTTAGAGGCAGACAAGACACTCAACAACATAAAATCATAACATTTTATTGATACAAAATAATTAAAACAACAGGCATATAATGCATGTGCCAAAGATTAAAAACAGTGCGCATAAATAGTGTCATGAAACCACAGTAACATTCATGTCTTGTCTGTTGCCTATCTTGCTGCATGTGTCCAGTTAGAGGCCGTGCCTCCCTCACCTGTGTGCTTTAATAGTTCTCTTCAGCTGAGCTCCACCCCAGGCCCTAATTAGTAACATTATATAACACCCAGCAGTGAAAGTCTGCAATGCCGAACAAGGTTGTGTGTGTTTGGCTTCGTATGTGGTTATTCCTGTTGTGTCTATTTCCGGTTATTGATCATTGGCCTGTTCTGACTATCCCTGCCTGCCTGATACCCTGATCTTAGGCTTGTTCTCTGTTTCTCCTGTCTGCTTGTGGCCCTGACCCTTTGCTAGGCCGCTGGCTATCATTTTCTGTTCCTGCACTGCTGCTTCCTCTCTTCCACCTGTAGCCAGCCGAGCGTGAGCTAGGGGACCCTGGGAGCCGTGACCTGGATCCAGGTGCAGCCAAATCCATCGTCACCAACAGAGGCTCTGGCGAATACCTACTGGCTCTTAGACTCCGCACCCTGGGGAAACTGATGCACTAGCTCCCTGTGTTCCAGTGTCCATGCTTCCCATACCAGCCGCAACTCATTAGCAACAGTCAGCTATAGGTCCACAACCTTAGCGGCACGCTTTGCAACACTTGGTACATTTCGCACCCCAGCGGTGCGCACCTGTCACCTGACCCCAGGGGTTGTGACAGTTTGATCGGTCATGGACCCGGCTGATGTGCCACTACCCACTGATGAGTCGCTGCAGGGCATAGTCCGCAGACTTGAGACCCCGGACTCTAGTCAGACCCAGGTGAATGCGATTCCTTCAGGATCTGGCTTTCCGCTTTGAGCACCTTCAGTCTTCCTTAGGACCACCGGTTCAACAACCTCAACCGCAACCTGCGGCCGTATCTGTTCCAGTCACGCTCGCAGCTGTGAACCCTTTGCGGTTACCGTCTCTGTCCCGTTACTCTGGAGAAGCTAAGTCCTGCAGGGGGTTCCTTAGCCAGTGCACCTTTCATTTTGAGCTTCAGCCCCCAAACTTCCCGTCTGATCGGGCGAAGGTGGCCTACATTATCTCTCCTCTGTCCGGCGAGACTTTAGCCTAGGCTGCCCCTCTGTGGGAGAAGAGTGACCCTGCAGTTTCTAGTCTGTCTAGTTTCTTGAAACTCTTTCAGAACATCTTCAAAGAATCAGGTCTTGTCTCTTCAGTGGCCAGCAGCCTTTTACGCCTCCGCCAGGAGTCTTTTTCTGTGGGCCAGTATGCTCTCAATTTTCGGATTCTGTTTGCTGAGCTGAACTGGAACAATGAGGCCTTGGTTGCAACCTTCTTACAGGGCCTCTCTGACAGAGAAGGATGAATTAGCAGGTAGAACCATCCCCGCTAATCTGGACGACTTGATCTCCCTGTGTAGCCAGATTGACATTCGCTTGCAGGAGATGACCCTAGAAAAGAGACGCCAGCACCCCTTGGCACCTAGTCATCCTGAGCCCCCTCTATGCAACCCATGGAGTATCCCCTGCCAGCTGAGGAACCTATGCAGCTGGGCTAGACCAGGCTATCTCCCGAGGAACATGCTAGGCGTAGAACTCTGGGCCTGTGTCTCTACTGTGGGGGCAAAGGTCATGTTCGTGACACTTTCTCACTGTGTCCAGGAAACGCTGGGGTCTAATACATCTGGAAGGTGGAGTATTGGACCCAGAAACATCACCTTCACATCTACTCCTGTCAGTGTTTTTGCATGTCGGCACTTCTCCTCATTCGGTCTTGGCATATTTGAATTCTGGAGCTGCCGGCAACTTTGTGGACTGGAATACTGGGGAAGAATGGTGTATGGATGAGCCAAAGGCTCCTGTATAATCCCCTGGATCTGATCGCCCTGCCACGAGCCGATCTGTCAGGAGAGCCGGCGCTTGAAGGAGGGGGTCATGTGACTTGACAAAGCAAAGTATTGCGAAACATGTCGTCAGCGTGACGGGACCTCCACAACTCACTGGCTCCCCGCTGCCTCGCCACTCTCAACACAGCCCGACATGGCAGCTCCGAGGAACTACATCACCACGGACCCAGCCGCAGCTCCGCCCACCCCCTCCTTCAAGCGCCGGCTCTCCTGACAGATCGGCTCGGGGCGGGGCGATCAGATACAGGGGATTCTACAGGAGCCTTTGGCTCACCCATACACCATTCTTCCCCCTTGCCCTAAGGAGCCTCAACAATCCATCCTGCTAGTCCAGAGCAGCCGCACTCACTCCATCCTCCAACTGGGGCATCTAGGCTAGTTTGACAACTAGCAGTGCAGCCTTACCACCATCCTTGGAGCCAGATGATTATTTAATTGTCTGAAATTAACCTTCAATAAACTACTTGTTTTTAACTGTTTACAGCCAGATTGCTCCATCCTTATTGCGATCCATTACCAATCTGGGGCATGCGTCATGCTTTTTGTACTACAAGCGCCATTACACTGGTTCTATATCACCCGTTTCTCATCCTACCTACTCAAGGTTGCTCCTAAAGAGAGACGTCCTGTTGCCACCACCTCAGTTTCTTCTACTCTTCCAGCTGCATATAGCGATTTCCAGGATGTCTTCTGCAAGAAATCAGCTGAAGTGCTTCCTCCTCACAGGTCCTTTGACTGTGCCATTGACCTTGTTCCAGGAACGACTTGGCCCAGGGATCGTACATATCCTCTGTCCATCCCTGAGACCCAGGCCATGTCAGAGTATGTTGCTGAAAACCTAGAGAAAGGGTTCATTCAGAAGTCCTCATCACCGGTGGGAGCAGGATTCTTTGTCGTTGCCAAAAAGGATGGCACCTTAAGACCTTGCAGTGATTATCAAGGTTTAAACGCGGTGACAATCAATAACCGACACCCCTTACCCCTAATTTCCGAGCTATTCAACATTGAAAGGCGCCTCCATCTTTACCAAGTTGGATCTCAGGGGTGCCTACAATCTTATCCGGATAAGGGAAGGTGACGAATGGAAAACCGTGTTTAACATGAGAGACGGGCATTATGAACACCTGGTTATGCCCTTCGGGCTGTGTAACACCACAGCTGTATTTCACAACTTTGTCAATGAATTCTTCAGGGATTTGCTGTATCAATTTGTGGTCATCTATCTGGATGACATTTTAACCATATCCGGGTTGTACTCCAGCACCTTAGGGAAAATAACCTGTATGCCAAGCTGGAGAAATGTTCTTTTGAATGTTCTGAGGTCCTGTTTCTGGGATGCTTTGTCTTTGTATGGATCCTGAAAAGGTTTCGGCCATTACCAACTGGCCCCTTCCTATCAGCCTCAAGGCCACACAGCGATTTCTTGAGTTCTCCAATTATTATAGGCAATTAATTAGGAACTACTCTTCTATTGTTGCACCTGTTATTGCCTGGACTAAAAAAGGTGCTTATGCCATGGAATGGCCTCCTGAAGCTGTCGCTGCGTTCCATGATCTGAAACAAGCCTTTGTTTCTGGTCCTATCTTGAGGAGACCTAATCCTGGGGACCCATTTTTTATTGAAGTGGACGCTTCCTCTACTGGAGTAGGAGCGGTGCTTCTTCAATTATTCTTCAAAATGCTTCTTGCAATTAAATTGTCATTAGAGGAATGGTGTCATCTCCTGGAGGGTTCCCCTCACTCTATAACGATCTTCACTGATCAGAAAAATGTACAGTACTTACAGAATACTAAACAACTGAATCCCAGACAGGCCAGGTGGAGTTTGTTCTTTTTCCGTTTCAATTTCACGATCACGTACAAACCTGGTTCCTGCAACAGTCGGGCTGATGCACTCTCTAGGTCTTTCGACACGCTGGATGAGGAGCCCACCTCTGAACCTGAGCCGATCATTCCGACCAGGTGTATTCTTGCCCATTCTACCACTCTGGAGTCTAAAATTCCACCTGGCAAGACCTTCATCCCCACGGAACTAAGACCTAAGATCCTTAATTGGGGACATGATTCCAAGGTGTCAGATCATGCTGGGTTCCTCCGATCCCTTCAGCTGATCTGTCGCCACTACTGGTGGCCTACTCTCCGTTCGGATGTCAAAGGCTATGTAAAGGCGTGCCATGTTTGTGCCCAGTCTAAGTCCTCCACACAAGCTTCTGTCGGTCTGCTCATGCCCTTGCCCATTCCAAAGGAGCCCTGGACTCACATTGCTATGGATTTCATCACAGATCTTTCACTGTCTGAAAAGAATACAGTCATTTAGGTGGTAATTGATCGGTTCTCCAAAATGGCTCATTTTGTTTCCCTTCCTGGTCTCCCTTCTGCTCCTGCTTTGGCCCCCATCTTTGTTCTAGAAATCCTCCGCCTCCATGGGGTTCATTCCCATATTGTTTCAGACAGGGGGGTTCAATTTACATCCCACTTCTAGAGAGCTCTTTGCAAGTCCTTCAATATTGTCTTGGATTTTTCTTCTTCTTACCACCCTCAATCCAATGGACAGGCAGAGAAGGTTAATCAGGAGTTAGAGGTCTTCCTCCGCACCTTAGTCTCTGCTCATCATTAACCAGTTAGCAACCGGCCCATAGACAAAAGACGTCTACAGGGTGGTTGCTTAACTCTAGGAGGACGTCTATTGATGTCCTCCCAGAATCGCGCTTCCTAGGGCGGGCACACGGGAACATCCGTGACCGCCGGGTCTAAGGGACCCGGCGCATCACGGATCGCGGTGAATGCCCGCTGTGAGTGGCCTTTCACCACGTGATCGCTCCGCCAAATGAACGGTCACATGTAAACATGCCGGCGGAAGCGCCGGCTTTTCTTTCTCCTCTCTGCACCAATCGTTGCAGTGTGAGAGAAGGGGGGGAGAGGATGTGTGCAGCGCTGTGGGTGATGTGTAATGCCCACAGCGCTGCTAAGTGACAATGGGGGACAGGCTGCACCCCCCACCATCCATCCACACCCACCAGCCATCTTCACCCCAGCCATCCTCACCCCATCCAGCCATCCTCACCCCATCCAGCCATCCTCAACCCATCCATCCACCACCCACGCAGCCATCCTCATTCCATCCATGCTCACCCACCCAGCCATCCTCACCCTATCCATGCTCAGCCACCCATCCATGCTCACCCACCCAGCCATCCTCACCCCATCCATGCTCATCCATCCATGCTCAGCCACCCATCCATGCTCACCCATCCAGCCATCCTCACCCCATCCATGCTCAGCCACCCAGCCATCCATCCATGCTCAGCCATCCTCACCCAGCCATGCTCAGTCATCCCCATCCGTGCTCATCCATCCCCATCCGTGCTCATCCATCCTCATTCGTGCTCAGTCATCCCATCCGTAGTCATCCATCCCTATCCGTGCTCATCCATCCCCATCCGTGCTCATCCATCCCCATCCATGCTCATTCATCCCCATCCATGCTCATCCATCCTTATTCGTGCTCAGTCATCCCATCCGTGTTCATCTATCCCCATCTGTGCTCATCCATCCCCACCTGTGCTCATCCATCCCCATCCATGCTCAGTCATCCCCATCCGTGCTCAGTCATCCCCATCCGTGCTCATCCATCCCGATCCATGCTCATCCATCCCCATCCGTGCTCAGTCATCCCCATCCGTGCTCATCTATCCCCATCCATGGCACAACAAATTTGTGCCTCATTCAAGCTCATCCATACCACATCAGTTCTCATCCGTGACACATCCGTGCCACTGCAGTGCCCATCCATGCCACTACAGTGCCCATCTGTGCTACTACATTGCCCATCTGTGCTACTACACTGCCCATCTGTGCTACTACACTGACCATCCATGCCACTACACTGCCCATCTGTGCCACTACACTGCCCATCCATGCCACTACACTGCTCATCTGTGCCACTACACTGCCTATCTGTGCCACTACAGTGCCTATCCATGCCACCACAGTGCCTCACAATAGTGTAAAAGGTAGTCAAATTAGATTTGAAATGTATGCCCCTAGAACACCTGACGGTGCTCCCTGCATGTTAGGCCTCTGTATGTGGTCAGGCTTTGTAAAAGTGTCACACATGTGGTATCACCATACTCGGGAGGAGTAGCAGAATATTTTGTGGGGTGTCATTTTTGCTCTGTACATGCTGTTAGAAATATTGTATAAATGGACAACTTTGTGTAAAAAAAAAAAGCAGTTTCATTTTCTTTCCACATTTTCCAAAAACTTGTGGAAAAAATGACATGTTCAAAAGACTCATAATGCCTCCTAGAATATACGTTGGGGTGTTTACTTTCTAAAATGGGGTAATTTTTTGGGCGTTTCCATTGTCCTTGTGCTCCAGGACCTTAAAAAGTGCAAGAGCTAGCCAAGAAATTATATGTGTAATTTATGCTCCTATATTGCCTGATGGTGCTCCCTGCATGTTGGGCTTCTGTATTTGGCCAGGCTGTGTAAAAGTCTCACACAGGTGGTATCGCCATACTCAGGAGGAGTAGTAGAATTTTGGGGTGTAATTTGTGGTATGCATATGCTGGGTGTGAGAAATAACCTGTTAACATGACAAGTTTGTGAAAAAAAAAAAGAAAAAAAATCTTCATATTGCAAAGATCTGTGGGAAAAAAATACAACTTCAAAAAATTCACCATGCCTTTTACTAAATACCTTGGAATGTCTACTTTCCAAAAAGGGGTCATTTGGGAGGTATTTGTACTTTCCTGGCTTGTTAGGGTCTCAAGAAATAAGATAGGCCGTCAGTACATCAGGTGTGATCAATATTCAGTGATTGGCACCATAGCTTGTAGACTCTATAACTTACACAAGAACCAAATAATATACACTAATTTGTTTTGTTGTTTTTACCAAAGATATGTAGCAGTATAAATTTTGGCCAAAATTTATGAAGAAAAATTACTAATTTGCAAAATTTTATAACAGAAACTAAGAAAAATTCATTTTTTACAAAATTTTCTGTGTTTTTTTAATTATAGCGCAAAAAATAAAAAACCCAGCGGTGAATTAATACCGCAAAAATGACGCTCTATTTGTGTGAAAAAAAGGACGCAAATTTCATATGGGTACGGTGTTGCATGACTGAGTAATTGTCATTCAGAATGTGAGAGCACTGAAAGCTGAAAATTGGTCTGATTGTTAAGGGGTTTAACTGCCCTTCCGTGGGCAGAATTTTCTCACAATAATCAACACCAGTTCTCAGAAGACCCCCTTTTTCACATTTTATGGAAGACACCCTCAGCTTCCTCTTCCTATGACCTGTTCTCTGGATATTCCAGCTTTGGCTACTGTTCAGCAATCATTCAATACCATTTGGGGTGAGGTTCATGATTCCCTCCGGGCAGCGGCTGATAAGTTTAAGGGTTTTGCCGACTGTCACAGGCCTAAAACCGCCTTCTCTACAGATTGGAGACAAAGTCTGCCTTTCTATCAGGAACATCAAGCTCAGGGTTCCGTCTCTGAAATTTGTCCCAAGATTCTTTGACCTGTACTTTATAATTGCTAAGTTGAATACGGTTTGTTTTAAACTCCAGATTCCGAAAAGCTCAGGATTTCGAACTCCTTTCATGTTTCCCTTATGAGTTAGCTTCACAGTTCAGAAAAATTTTGCCAAAACACATCATGTACACTAATCCAAAGTGGGCTAATGCCTGGATGGGCTGCGCTAGTTTGGATTATGAAAGGTGTTCGGCTGATCCCATATACATAAGTGCAGACTCGGTCTGTATATTCTGTGGTATCAATGGGCTTACTGACTGGGGATTCTACCTTCTTGCATTCAAGGCTAAATTACCCACCTGTGATCAGCAAGGAGGCAAGCTGGAGGCAGGTTGATATTTCCCTCTGTCAGAGGTATGACCATGATGTCCTATGTATGCCAGATCAGTACGCACTTGGGAATGTTGGGGAAATATTTCACTCTGTGTTCTGGATGGAGAGATCTTTGCTGGGAAGGAAGGACCTGGGTATTATTTTGGACATAGATGTGTTTGTTTCTTTGTCCTAAAGGATACCAATGTAATGTTAGCCATGGAACTAGGATGTTCCTTGAACCTAACCATATCTAGAGATGCATGGTATACCCTGGGCATGGTCTCTGAAATCCATGCACAGGGATGGAATGTAGTGGTTTGTCATTGTTTCAGGTTTACACATGTTTGACCAAACATTTATATAAAAGTTTTGCATTTATCTTTGCAAGTTGAGGGACGAATTGACGTTAAGGTCTCTTCGTACAAGTTAGAAGCTTTGCTGTCCGGAGTCTACGTACATGCCAGATTTGCAGTAGGAAAGGCTATACTGAGCAAGCCTGCCTAATCCCGACCCGTATACACAATGTGGTGGGTTGTATATATGTATGTATATATTATGGTAATGGCTTGATTTGTGTGCTATTATAATTTGACGTACATGTATTAGGTTAGTAAGATGGGTGAGTAAGGCTTTCCTCGAGATTCTGTGTCTGTGGTGTCTGTGGTGGTTGACATGTGCCTCTGAATGTGTGTTGGTGAATGGTGAGTGAATGGACACCCCTTGCCTGTATTGCACACCATCGTGAGGATACCAGAAAGGAGAAGACACGGAATGGTGCCATGGACGCTGTCGCTGAAGAATGGTGGTAGGTGTATAACCCAGAGGCAAAACAGCACATGTTGGGAAGCACAACATGTTAAAGCCGAGTTCCACCCATGTAAAAGTCAGCAGCTACAAAAAGTGTAGCTGCTGACTTTTAATAATCAGACACTCACCTGTCCCTCGCTCCAGCGATGCAGTCGCCCAAGGGCTTGCTCCTCTCCCCCTCCTCTCCACGGTGCCGGCATCACAGGTGTGGGCACCCGGCTTTGGCTTCAAAGCCGGGCGCACACTGCGCATGTGCGAGTCACGCTGGCCGGTGTATCTTCTGGGACCTGTGACGTGTCCCAGAAGATCGCCGAGAGGTAAGGGGGAAGGTGGACTTCCTTCCCTAAGCTGCGGCGCCAGGGGAGGAAGTGGACCTGGGACCCTGTGAAAACAGAGTCCCTGGTCATCCCCCCCAAAAAAGACATGCCAATCGTGGCATGTTGGGGGGTCACCTTCCATTAAAGTGGAAGTTCCACCTTTTAGTGGAACTCCGCTTTAAGACATTTATGGACTGTTCCACAGAGGCTATCTCTGAAGAAGGGTGATATGTGCCCTTTAGGCACAAAGCGGCATATGTTGGAAGGCAACATGTGTGTGTTTCTAATGCAAGATGCTTTTGAATATTAAGTTTGGTTACACTTAGCAGCACTCTTGGAAGCAGATGGGAATGCCATTCAACAGGTTCCCCATCAAGGCTATGAACTGAAGAATCCATATCCAAACCTTCATTCCCCCTGGTGTGGGAGTAAAAAGCTTGAATGTAAGCCACCTGGTGTGATAAAGATTGAGATGCCTGATTATTGTGCAACTGCTGCTAAGGTGACGGATTGCCTGAAACCACAGGACATCAAAGACAGCTGTGACTGGAGATTTGACCGGGTCAAATGTCAGTGATACATGGACATATACTGACTTTAGTGGACAATACAAGCATGTGCCCTAGGGGAGGGACTGAAGGAAAGGAAGTCTGCCACCATTGGCCAGAATGCAGAAATAGGCTGGCGCTAAACGTGTGTGTGGATGATATATGAGTGGGTTTAAAAGCATGCGTTCCTGCCTCTTCATTCTCTCTTTGTTCCATCAAGCCAGCTGACAATATACTACCCCGAGGAAGGCTTAATTATGTATCATATCGCTTTATACAGGGTGAGCCATTTATATGGATACACCTTAATAAAATGGGAATGGTTGGTGATATTAACTTCCTGTTTGTGGCACATTAGTATATGTGATGGGGGAAACTTTTCAAGATGGGTGGTGACCATGGCGGCCATTTTGAAGTTGGTCATTTTGAATCCAATTTTTGTTTTTTCAATAGGAAGAGGGTCATGTGACACATCAAACTTATTGGGAATTTCACAAGAAAAACAATGGTGCAGCACATTGAACACATTTTATAAGTGGTCAGAAACTTGTAAATAACTCATGAAAGAATAAAGTTATGTTAAAACCAAGCACACCATTGTTTTTGTTGTGAAATTCCCAATAAGTTTGATGTGTCACATGACCCTCTTCTTATTGAAAAAATAAAAGTTTGATTCAAAATGACCGACTTCAAAATGGCCGCCATGGTCACCACCCATCTTGAAAAGTTTCCCCCTCACATATACTAATGTGCCACAAGCAGGAAGTTAATATCACCAACCATTCCCATTTTATTAAGGTGTATCCATATAAATGGCTCGCCCTGTATAATTTGTGTTATATGTTTTGCAATATTTTCTCTTAGTGTTTGATGTTAGCAGTGCTACCTTCTATATAATAAATGAGACCCTTGCTTTATTAAAGCAGAGTGATTATTTGTATAAGCTAACCTTGTTATTGTAATATTATCGTTAAATTTATCAGAGTTTTAGTAGGCTAACGAATTATAGGAATAGACAAATTAATATATATGTATAATAAATTTGGAAAACCCATAACCATCCCATTTTTATTTCAGGTTAGATGAACATTTCTACTTAAAACAAAAAATCAGGACAAAGAACGCATCATACTAACTGTAAGTTATGTCCCTTGTGCTGATTTTTCTTGTTTTTGTTTTAGCTAAGCTTATGCTTTAAACTGAGGGTTCATTTGGGCTTTATGATACCCAATTCCTCTTGTGCCCAGATTCAGTGCACTTTGCTACCTTTTACATCAATAGTATATGGTTACATAGTTGATAGGGTTGAATAAAGGAGTACATAGACAATACATTTTTAAGATGCATGAATTAACTAGATGGTGCAAAGTCTTATATGTGGGTGGAACTCTGCTTCAATAACTGCCCTCTATTTTAACTATGTCTTCTTGTAAGGTTGTTATATATTGTTGTGAAATTATTTCCCTGCTTAGCTTTGTATCATCAGAAAACATTGAGATTGAACTATTTATTCTGTTCTCTATATTAATATAGAGATTTTTATGTTGAAGTATACCACTTCAGCCCTGGAAGGATTTGCCCCCTTCCTGACCAGAGCAGTTTTTGCGATTCGGCACTGCATCATTTTAACTGACAATTGCACGGCCGTGCGACGTTGCGATTGATGTCCTTTTTTTCCCACAAATAGCGCTTTCTTTTGGTGGTATTTGATCACCTCTGCAGTTTTTATTTTTGCGCTATAAACAAACAAAGCGAAAATTAAAAAAAAAAAAAACAATATTTTTTAATTTTTGCTAGAATAAATATAAAAAAAAAAAATGAATTTCTTCCTCAGTTAAGGCCGATATATATTCTTCTACATATTTTTGGTAAAAAAAAATGCAATGGGCGTATATTGATTGGGTTGCACAAAAGTTATCGTGTCTACAAACTATGGGAATAGATTTATAGCATTTTTATTATTATATTTTTTTTACTAGTAATGGCGGCGATCTGCGATCTTTATCAGGACTGGGATATTGCGGCGGACAGATCAGACACTTTTGACACTTTTTTGGAACCAATGACATTTATACAGCGAGAGCTAAAAATAGCCACTGATTACTGTATAAATGTCATTGGCAGGGAAGGGGTTAAACTGTAGGGAGAGGTCAAGGGGTTACATAGTTACATAGTTACATAGTCAGTGAGGCTGGAAAAAGACACAAGTCCATCAAGTCCAACCCATGTGTGCGTTTTTTTTATGTCAGTATTACGTTGTATATCCCCCAATGTTGTGGTCCCTTAGGTGTGCATCTAATAGTTTTTTAAAATTTTCTATGCTACCAGCAGAAACCACTGTTTCTGGAAGAGAATTCCACATTCGCACTGCTCTTACCGAAGGGAAACCCCTACGCATCTTAAGGTTAAACCGCCTTTCTTTCATTCTCAGTGAATGGCCGCGTGTCTTCTTGTTTTCCCTTGCGCTGAATAGTATTGCCCCTATAGCGGAGTCACCAGTACAGTATTTGTACATTGAAATCACATCCCCTCTCAAGCGTCTTTTCTTCAGAGAGAACAAGTTCAGTGCCTGTAATCTTTCCTCATAACTAAGGTGTTCCCTCACTGTGTTCTAACTGTGTGGGGCTGGGCTGGCCGGAGCATGACAGATCTAACTGTTCCCAATCACTGGGAACAGTGGATCTGTCATATATCCCCTGATAGAACGGAGATTTGCCACATTTACACTGGCAGATCTCCGTTCTGCCACTGTAACTGGCGATCGCGGGTCGCCGATGGACATCGAGTCTGCCCGACCCACGGGCACAACTGCCGCTGCAGCTACGGAGATTCGTGCAGCAGTGCCAACCTGCCGCTGTATTATCACGGCAGGTGGTCGGCAAGCGGTTAAAGAGAATTGGTCCCAGGACAGAGCCCTGGGACACCGCACTTACAACTGCAGGCCATTCAGAAAATATGCCATTAATCATCACCTTCTGGGCAAACTCCTGCATCGAGTTTTCTATTCAGGCACATAAAATATCATTAATGCCAAAAAACCTTAATTTCTAATTAGGCTTTATGGGGTACTGTTTTAACCACTTCAATACAGGGCACATTCCCCCCTTCCTTCCCAGGACAATTTTCAGCTTTCAGCGCTGTCACACATTGAATGACAATTGCGTGGTCATACAACACTGTACCCAAACTAAATTTTGATAATTTTCTTCCCACAAATAGAGCTCTCTTTTGGTGGTATTTGATCACCACTGGGTTTTTTATTTTTTGCTAAACAAACTAAAAAATATTCAGTTTCTGTTATAAAATTTAGTTTTCTCCTTCATTGATGGGCACTGATAAGGCTGCACTAATGGGCACTGATGAGGTGGCAATGATAAGGTGGCACTAATATGTAGAATAGATGGGCACTGATAGGCAGCACTGATATGCAGCACTAATGGGCACTGATAGGCTATAATGATATGCAGCACTTATGGGCACTGATAGGTGCCACTGATGGGCACTGATAGGCAGCACTGATGGGTGCAGATTGGTGGCACTGATGGGCACTAATAGGTGGCACTGATGGGCACAATAGATGGCACTGATGGGCACTAATAGATAACACTGATAGGCAGCACTGATGAGGAGGTACTGACATTCATTACTGATGGCCATTGATTGGCTTCTGTGAAGGGCACTGACAGGGGTTACTGATGGGCACTGATTGGCACTTTGATGGGCGCTGATTGGCACTTTGATGGGCACTGATTGGCGATTAGGGTGGTCACTGATTGGCATTGTGGTGGGCACCTCTGATGGGGGCTGCACTGATAATCAATGTGCTGATTATCAGTGCACACCCCCCTCTGACAGGAGAGTGGCTTATCGGCTCTCCCTGTCAGCTCGAACCAAGGAAAGTCGATTATGGCACTTCCTGGTTCACATTGTGATCAGCTGTGATTGGTCACAGCTGATCACGTGGTAGAGCCTACATCAGAGGCTCTGTACCACGATCGGCGATGCGGTGTGTCCGAGTGACACACCACATCACTGATCGCCGTGCTGCATGGCCCTGCGGGTGCTCGATCGCTTCTTATCCTGCCATATGATGCCCAGTCAGGATATCTGAACCACTTTCTGACCATCATTCTGCATACGGAGGGCGGGAAGTGGTTAAATGCCTTAGTAAAATCTAGATACACTACATCTGCATGTCCTTCCTCTATCCAGTTTACAGCTTACCACCTCATAGAATGTTAAAAGGTTGGGCCACAAAGAGCAGTCTTTCATAAATCCATGTTGGTTACTACTGATATCATTTTTACTGGCAAATTGTTTGATATGGTCACTTATCATTCCCTCCAACAGGTTACATGTTATGTTAGGCTGACTGGTCTGTAGTTTCCAGGTACATATCTCAGCCCTTTTTTAACCACTTCAGATCCGCGCCATTGCCGAAGTACGGCTCCAGCGCGGATCTGAAATGGCAGTCGTCCCCTGTGCACGCTCCTTGCCCCCCTGGGCCCGAGACCCGCCGATCTCTTTTAGGAGCCTCAGAATGGGGAACCGCCGATGTAAACACGGCGGTTCCCTGTTCTGTGACAGGGGACATACCAGATCTACTGATCCCTGTCACTGGGATCAGTTAGATCTGTTATGTCCCAGCCAGCCCTGCCCCCCCACAGTTAGAACACACCCAGGGAACATATTTAACCCCTTCACTGCCCCCTGCAGGTTAACCCCTTCAATGCCAATGACATTTACACAGTAATCAGTGGATATTTAAATTTCTGATCGCTGTATAAATGTCATTGGTCCCAAAAATGTGTAAAAAATGTCCGTCATTTCTGCGGCAATATCGCAGTCCCGATAAAAATCGCAGATCGCAGCCATTACTAGTTAAAAAAAAATAATAATAAAAACGCCATAAATTAATTCCCAGTTTGTAGACGCGATAACTTTTGCGCAAACCAATCAATATACGCCGATTGTGATTTTTTTTTTTACCAAAAATATGTAGAAGGTTATATATTGGCCAAAACTGATGAATAATTTTATTTAATGGATTTGTAATTTAGCAAAAAGTAAAAAATATTGTTCTTTTTTGCAAAATTGTCGCTCATTTTTTGTTTATAGCGGCGATCAGAAATGACGCAGAGGTGATCAAATACCACCAAAAGAAAGCTCTATTTGTGGGAAAAAAAGGACGCAAATTTTATTAGGTACAACGTCGCAAGACCGCGCAATTGTCATTCAAAATGCGACAGCGCTGAAAGCCAAAAATTGGTCTGGGCAGGAGGGGGGTTTAAGTGCGCAGTAAGGAAGGGGTTAAATAATGGTACCATGTTTACATTTTGCCAATCAGCTGGTACCATTCCAGTAAGCATGATGTCCTTAAACATTGAGAATAATGATTTTGCTATAACATGGCTAACTGGCGTGCTTAAGCCATCTGGTCCTGATAATATATGAAGGCCATACATGGTGCACATTTCTCTCCTGCATCCAAAGGTTTTAATATTTAAGACCTTCTAGTCTTTTTTGAATATAGGTGTCTGTCAGCCAGAATACTTTCTCTATAATGTTTTTAACATGACTGCCTTCTTTATTACCCCCCCCCCCCATTAATTCATAAACAGAAGAAGAATGTATTTAATACAGTTGCCTTCTCCCTGTCACCTGTGACCAACTTCCCTGAACATCTTTTATGGGGCCAATATGTTTTGACCTCTCTTTTTTACTAACAGAAAAAGTTTGGGGGATTTTTTGCTGCTCTCCTTCATATTGTGTCTTTCATGATCTAGTTTAGCTGCCCTGATTTCCCTCATGCATTCTTATTGCATTATTTGCAGTTTTGAAATGCTGATGGTGACCCATCAGCCTTATATTTTTTAAAGGGCATTTTGTTCATATTAATATGTGCTTTTACCGTAGTATTTAGCCACCCGCTATTAACTTTTGTTCTTTTACAATATATAGAATCATATAAAAATGTTTCTAAAAATATATATCTGCAACATCTATTATGCAGCATGTATGGATAGTGGTAGTTGCTGATCTCTGTTGTTTTTGACAGGGACATTTGCTGGTTATTAAGTATTTTTTATATAAGCTTTTGTGCTTAGTGTTTCCTGAATGCCATTCTAGCTTAAAACAAATTCCATTCTAAAGGGATTATAAATGTTATGAGCTGAAATCTTCTTTGATTTGTCAATTAGTTCCCTTGGTGACAAGACTGCAGGCTGTGCCAGTAAAAGTATTTTGTGTGACAAATTCAAAAGGGTATGTGAATTATTGCAGCAGACAAAATGTCCCTAGCTTGCACGTATTAAACTGCGATCATTCATTTAAATCCTATGCTAGCCAAGACCAGAGATTGATTGTGAAGCAGCGCTATTTGTTTATGTAATATGGTATTGTGATTGCAAGTTCAGTAGTCAAACAAAAAAATTAAAATGTGAAGGAATGTATTTATTAAAAATACAGTGAGTGGCTCCCGTTCCAAGCTGTAAATACCAGTCACTGTATTTAGACAGAATTAGGTATGTTCCAATGAACATTTTCTCTTTGGCTAACCTGACAATGGTCAGTTCTGGCATGTTAATAATATCTAATATGATCTAGTAGAGACAGAAGTAATATTTGTAGACTGTTATCTTATCAAGCCTTCAACCAATAACACAAAAATAAAAAAGGAACCTGACAAATATTTAGTCTTTACTTTCATCAACAGGACCCAAACCAGCCAAACCCACCTGCACAGTATTGAATCACTTGTACTAGACTACTACCAGCCATTTAAAATCAATGTTAGAATGTAATTCATTCACAGAATGACCCACAAAAAATTGTATTGCTGATGTGCACAGTAATGAATTATTGGTACTAGGCCCCATTTTGAAAAGAATCCCCACCCCCTTTTTTAGAAATTAGGTTGTCTACATTGTAATTATTTTGCAGGAAAAAAGCTCCCAAAACATTTCAGTGCTTATGTGCACAGCATTTAATCACTTGAACTAGGCCAATTTCCAACAGGACCTCCACCAGCCATTTAAAAATCAAAAAATAAACATGGTGGAATTTATTTGTTCGGTAAAAACCTTCAAAATATTGTTTTTTTTTTTATGAGCGGAGCACTGAATCACTTATTCATGGCTCCAGTTTGAACAGGATCCCCACCAACCTTTTTAAAATCAAGAATTAAAAATTAGTGTGTAACTTGTCAGCAGAAAAAAGCCCCCAAAATGTTGTAGAGTCTACGTGCACAGTATTTAATCACTTTTACTAGACCCAATTTTCGAAAAAAGGACACTCCACTAGACATTTTATCCATTTCCCGCTGGGCACATAGCAAAATGATGGCTGGGCGGTGGCTTTCCCATTCTGACTGAATGTCATACGATGTCCTTCAGAATAAGCCGCTCGTGCGTGCCTCCGGAGGTGTGCAGCACGGCGATCGGTGCTATGATGTGTCCCTCGGACACACTACATCTCCGATCACGGTAAAGAGCCTATAACGTAGGTTCTTTACCATGTGATTAGCTGTATCCAATCACAGCTGATCACAGTGTAAATAGGAAGTGCAGGTTATTAGCATTCCTCTATTCATGCTGACAATGCATGAGTAGAGGAAAACTGATAAGCGGCTTTCCTCACAGGGGGGGATCTGCACTGATAATCAGTGCAATGATTATCAGTGCAGCCCCATTAGTGATGCCTGCCAGTGCCCATCAGTTATGCCCACCAGTGCTCACCAGTGATGCCCACCAGCGCCCACCAGTGATACTAATCAGTGCCCATCAGTGCTGCCTTTCAGTGCCTCATCAGTGCCATCTATCAGTGCCCATCAGTGGCTATTATTGCCGCTCATCAGTACCCATCAGTGCCACCTATCAGTGCCCATCATTGCCACCTATCAGTGGCCTTAAAGGTTGTCCATCAGTGCTGCCTATCAGTGCCACCTACCAGTGCCCATCAGTGCTGCATATCAGTGCCAATCAGTGCTGCATATCAGTGCCTCCTCATCAGTGTTCATCAGTACCAACTCATCAGTGCCCATCAGTGCAGCCTCATCAGTGCACATCAGGGAAGGAGAAAACTTACTAATTTAAAAAAATGTATAGTGGAAGCGAAGAAAAACTTTTTTTTTTTTCAATACATTTTTTGTTTAGCAAAAAATAAAAAACTCAGTGGTGATTAAATACCACCAAAAGAAAACTCTATCTGTCTCAAAACATAATAAAAACTGAAAATTGGCCTGGGCAGAAAGGGGGTGAAAGTACTCTGTATTGATGTGGTTAAAATTGTGAAATCAACATTAGAGTGTATTATTTTTCTGAAAAAAAGCCCACAAAATATTGTAGAATCTATGTGCACAGTATTTAATTACGCACACTAAGCCCGATTTTGAACAGGATCTTCACCAGCCATTTACCTCATTCAAAGTCCCAAACCCTTGCCCATTGTACTTCACCAGCCATTTTAACTACTTCAGCCCCAGAAGGTTTTACCCTCTTTATGATCAGAGCACTTTTTGCAATTTGGCACTGCGCTGCTTTATCTGGTAATTGTGCGGTCATGTAATGCTGTACCCAAACAAAATGTGTGTCCTTTTTTCCCACAAGTAGAGCTTTCTTTTGGTGGTATTTGATCACATCTGGGATTTTTATTTTTTGCGATATAAACAAAAGAAGACCAACAATTAAAAAAAAAATGATATTTTTTACTTTTTGTTATAAAAAAATCCAATAAGCTCAATTTCCTGGTGCATCTTCATGGCAGCATACACATGGGTTGTGGCTCTGCCCCCACAACATGATAGGACTGGTTAACTAAAAAATCAAAGACAGACTCACAGCATTCTCCTTTTTTTCCTCACCTGATCAGGACTGGAGTCGTGAGGTATCCCTTACCGGTTGTCGCCCCAGCCAAGTTCAGCCTCTCTTGGGTGGAAGTCCTTCCTGTACAGTCTCTAAATGAGCTATATGGTTGGAGCCCCATTCTGGTGGTCTGGGGGGCATATTTCAGGTCTCTAAATGAGCTATATGGTTGGAGCCCCATTCTGGTGGTGCAGGCCTCTCAAAGAAAGCTTTAAACAAGCTTTGACGTAAGTGACAGCGTTTCCCTTTGCTTTCCATAATCTTTTAACTTCTTTTCTCTGTTTTGTCGGTGTTTGTCATTTCTAAGATGCCTGCAGCAGTGCAAGTACACTCTCAGCATGAGAGGCAGGAAGTGATGCGGCCTCTGTGACCAGTTTCCTGGCTAGAGATTTTCCAAGATGATGATCTGAGCATGCTCAGGCACTGATATTACTAATGGTAAAATGAACTCTCCGGACGTGGTGGTCTTACCCCGAGGTTGGTATATCGAGTAAATCTCTGACAAGTCCTTCCTGTATGTGGGTCCTCTCCGACTTTATACGGGGGGTCTGGTGGTCTTACCCCGAGGTTGGTATATCGAGTAAATCTCTGACATGTCCTTCC
>BLSH010197170.1:91134-112016 GCA_018402905.1 Glandirana rugosa | reverse complement strand
ACATATCAGCTATATTGGCGTGACATTGGTGGAAGTTTAGGGGATATCCACCTTTCTGGTACAATCATTTTATTGAATAAGTATAACATCATGACAAACATTCACTCATGCAGGGGTGTAATTCAATGAGCATAACGATCATATAACATTGATAGGTGGGATGTCCACCTTTCAATCTCTTCCAGTCAGCCAGGCTACCAGAATTAATGGAAAATTTAAAAAATTCTGGTCAAGTTTTGTAGCTGGATTAAATAAATGAGCAATCTTAAAGGCTCCACTTGCCTAAAGGAGATGAGGATTCGGTTCACCTCTGTTCTGTTCTGAAAAAAAAAAAATCAGGTAATCTGTGCCCAGTGGTAAAACAAAACAAAACAAAAAAAAAACCCTCAACAAGCACAGGAAGTTGGAGCCATGCAAGAAAGAAAACCTCCAATCCATTATATTATTGATAAATCTGGGAGACTGGATGCTCTGTAGGTTTATCAGACACCTACATGTCCCAATTCATCTTCAATTCCTCTGCCAGTTTCAGTGCCTCCCCTTCGGTCTGTACATCTCCTCCAGGGCATTCACAAAGGTCTCACCGTCTGCAATATCAATGGGGAAAATTCAGTAGAACTTCCACAAGGGAATATCCGTCCTCTTGTAGAGAAAGTCAAAGGTGCTTTGGGAGTGAAGTCTCTCCAGCAGAACAGTGACGGAGTATCCTTGGTTCTTTGTAACTGACCAATTGTTTTGAATGGAACATTATCACATCAGACCTAAGCTAGAAAAGTTGGGGGACGCATTTCAAAGAGCAGGCTGCTCGAGGTCATGGGATGTTCAGCTTATGAGGGATAGTATTGAATGCTCTTGAACTGAGAGTAGTGTTCAAAGCCCTTCTGTCATCCACTCCTTCTTAGAAGAGGAGCAAGATTTATACCGTGCATAGACAGCAGTGGAAGGGTAGAATTCTTAGGCTGTCAGTGGAACTTCCTGTATCAATAATTGCTAATATGCCATTTTGGCTTAGGAGACTTTAGTGTCTCTCCTACACTTAAGCATTGAGTCACCACTGCCTCTTCCAGTGATGACAGATTTGCTCTCTCATGGCCAGTTTTGCCATCCAGCTCCAAGAGACTACTTTTTGATGGCATGGAAGTTGAGAGATGCAGGCTACCAAGTCAAGGGTGCTCCGTGCAGGTAGTGACTACCTTGTGTTAAGCCAGAGAGGTCTTTGTGAATAAGACTTACCAAAGAATATGAAACGCAACACACAGCCATTAATGTCTAAACCGCTGGCAACAAAAGTGAGTACACCCCTAAGTGAAAATGTCCAAATTGGACCCAATTAGACATTTTCCCTCCCTGGTATCATGTGACTTGCTACAAGGTCTCAGGTGTGAATGGGGAGCAGGTATGTTAAATTTGGTGTTATCGCAATCACTCTCTCATACTGGTCACTGGAAGTTCAACATGGCACTTCATGTCAAAGAACTCTCTGAGGATCTGAAAAAAAGAATTGTTGATCTACATATAGATGGCCTAGGCTTTAAGAAGATTGCCTATGCCCTGAAACTGAGCTGCAGCATGGTGGCCAAGACCATACAGCGGTTTAACAGGACAGGTTCCACTCAGAACAGGTCTCACCATGGTCAACCAAAGAAGTTGAGTGCACATGCTCAGTGTCATATCCAGAGGCTATCTTTCAGAAATAGACATATGAATGCTGCCAGCATTGCTGCAGAGGTTGAAGGGGTGGGGAGGGTCAGCCTGTCAGTGCTCAGACCATATGCCGCATACTGCATCAAATTCATCTGCATGGCTGTCGTCCCAGAAGGAAGCCTCTTCTAAAGATGATGCACAAGAGAGCCTGCAAACAGTTTGCTGAAGGCAAGCAGACACAGGACATGGATTGCTGGAACCGTATCCTGTGGTCTGATGAGACCAAGATAAACTTATTTGGTTCAGATGATGTCAAGCGTGTGTGGAGGCAACCAGGTGAGGAGTACAAAGACAAGTGTGTCTTGCCTACAGTCAAGCATGGTGGTGGGAGTGTCATGGTCTGGGGCTGCATGAGTCCTGCCAGCACTGGGGAGCTACAGTTCATTGAGGGAACCATGAGTGCCAACATGTACTGTGACATACTGAAGCAGAGCATGATCCCCTCCCTTCAGAGACTAGGCCGCAGGGCACTATTCCAACATGATATCGACCCCAAACAAACCTCCAAGATCACCACTGCCTTGCTAAAGAGGCTGATGATTAAAGTGATGGACTGGCCAAGCATGTGTCCAGACCTAAACCCTATTGAGGATCTGTAGAGCATCCTCAAACAGAAGTTGGAGGAACGCAAGGTCTCTAACATACACCAGCTCTGTGATGTCGCCATAGAGGATTGGAAGATGACTCCAGTGGCAACCTGTGAAGCTCTGGTGAACTCCATTTCCAAGAGAGTTAAGGCAGTGCTGGAAAATAATGGTGGCCACCAGTGATGGCTGGTGAAATTTTAGGATGGGGGGACAAACACCAACCTTCCTCTTTGACCCCTCCCACGTATCATTAGTCTCACCCCTTATAGTTTCCATCCATTGTGTCAGGAGTATACAGCCCAGCATCACCAGATAGGGTATACAGCATCACAGATAGGGTATACAGCATCACCAGATAGGAGTATACAGAGTCACCAGGTAGGGTATACAGTCACCAGATAGGGATATACAGAGCCACCAGATAGGGGTATACAGAGCCACCAGATAGGAGTATACAGAGCCCCAGATAGGGTAGACCGAGCCACCAGATAGGAGTATACACAGTCACCAGATAGGGGATACAGAGCCACCAGATAGGGGTGTATACAGTCACCAGATAGGGGTATACAGAGCCACCAGATAGCGGTATACAGAGCCACCAGATAGGGGTATACAGAGCCCCAGATAGGGTATGCAGAGCCCCCAGATAGGGGTATACAGAGCCCCAGATAGGGTTATACAGAGTCCAAGATAGGGGTATACAGAGCCCCAGATAGGAGTATACAGAGCACCAGATCGAAGTATACAAAGCACCAGATAGGAGTATAAAGAGCCCCAGAGAGGAGCATACAGAGCCCCAGATAGCAGTAAACAGAGCACCAGATAGGGGTATACAGAGCCCCAGAGAGGAGTATACAGAGCCCCAGATAGGAGTATACAGAGCCCCAGATAGGTTATACAGCGCCCCAGATAGGCGTATACAGAGCCACCAGATAGGAGTATACAGAGCACCAGATAGGAGTATACAGAGCACCAGATAGCAGTATATAGAGCCCCAAATAGGAGTATACAGAGCACCAGATAGCAGTATACAGACCCATACCTTTCTCCATTGCACCATTGAGATTCTGGAATTCCTTATCGCTTTAAATTCCTTTGTGAGATGTAAGTGCAACTCTTGTTCAATAAATTCCTTTATCATACAGTACTGTGCTATGTGGGAATATTTTATTTTTTATGTGGACAACCTATTGCTGAATGTGTGTCGCTGAGGGATGCTCTGGTTTTTTGGTCTGATGCTACCAATGAATGCCCTGGCTGACATGCGGACGAACTGTGGAGTTCTACTGGTATATCACTGATATCGTTGGTCTGAATACCATCCAGAATATTCCTACATGCTGGTTTTAATTGTGGCTCTGGTAAGAGTATATATATTATCCTATGATGATGGATGCACTCGTCGTGTTGAAGCACTAAGAAGTCTTATCGTTTTGCACTATTTGTTGCACTTTATTTTTGGTGATCGCCCAAGGACACTCTTTTTGCACTGTTTGGGTGACATCCCTCTTCTACTGAACCTATGAACTATATTTTTCAGATTTTTTGATTTTCTAAAATAATATGATTACTTCTTAAAAATCTTTAATAATTTGAATGTGCTATATATTAACCTAGCGCTGCACTTATATTTGTTTTTGTTCTGTCACACAGTAGTTGATATTGTGGGTTCCAGCAGCTTATTAGGCTTATTCTGGATGCACAGTATAATTTTGTCCTTTTAGCAGTATACAGAGCTCCAGATAGCAGTATACAGAGCCACCAGATAGGAGTATGCAGAGCCCAGATAGGAGTATACAGAGCCCCAGATAGCAATATACAGAGTCCCAGATAGCAGTATACAGAGCCCCAGATAGCAGTATACAGAGCCCCAGATAGGGGCTCGCGGCACTGACAGACCCCCCCCCCGAAGTCGGGACAAAGTCCCGCACTTAACCCATTTATGAGCAGGCTGGCAGTGTGCAGAGTCCGGCTAGTGGGGAGCGCGCTGGAGTGTGCAGAGTCCGGCGACATGCCGGGGATTCCTGATTGGCTGAGAGCGGTTTCCAGTTAGAAAGGCAAATGCTCATTTGCCTTCCTAAGGGCTTGTGGGGGCACGCTTTGCTCCACAAACCACACATTAATGAAGCAAATTAGAGCCTATGGCTCTAATGGGATGCTTCATGGACACCCCCGTCGTGGTAATTCATGTGGCCGGTGCCACAAAGGGGCCGGCCGCATAAATGGGGGGGTGGTCACGGGCGGCCATGGATAGAATCATGCTATGCATGAATCTATCCATGACATAGAGGGGGTGGCAGGAGAGAGGGGGGAGGCTACAGTGCACCCTGATGGATGGGTGGCCACACAAAATATTGACAATATTGAATTGGGCCCAATTTGGACATTTTCACTTGGGGGTGTACTCACTTTTGTTGCCAGCGGTTTAGACATTAATGGCTGTGTGAGTTATTTTGAGGGGACAGCAAATTTACACTGTTATACAAGCTGAACACTCACTACTTTACATTGTAGCAAAGTGTAATTTCTTCAGTGTTGTCACATGAAAATATATAATAAAATACAAAAATGCAAGGGGTGTACTCACCTTTGTGAGATACTGTATATACATAAAGATGAACACACCTCACTTCAGATACAAGTCCACATCCCATCTATGGTTAAGGCTAAGCGGGATGCTGGTCTGTAATCTGAAAATCCAATAGACCTCACACTCTAATAATCTATGGTATCTATCCCCACCACGTGTAGCTGGCAACACTCTCTCAATACCATTAAAGCTGAAGGAACTCATATTGCCTTCATGCACATCTCTAAAGTGTTTGGATATGGTGGAAATGTTTTTAGTGTTTTCATTTTATACTAATGTAGTAATGTTCTGCTATACGGGAACGAAGTGGGCAAACCGTACAACCAACGTACTGAAAACTACACACAGTGCTTTGGATTAGGTAAACAACATGATCTGTACCACAATTCATATATTCCTCTATTTTGAACTCTTCCTTAGTGTTGGCAGAAACCCAACTCTTGGACACAGTGGTTTACTAGAGCTGGAGAGTGCAATATTTGGTGCAGATGTGCATGGTAGCCAATCAACTTCTAAATTCAACTTGTTAAATTTTGGTTTGACAATAAAACCTGAAAGCTGATTGATTTCTATGCACGTTGCACCAGATTTTGCACTTTCCAGCTTTAGTAAATCAACCCCAGTGTGTGTGTGGCAATATCTACAAGTCTTGAGTCCACATTTATACAAACCCAGATAAGATTTTTTTTCTGTCTTGTTTACACTCATAGAACCCCATTCTGTCATTGAGGGGGGAGTGATCGCGGGTGGCCGGCGAACATTGGATCCGCCCAACCCGCTGATTGGCTCCCCCGCTAGCCAGTGAGAGTGCAAGCGCGCATCCGGCGACGCGTGCTCGCCCACAATACACTCTCCCACGCCCGCCATCATATCACGGCGATTTGCACAGGAGAGCCGACCTTGACGGCGACTAGTCAGTAAGTGGTTAAACTGTTTAAATATCAGTTGTCTTTAACCACTTCAGCCCTGGAAGGATTTCCCACTTTAGGACCAGAGCACTTTTTGTGATTCGGCACTGCGTCGCTTTAACTGACAAATGCGTGGTCATGCGACGTTGTACCCAAATGAAATCTGCGTCCTTTTTTTCCCCACAAATATAGCTTTCTTTTGGTGGTATTTGATCACCTTTGCATCATTTCTGATCACCGCTATAAACAAAAGAAGAGCAACAATTTTGCGAAAAAAAAAAAATATATTTTTTACTTTTTGCTATAATACATATCCAAAAAAAAAATAGTTGCCGCCGTCAAGCCACGGCGGGCGGTCAGCAACTGGTTAATAGGAGTTCTGCCATTTTTTTTAGGTTGTCGGTAAAAAATGTGCTCCATCAGTAAATTTTCCAATGGTGCGTGAGGTTGGCAAAACTGCTAACTATTCAATGGGTCAAATCAAGAGGTAAGCTGCTTGTGTGGTTGGTGGAGGATTATTGCACTGGTGATAAGGATTGGCACAAACAAAATATAGCAAATTGGAGCAACAACACATTGAGAGGAAAGAAAAAAGCACACAGAAGCTTTATGTTGTTGGATGATTGATTTATATAAGAAAGAGCATGGAATTTTTATGCACGTTTTTGAACATACGTGTATAAACAAACACTTTGTGATATATCATTTAAATGTAGAAAATACTATTAGGTTGCACTGCACATGTTTAAATTCACAAAACAGTGTGACTATGCCAATTTGTCAACAGGACCCATATTGGCCATTTTTAAATCAGGGAATACATTTAAGAGTGTGTTCATTTCATTGTAAAAAGCCATGAAAATATTTTAGTGAGTATGTTTTGCTAAGCTGTATTTTCATCAGGACCCACACTAGCCATTTTAAAGAAAAACTCCACGACGCTGCTAAATTAGCATATATAGGTTCCTCTTCATAAGCTCCATTAAACCACTGACAAGTTGCTTCACTGATTTTTATCCCCAGAGTTGGCATTGTGTTCCTCAGAAAAATACACTGTTCCCATGAATGGGAAGGAGGACTTTATCTGTGGTCGAACATCACATCCTCGCTCACAAAGGACACTACATTTCCCATGATGCAAAAGGAAATGCAGGATATTAATGGGCTGTATCTCAATTGCATGAAAATGCTTTATGCAGCTACAGTGGGCAGTTCAGCCCAGGAGGCTTAGACTGCTGAGTCCTCCCACTACAACAAGCAGGGATGTAATCATGTCTTTGCTCGCTATGAATAGAACTAATGAATGAAGTTACAAGACTGGTGACTGGAAGGGATAGGGAGCAAAGTGGCCAATGGTCTTCTGAAAAGGATGTCAAAATGGGCATATATAGATTGAAATTTGGCTGGTTCAGCAGGGACCAGATACATTTTCATCCATGTGTTGCTAATGCAGTTGAGCAGAAGTCAATCTACCGACTGACTTATGTTCAACCACCATGTCAGATAAAGGCATTCGCACAGTTAACTTCAGTGTCACTACATGGCTGGCATGTTAAGGAACTCACAAGTGGCTATCAATGAGCGGTTTTGTGTAGCATGATGACATCACAAGGTTAAACTCCACCTTATATTTTACATTTCTGGGGAGGGATCTCATCAGAGGTTAACTCTTTTAGAGCCTACAATTGGGTAAGCTTATAATTAAAGAGGCATATTTTTGTGGTGGTGAGCTTTTTGGAAAAAGGTTATACATTCACCCTCTTACTGAAAAGTGGTTCTATCACTTAAAACGTACCTTCACCCAAAAGGGGAAGTTCCCGTCTTCCTCCTTCTCCCCACTCCTCCTTTACATTTGGCACATTATTTTTTTTTGGGGGGGGGATCCTGATTTTGACAGGTACCCGCTCCCCCAATTCCGGTCAGATCGCTGTGGCGGTCTGAGCGGAAGTTTGGCCCTCCCCCACAGCCTTCTGGGACACATTATAGGTCTCAGAAGACTGTGGGACCAATCACAATGTGTAGTTCATGCATGCACAGTTGGAAGCCAACTGTTAAGCCACAATTTAGGTAAAGTCGGCAACCAGGTGAGGATGAATAAAATGTCTCTTTATTTCATCCGAGTGCACATGTTCCAAACAGAGCCAACACTCTCATTCATCGTCACCTGGTTTCCGACTTTACCTACATCTAAGGACTCGTGTTGCGGGTGGAGACACAGAGAGCTCTTGCTGGCCCTGATTGCATGATTAGGTTGCAGTGCCATTATCTTGCATGAGTGTATGCGAAGCCGCAAAGCTTCACTGACAGTTTTCTTGAGTGAAGATGCCAGCGTCTGCACTCAAAGCCAACTGAAGAATCAACTGGGGTGAGGCCATTTCTGCATTCAGGGGCAGGTAAGTGTCCATATATGAAAAGTCTGCAGCTACAAATAGTTTTTAAAGCTGCTGACTTTTAATTTTTTGGAGGGAGAGCGGGAGATTGGAGCTCCTTTTTAATGTTTGGAGATTGTCATTATGCCAGGCCATAGATGATGCTATTGCTCGATTTCCCCCATCACCACTGACGGTTGTCTCTCCCACTGAGCTGTTGTGTTCTCCAGATGGGGGGCGTGGGCAAACGTCCCTGCTGGGAGAACATAGTGTCTACTGCCAGTGGCTATAGCTGCTGGCAATAATTGAATCCTAAAAATCTGACAAGTTGGTTGTACCCAAGTGGATCCATTGATCAGCCTGCCAATACATGGATCAAATCTTGCCCAGCCCCTGCGGAACTGGCTGAGATTCAAACCATCTAAGGCTGGCTTAAGATGCACCACTGAACTTTAATATTGGACTCAAAGTGATGCACATTGGCTTCAACATATTTTACCTGTTTGTATGTATGCTGTTTATGTTTTCACTATGAATATTCACATGCATTAAGAAGGGTTATTCATATGCATACACATTAAGAAGGTTTTTACTTTGCTGA
Organism: Glandirana rugosa; assembly: GCA_018402905.1. Classification (NCBI taxonomy): domain Eukaryota; kingdom Metazoa; phylum Chordata; class Amphibia; order Anura; family Ranidae; genus Glandirana; species Glandirana rugosa. The sequence continues at coordinate 103,257 of BLSH010197170.1, read as the reverse complement.
ATTACTTTTTCACTTTCTCCACTACCATTTTGAGCACTACATATTTTTGTTATTTATTTTACTTTCTGTGGGTGAATCAGTTTGGGCTAAGCTGATTTTTTGTCAGGGAATTACACAACTGCTGCGCAGTGACAGAGTTTTCATAATTTTTTACTGAGCGATTAAGCTTACCACCAACTTGAGCAACAGTCATGTCCTACTTGTAATCTATTGCTGTTCATTCTTCCACCTAACGTATATATGGGGGTCTGCCCTTCCTTGTCTTCCCGAGGCTGCGATGAACGGCAGTATCTCCTCGTCCCCTCCCTCGGCTGGGCGGTGGGCAGGGAGTTTCCTCCTCTGCATCTGCACCATGTTTGTCTATCAGACGCTGAGGAGCAGGTCAATGTGGACGGACCTATAGCGCAAGCACCGTTCCTGTCTCCCTAAGGCGTCTGGCATGACACTGGCAGGGACCCGCCCTTCACCTAGGCTATATTAATCAGGGCTGGCCAGCACACTAGTCCTCAGACCTTTGCACTCCGCAGCACGTCCTGCAATGACCACTCCATCAAACCACAACTGAATAAGACTTTCCTTTTTGGTGCTTTCTCATTCTATGCATCCCACTCTTTTGCACGTTCCAGCGCTGTGTCAGCTGTATCCATGACCCCACCGACACATTCATGTTCACTTCCTTTCACTTGGGTATTGGACCCTTCATCTGCCTTCCCTATCTTTATACCTTCGTATTCCACACTTTTATTCTCTTTTCATCTTGGTTTTTTCACTTTTTCATTCAATTTCTGACACATATTCTTTTATCCTGGAGGCTAGTTTTTGGACCCTGCCCCCAGCCATGAATTACCTTTTTTTATACCATATGTATATACTTTATATACATTTATATATTCCCTTTTGCCTGATATATATTTTTCAGATCCAAATGGGGTTGACGTGTCCCCCCTTTCTCTTTTTCCTCCCTGGTACGGATTACCCATTCTCACCTGGCCTTCACCCTGGCTGTTCCCCAGGCCTGGACGGGATCATCCCTGCCTCAGCCCCGGTCAGACACTGTTTGGGCTATTCCTTCCTCTTTGGAGGCTAGGCTATACATACATATATATTTTCAGCTGCCATGTACAGTCAGGTCCATATATATTGGGACATCGACACAATTCTAATCATTTTGGCTCTATACACCACCACAATGGATTTGAAATGAAACTAACAAGATGTGCTTTAACTGCAGACTTTCAGCTATAATTTGAGGGTATTTGCATCCAAATCAGGTGAATGGTGTAAGAATTACAACAGTTTGTATATGTGCCTCCCATTTTTTAAGGGACCAAAAGTAATGGGACAATTGGCTGCTCAGCTGTTCCATGGCCCAGGTGTGTGTTATTCCCTCTTTATCCCATGTACAAAGAGCAGATGAAAGGTCCAGAGTTCATTTCAAGTGTACTATTTGCATTTGGAATCTGTTGCTGTCAACTCTCAATATGAGATCCAAAGAGCTGTCACTATCAGTGAAGAAAGCCATCATTAGGCTGATAAAATAAAACAAACCCATCAGAGAGATAGCAAAAACATTAGGTGTGGCCAAATCAACTGTTTGGAGCATCCTTAAGTCAACAATCAAGAGAAGACTTCACCAGAGTGAATACAGAGGGTTCACCACAAGATGTAAACCATTGGTGAGCCTCAAAAACAGGAAGGCCAGATTAGAGTTTGCCAAACAACATCTAAAAAAGCCTTCACAGTTCTGGAACAACATCCTATGGACAGATGAGACCAAGATCAACTTGTACCAGAGTGATGGGAAGAGAAGAGTATGGAGAAGGAAAGGAACTGCTTATGATCCAAAGCATACCACCTCCTCAGTGAAGCATGGTGGTGGTAGTGTCATGGCGTGGGCATGTATGGCTCCCAATGGAATTGGTTCTCTTGTATTTATTGATGATGTGACTGCTGACAAAAGCAGCAGGATGAATTCTGAAGTGTTTCGGGCAATATTATCTGCTCATATTCAGCCAAATGCTTTCAGAACTCATTGGACGGCGCTTCACAGTGCAGATGGACAATGACCCGAAGCATACTGCAAAAGCAACCAAAGAGTTTTTTAAGGGAAATAAGTGCCTGGCAGAGCATCACCAGGGATGAAACCCAGCATTTGGTGATGTCTATGCGTTCCAGACTTCAGGCTGTAATTGACTGCAAAGGATTTGCAACCAAGTATTAAAAAGTGAAAGTTTGATTTATGATTGTTAATTTGTCCCATTAGTTTTGGTCCCTTAAAAAGTGGGAGGCACGTATACAAACTGTTGTAATTCCTACACCGTTCACCTGATTTGGATGTAAATACCCTCAAATTAAAGCTGAAAGTCTGCAGTTAAAGCACATCTTGTTTTTTTCATTTCAAATCCATTGTGGTGGTGTATAGAGCCAAAAAGATTGGAATTGTGTCCATGTCCCAATATGTATGGACCTGACTGTAAGTATTAGATTCCATATTTTGCCATGATTGCACTCTCCTTGTATTCTACAAGGAGTTTGATTAACATACCATCTTTTTCATTTTCATTATTTACAGTTACAGAGACATATAGCATTGCACTCCTTCCTTATGAGTGGCTGTAATGCCACAAAGCACGTAGAGTTATACAATGCATATACAAATTGACTTCCATATAAATCATTATGTACTCATTTATTATATTTTTACTATGTATGTGTAAATTTATGAAACTTGCACTTTAGCTATCATGTGTTTGGCAGCTTCTTTTTTGGTCTTTGATGATCTATTTATTGCATTGTATTATGTCCATCATGACTATGTACCATTTTTATTCGGTATGTAAATAAACATGAACTTTTCATACATTTTGTACTTTTTTTCTGAATGTGGCACACCTCATTTAAAGTGCCATGGCCAAATTCCTGTATGTATAAATAGGGATGGAGGTGTGTCACTGTCGTTGTGACAGCTCACAGTATCCTTTTAATGTCCTACTTGTAATCTGTAACTGGTATGAATGGGCTTCCAAGGTACACATATTTTGATGGTTTAAGCAACAAAGTTAGGAAATGTTAGTTCACACATTTTTTTCTACCTGACAGGCTCACTTTAAAACATAATTCCAATGCTGAGTAGCATTCAATGATAAATACGGTTAAAAAAAAAAGGAACATTTGGTTTTTGACATTCTCTTGTGGAAAAGGCAGCAAGTGACTTTGTGATCATATAATTTGTAATATGTTGGCGGTGGTTTATGAAAAAGAGAGTTCAAAGTTGAGTTGTCCTTCAAGCAAAAAGCTTTTTTAAACACTTATTAATTTCAAATGCTTTCATTTGTCCACCACATAGGCTCCTTTAGGAGCAACAAAAGCACACATGAATTATAAAAAGCCAGCTCTGAAAAGAGATAACATTGAAACTTTACAAAGAAACATGCAAAAAGCAAATTACATCTTCACTAAAAAAATAGTTTTAAGGGGTTCAATTTACTTCTAATTTGTAAAATAACTATTTTTTTAAACCCTTGAATCTATTAGATAAACAAATACACAACTGGTAAATGGATCAGACTTTCAGAGTTGTAGGACTACAATTACATCTCACTATGTTTCAATTTATTTTCACAGCTAGAGTCCTAGTTTGAAAAAAGGGCAAATGGCACATGAACCACGAGGTAAGGTTCCATTATATTTACAAGTGTTTTGACTGCCCTGTGAACCATAATAATGACTTTGTACAAAATTCTGCAAGAGAGTTTAACCTTTGTAAATATAACTGTAGGGTTTTGGCTCAGTAAATCTTCTAAAGGTCTGTTCTGAAAATAAAATACCATCATCCCTGCACAAAGATGAAAAATTCATAGTAGTACATTATTTTGCTTGATTAACTATACATGCATCATCTCCTGTTTTGCTAGTAAAATTTATTTCCACAGCATAAATTACATTGCAATAAAATCCTCTGAAGGTGAATTCATAAAACCAAGATGTTAACTGAGCCAAAATGGCGCAATAATATATAACAATCAGTGAAGCCTTATTTTTGGCACACAGGCCCAGTTTTGTCCAAACCTATAATGGCCACCTTAGCAAAATTCTAGGCCCTTTCACATGGGCATGACGGTGCATTTCTAACATGCCTCAGTCACCTGTCAAAATCCAGGAATGGCCACCAAATGGCTCAATCCACATTGATGCAGCTTCAGTTGTCTGATGTGCAGCAAAACAAGTAGGGCGTGTTGTGTTCAGCAAATCCTACCGTATAGAGCACCCCTTTGACGTAAAAGAGGATGGGCCACAACTGCAATGCAATGGGTTCCTGCAGTCATGAGAGAAATGGAATATTACTTCAGGATCATCTGCTAATTGTGGACCAGCCACTGCTGACAAATCCACTGCAGATCGCAAGTCAGCAGGTATGCCCATGTGAAAGGAGCCTTAGAGATGTGGTAGACTGCCCTTGCTACGTTATGTGTACACATTTCATAAATACAAGCATTTACATAATTGCACTGCATCCACAAGACATATACTTTACATCCATAAGGCATATACCTTATGTTTTAAACAATCGGTCTACTCAAAACCTTTTCAGTTTTTGCTAGACGTTTGAATGAAAATATATATTTTTTTCTATCTATAGTGGGCTCTAGTGGCAAGATTCCTATGTTCCGACATTTGCACATCTGGTGTGAGCCCTTTTATTATTATAGAAGAAGGATTCATACTAACCTCCTGGCTTTTTAATTTATTGTATTTGTGAAATGCAAAATGAGAAGTGGGAACACCAATAGGTTCATGTGAACACCAGAATCTCAAAGTGGACAGTAAGCTGACTACAAACAAAGGGGAGGATTTACTAAAACTGGTGCCAACAAAATCTGGTGCAGCTGTGTATGGTAGCCAATCAGCTTCTAACTTCAGCTTGTTCAATTATGCTCTGACAATAAAACCTGGAAGCTGATTGGTTACTATGAACAACTGCATCAGATTCTGTTTGCCCCAGTTTTAGTAACTCTCCCCCTACCTTTATGACATAGTTTACTAGTTGGAGAAGACACAACACCAGTTGGGCAAGAACACGTGTGCATAATCATTAGGTGTAAAATATACATTTTATCTCAAAGAACATATAGACCGATAGAGAAAAAACACACTGTGGCCTCTATCTGATATTCTAGATCAGTGTTTTTAGACCCTTTTCCAGTCAGGGTGCCCTTAAAATGTATTTTCTGTCTTGAGGCAGCCCAGTCTAAGGCTTGATTCGCATTATTGCGTGCTAGGGAACACTCGCAAAATCGCACATGTTCCCAACCTCCAGATAAATGGGCTGCTCTTTAGCAGAGGCACAGTGGCGCCATTAGGTTTAAATGGTACCTCCACACATTGGCAAGTGCATTGCGTTTTCGGTGTAATTTTAAAAAAGGGGTTGAGGTGCTCTTTTTCTTGAAACGAATGGGCTGCCCTACATTCAGCACCCAGCTGCAGTGATCCGACAAATGGCTCGTTCACACATGATGTTGAAGGACGGTAAAACCATGCCCTTGAGACATTTTTACCATCCCCAACTGCTCCCCCTTTAGCTGCAGAGGCAGCAGCCAGGGTCATACACATGCTGTGGCCATGGCAGGAAGTATACCCCCAGGTGAATGGGGCTGCACTGCAAAGCCCCACAACAGCATGCATTGCACACGGTTACAGCACTATGATGCTGCATTTATGGGGTTAAAACAGGCATTGAAGTGGTGACATATTGCCTCTGCACCACCTATCAAATGCCTCTAAAAAGTGATCTGAGCACTAAAAAAGCAGTGTATGTACATACATACATACATATACACACACACATACATGTACAAACATAGAATTCTATTATGCCCCATGTTTTTGGTTTGTTTTCTGCACCAAAGATGCAGCATTTTGGTGTACTTTCAGAAAATGCACCAAAAATCTGGGACATAATAGAAGTCTATGGAAAACCACAGCTGGCCAAACCACAGTGGGTCAGTTTGAAAGCGGTATACAAAATTAATGGAAGTGCAGCGCTATATTAGTTAACATATATAACCACGTGGAACAACATTTATAAAGTAATGAAAATCACATATGAAAAAATATATATGCATTACATATAATATTAATCAATTCAAATACAATGGTGGTAAAAACAGCATGCCATAAATTACTACATCACAAACAAACAGAGCCTTGTATCTCCAGAGCTCACAGAAGCATGTGCATCCTGCTGAGCAGCCTTCTCCCTCTTTCTTCTTTCTCTTCTCTCTCGCACACACACGCACATGGCCTCACAGTTACAAAGACAGAGCAGGCAACCAGTGCATCCCAGAAAGCACCAGAGCAGCAACCCAGAAAGCTGTGTAGGCGCCAAACCTGTCCTTAGTAACTGATGATGGTGTCATTGGTTTGCAGGACATGGACGGGTGGCCCAAAACACACGTGCGGCTGCTTCATAAAAGCGGACCGGCACACAGTAACAAAAAAAAGCTTAACTGCTGGCTGTGCAAAATGTTTCAGCAAATGCCTGTCATAGTTAAGGCAGTTTTTCGTCCTTTTGCTGCAGCAACCTTGAGGACTCTTAGTAGCACTCTGGTTGAGCAATGATCTACAAATTAAGAGACAAACAGCATTTGAAACCTCAGAAGTTCTAATCCTTGTCAATTCTATCCAAAACTAAAAAAAGGTTAGTTGGATTTGGTCTAGGGCAGTGGGGGCAAACCTTGGCACCCCAGATGTTTTGGAACTACATTTTCCATGATGCTCAACTACATTGCAGAGTGTACCAAAACATCTGGGTTACCAAGGTTCACCATTACTGGTGTAGGGGTTTCAGTTACAGGTCAAGGGCATAGTGAAACACAATTAGATTCAAATGTGCTTTTAGTGCCAAAAACCATGTGCCGATAACTCCAGAAACTCGCAAACTGGCTATGTCTGCATCTGAGGTTTATATTATAATTGGGGAATGTGATAAGGAGGAAGATGGAAATCAAACACCAATTATTTAAAAGTGTAGCTATCTACTGTTCCAAATTGGCATTTTCCAATTTCTTAATACAACTTTTTTATTTATTTTTTGCAAAAATGAGTAACATTTTATATGAATAATCCAAAATAGAGAAAACAAGGGAATCTCGTTCAGTTTGTACAGGTAGTGCCCATCCTATATATTAGGGGGGCGTAGTCAACAAGTCGTATAAACAACAACAGAAAAAAAACAAAAAACAGAAAGACTCTACACAACCAATGGTTGTTTGGAGTCTCTTTTTTTTGTTTTTTCTGTTGTTGTTTATACGACTTGTTGACTACACCCCCCTAATATATAGGATGGGCACTACCTGTACAAACTGAAAATCGTCTTTGTTAAATTAAAATGTAAAAACTATAAATCATGAATCATATAAGAGCAGCTTTTTAAACTGAAAATAAACAATAAGAACAAAGGCAAACAAAACTGAATAAATCAGTCGGTTGGATTCTTGTATTGTTTTGTTTCTGCCAAAATCAATACCCTGCACTATGACTTCTACTGCATTAAAAGCAATTACAGCACTTGATCTCTACAGGTAGAAGCAGAATAGTGTGTTTTATGCAGACTCAGAGCGGTACTGAGCTGACTTTCGCAGCAAGGTGCTGTTACAGTGTGAAAATATTCCCATATCAGAACTGTCAGTCCATCTACCTATCTCTATCTCCCCATGCCACTAGCTGTGTATTAAATAAACTTCAACAAAATAGTCTACTCTTAGTTTAAGAGTGAAGTTGCTTCAGATTTATTCTGTGTGCATGTGCTAAATGAGGACAAAAAAGCTTTTAAATTGTATCTGAAGCCAAAACCGAAAATGTAATATAATGCAGCATACTAGACCCTGGTGTGGGGGCTGCATTTGGTTTATTTTGTCAAGCTTATTTTATTTTACTTTCTCCTGGTAATCCTGCAAATAACACACTTACTCTTCCTGGGTGGCTACGTCACTCCACCATTGTATCTCGGGAGGCAGCCAGGGTTGTCACCCTGGGTTGCTCTCCTGATATGTACTAGAAACATTACAAACAAATGGCCACTGCCACCTATAACTGGTCTTTACAGCAAAGAGCGCATGGAATGGTAACACATGTAAAACAACCAAAGAAAATTCCCAGCTCAACTTACCGACCAGCCTGCAAATAAATACATGCATAAGCTGCAGAGCCACTTCATGGCCCCTCAGTATTGTCTGGAATCCTAACTCTAAATTTTAAGAGCCTCCATAGTAGAAGCACATGCATTAGAATGGATAGGCAGAGGGCAGGCGAGCCTGGAGGGAGCCCACCCCTCCTTAAAGGCACAGAGGCACACTGGACAACCAGCATACAGCACAATGGCTGCAAAGGTGCCCAGTGTGTCCCCTCACCACTATTCCAAAAGTACAAACAAATGGCCACTGCCCCACCTATAACTGGCCTTTTCAGCAAGGAGCACATAGAAGGACGATGCATGTCAAACAAAACCAAAGAAAATTCCCAGCTCGTAACGATCAGCCTGCAACCAACCAAATTATCCTGTCTAACAGCATGCGTTAAAAACAGGGGTACTACAAACATGTCCATAGCTCTTCATTTCCACTACATGGGGGCAAGGCAATTGGTAGTTTACAGAAGATGGCCAGAAATAAAATGCAGAAAACAAATGCAGACACCACATCTAGATACTGTAACCTGCAATTTATTGCATTTTTGCTCTGGATGTAGTTATCCTTTAAATTATGTCCTTCATTCTAACAGATACAGCAATATGTTCCTAAAAGGGACAGGTCTTAATAAATGTATTCTTTAACCACTTAAGGAACGGAAGGATTACCCATGTTAGGACCAGAGCACTTTTTGCGATTCGGCACTGCATTGCTTTAACTGACAATTGCGTGGTCGTGCAACGTTGTACACAAACAAAATTTGCGACCTTTTTTCCCACAAATAGAGCTTTCTTTTGGTGATAGTTGATTGCCTCTGTGTCATTTCTGATCACCGATATAAACAAAAAAAGAGCGACAATTTTGCAAAAAAAAAAAAAGATTTTTCTTTCTTTTTGCTAAATTACAAATCCAAAAAATAAAAAAACAAATTTATTCATCAGTTTTGACCAATATATATTCTTCCTCATACTTGTGGTAAAAAAAAAAAAAATAGCAATCGGTGTTTATTGATTGGTTTGCTCAAAAGTTGCCCCGTCTACAAACCATGAGAATTAATTTCTGGTGTTTTTGCAAATTTTTTTTTTTACTAGTAATGGCAGCGATCTGCAATTTTTATCGGGACTGCGATATTGCAGCGGACATGTCGGACATTTTTGACACTTTTTTGGGACCAATGACATTTATACAGCGATCAGAAATTTAAATATCCACTGATTACTGTATAAATGTCATCGGCAGTGAAGGGGTTAACCTGCAGGGGACAGGGAAAGGGTTAACTGTGTTCCCTAGGTGTGTTCTAATGGTGAGGGGCTGGGCTGGCAGGGGCACCAGAGATCTAACTGATCCAGATTACAGGGGTAAGTAGATTTCTGACATGCCGCCTGTCTGAACGGGAAACCGCCGTGTGTAAACCGGTGGTTCCCCGTTCTGGCTCTGTGACAGTGCATCGCAAGTCTCTGGCGGACATCGAGTGCGCCCGGCCCGTGGCCCCACTCAGGGACAATGTTTCCGCCCCATATCTGAGAATGGACCATAATTGAATTAGTAGTAGTCGTTTTCTAGGTGCTTGGAAGATTTTCTCAATGGCCCTTTGTGTCTCCAGAATCTTTGTCTAGTTTTGGGCATTTCAGCTCTAATGTCAGCATCATTCTTCAGGTTTTTATTCATTCAGGGGTTCACTGATTCATATGTATTTGAATTTGGTTATTTGCTTTATTCTTTCATTTTCAGGCATTAGTTTTACTTCTCTGTACCCTTTGTTGGTTAAAACCATTATCTTTGTCTTTTAAGGATTTCTTTGCATGGAGACTTCCTTGCCTTTTTGTGTTATTTTATTAGGTAAGGGGTTGGGCGGCACAGTGGTGTAGTGGTTAGCACATTCGCCTGGCAGCAAAGGGGTCACTGGTTCAAATCCTGACCACGACACTACCTGCCTGGAGTTTGCATGTTCTCCCTGTGCCTGCATGGGTTTCCTCTGGGTACTCTGGCTTCCTCCCACACTCCAAAGACATGCTGGCAGGTTGACTGGATCCTGTCTAAATTGGCCCTAGTATGTGTATTAGAATATGTCTAAATGTGAGGTAGGGACCTTAGATTGTAAGCACCTTGGGGGTAGGGACTGATGTGAATGTACAATGTATATGTAAAGCGCTGCATAAATTGACGGTGCTATATAAGTACCTGAAATAAAAATAAATAAAATAAGAGAGGGAAACACAAATTGCATTATATTGGCTGGGATTTGAACACTTTTAGTGAGGATACATTGAATCAAAGTATCCTAAGTACTCATCTACTCACTATGTAGTACATAGAGGGGCTCTGTGGTAAGGGGATCAGCATACAAAAAGGAACCAAACACAGTAAAAGAGTGTAGGTCAAAGTACCAGGGATTTAGTAAACAATGAACATAGCAAGAAATCTAAATAATTTACAAACCTGTATTGCTGTAAAAAATGTAAAACAAATTTACAAAAAGCAGACATCTCCACCACCACCATCTAAAAATACAATGCTGTCTTTTTAGATGGTTGTTTGGAGCTGTCTGCTTTTTGTAAATTGGTTTTCCATTTGTTACCGCAATTATTTGGTATTTTGACCTACGCTCTTTTTCTGTGTTTGGTTCCTTTTTGTATCTTAAAAGAAGGAAGCTGGTTAAGAGAAGGAAGCTAGTGGGTGTCAAACAAGACCACTTATCATGCACTTTTTATAAATTAGTATTAAAAAAAACATTGATATATAATGGGTATTTATGGCAGACAGTAACTACGAATGAATTTGGATTACAAAAAATCAGCAAATATTTTTTATACTATTTTTTATGTTCGTCTCATTGAAAGAAGCACTCTAAATATGTAATAACAATAATTAATATTTGATTTTATATCACTGTGTACAGGGCTTTTTTTCTCAGAAAATAGGTGCAGGAACTTGCCCTCCCCGCCCAAAACCCCACACCAACCATGCCCAACCCCCCCCCCAACCACGCCCAAGCCCCACCCCCCAACCACACCCAACCCCCCAGACACACCTTCCTTAGAGGAGAGAAGTACAGCCACGCCAAATAATTTTAATAAGTGAAGGCTTACAACTGCGCATTGAATATAATACGTGTGTAGGAGATGGCACTGTCACTGAAAATTATATATGCTGTGTTGTCTCAGTTTCATATAGTATAAAAACATTTTTATATTTATAATTAAACATCAAACATATGTGTAGGTGTATAAAGTGCTTAGTATCACCGATAAAAGATCCAAAGTGAAAGTGATGTGCAAATACAGATGTCTGTAAAAGTCCGTAAAAAGGGTATGTAAATTCAAAACATAAAATCAACACTTTTGTTTAAAACATTGAATATAACCCACAATCTATGAGTGTCAATATGTAATGATGACCAAAAAACGTGAAATGATTAGCTGATATGAGAATATGTCCGTAAAAAGTCAGTGTCCGTAAAAGTCAGTGAAAAAATGGTCAATAAAATAAGGAGATATCTGCGCTACAAATAATAATATAAAAGGATAATGAATGATACACAGCAGCCTGCTAAATAGGGATGTAGATAGCGGTCCCAGTCACAACAAAATCAAAGACGATAGATTCGAAAACCTTGTAAGAATACTTGATAGTAACCTGACACATCTCGACCGATATGATAACTCAATTAGAGTTTAGTAGTGACTTCTAACTAGTTATAAAGGACACTTTAGTTTACCAATAAGTACATAACTTCGCGGCGATTAAAATTATAAAAAACAACACTGACCCTGGCGATAGATGTAGGGATAAATCGTCCGACGACACATAGTAAGTAATAGGAAAATATAATAATAAACATCGCGTCTATAGAGGAATAAAATAACTGGTAAAAAAGTGACTGAAAATGCCTGTGACTGAAAAATGCCTGTATAAGAGTATAGTCGATTAGTAAAGT
>BLSH010197170.1:70288-83480 GCA_018402905.1 Glandirana rugosa | reverse complement strand
GTCTCTGGAGAGATCCCCCCCCCCCACTCCTCTCCCTCCCTCCCTCCCTCCCGTTTTCCATTTACAGCTCTCACCTCTTCCACCGCCAGTGCTCCAGGCAGTCCATGGTATGCGTGGGTTTTTTTGTGAGTGTAGCTGGGGTGGAGTTTCAGTGCTCCTTCTCTCCCTGCTACAATGCGAGTAGAGGCGGGACAGAAGCTGCCTCCTGAATTAACACAGGCAGCTGTACGTTGCCTTGCTGGGACCAGAAATCTTGCAAGTTTTCGGGTCCCAGCATGGGAGTGTGCAGCCTGTCCCTGTCTCTACTCACATTGTATTACATGACAGGTCGGAGCAGAGAGGGCTGCCATAGGTGCCGGAACTGTGTTCTGCCACGCTCTGTCAGAAAAACAGCCCTGACTGTGTAAAACAAGACTGACAATAATACAATGCAATAACAACTGTTTTTTTAAAAAAAGAAGCACCCTAAAATTTTAGTTTGAAACACATATAGGTTCACCAATACAATTCAAGACAAGGGGGTTAGGTGGGCCCTGCTTGTGAACGTCTACAATCTAAATGAATCATTATAATATGTTTTTATACTTTTCAAAGATACTGCAAATGTAGATATTTATCCATACAACTAAGTTCTTTTAACAAAGTGCACTTTCTCAAGGATGCATCTTCTACTTCTCAAAGATACTGCAAATGTAGATATTTATCCATACAACTAAGCTCTTTTAACAAAGTGCACTTTCTCAAGGATGCATCTTCTCTTTTGCTCACGTTTTGACTAGGGGATGCTAGACGGATAGCTCTTGGCACTTCCAGGGGCAAACAGTTTCTCTACCAATTTTACTGGAAGTTATGAAATGCTAACAAAGTGCTACTGGTAAATTTAATGACACGGGATAGAGCCAATTAATTCCCCTTTACTCCTACTTCTATAGCCTAAAGACCTTCATCAATATATATTTTTTAAATTTCTATTTATTCCACAGAACAACATAAAAAAACTGTGGTAGCCAGCGATACCGGCTTCACCATAAGGCCAACGTGGTCTGCACTTACAGTCCAACCACCCGATCCCCACCCCCCCATCCACCGTCGCCATATGATCGCTAGACCGAATCCTTCCTCCTAGCCATCAGCTCCTGAAAGTTATCTAAACAGTCAAAGAATCACAGTTCGTCCTGTATCAAGAACCGCCATGTTAGTCTTGGTTGTAATCAGAAAATGTTCCAAGCATTAGTGGCTACTTCCGTTATCTACCCAAGTTTATCCAACCGTTGAGCTCTCCGACAGCCATGCCTGCCAGACCCTGGTGAATTTCTTTTCACATCCCCTAGAAACATATGTAGCTCTATAAAAGGTTAACATAGCATTAACCAAACCCTTCCAATACGACTGTGTGGGAGCATTCGGTTTTTTCCAGTGCAACAGTATGGCTTTTTTAGCATAAAACAAATTAACTGTAAGAAACGTTCTAAGGGCTTTGGAGGGCACCACCTCATCCACCAGCCCCAGAAGGCAAACCCCTTTTGTCATGGGAACAGGAAAGGGCAGCAACAAGGAGATGCAGGAGGTTACCGTCGTCCAGAATGCCTGAGCCTGAGGGCAGTTCCAGAATATATGCTCTGCATCTGCCGGAGAGTGAGTGCAACGCCAGCATTCTGCAGAGGCCGAGGAGTATATTTTCCCTAATCTAGCAGGGGTGTAATAAGTTCTGTGCAAAAACTTAAATTGAATCAGCCTGTCCCTAGCCGATATAAGACTCCTAAAGGGTTGGTCCCACAGGTCATCACAGTCATCTGCTTGGAGGTCAGGGACCTCCCGGGTCCAGTGTTCCCTACATTTCACCACTACTAGTGGGGATAGCTTGAAGAGCTGCTTATATACCGACGACAGTGTCTTGGGCAGGTCTGGCCATGACAGAAGACCCTCTAGGTCTGAAGGTAAAGTTTCAACAGTCATATCCTTAAATTGCGCTCTAAAGGTATTGAAACTGAAGGTATTGAAAAAAAACTTGTTTGGAAGGTTGTGTCTGGCTTTAAGTTGGTCAAAGGTGATGAGCTCCTGCTTCCCTAGTAATGTCACCAAGCGTCTTGACCCCTGTCGCCCAAGTAGCTATATCCTGGTTAGGGAAAAAGTGAGCTAAAACAGGATTCAACCACAGTGGCGCAGACGGGGAGACCCCTCCTTCATCAATATTTTTAATCAGGGCTTGTCCTATCTTTAAATAAAACCTGGAACAGATTAAGGACTCATGCACACAGGACGTTTTTGGACATTTTTACAGCAGCTGTTTTTAGCTTCAGATGTTTTTTTCTACAGTCAATAAACTCTCCATCATGTTATCCTATGTGTTCATGCAAACATAGGCTGTAATAAACTGTTTTTTGCTGGGACATTTTTGAGCTGTAAAAAAACCCCAAGACCAGTGGGTTCTGAGAGACGTTTTTCAGTTGTAAAAACACTCAAATGCTCAAAAACACGCAAAAATTCCGCTCACCAACATTTTTGGATGTTTAGATCAATTGAGGAGAAAAAAACAAGAACACTCAAGAACGCAGCTAAACGCGGCTCAGCAATGATTTTGGGTGTTTTTGGTCCTAAAAAAAAAAAAATTGCTACTGCTCAAAAACGTTAGTGCAAATCGCTGAAAAAAGCTGAAGCTGCAAAGCTACTGACGTTTTTAGAACATTTTTTTAATGCCCAGTGTGCATGAGGCCTAATTGTTAAAGGGAAAGTAAGTGAGTGCAAAGGTACTTAAGGCTTCTGCTTAGATATCTTTAAAAACTTTCTATATTTTAATGGTACCCCCGTTACAATGTAAAATGTAACTTTAAGCAAAATAAAGCTCCGTACACGTGGGCTGAATGTCAGGAGACAATGTACGGTTAAAAAAAAATTCTGGCATTCGGCCCGCGTGTATGACGAAGTTGGCTGCATGCTGGAATTCCAGCAGCTGACCGACTCCCAATCAGTGGGGGGCTGTCCCCTTGTCAGAGCACAACAGCTCAGCAGGGGAGATCACTGAACTAAACTCGCATGGTCAGTGTGTACCTGCTTAAAAGATGACAAATATGATGCAGTCTGTCAATAGCATTAACGTAAGACTTTTTGCTCCCCCTGTAACATAGCTTTGTTACTTGTTTATCTTGTCAGTAGATCTTTTGCCGTCTAGCAAAAGTGGTAAAACCTTCCAAAAAATAGTTCCTGTAACATCTAAGAACCTAATAGATGAAGTATGACTCTAATTTGTTTTTCACTTACTTAGGCTGGATTCACACCTATGCATTTTTAGTGCTTTTTGCATTTTGCAGTTTTGCACTGCAGAACATATTCCATTGGAAACCATGTTAAATGGACTGCAGTGCAAATCTGCAAAATGCAAAAAGCACTAAAAATGCATAGGTGTGAATCCAGCCTCAATGTCTATTTAAAACTACATGACCTTGTACCCTGACTACCCTGTCTATAGAGTTACAATGCTGGGGTGTGGCGCTGCAGAGCAATTAGCTTTGTTAAGCCCCGTACACATGGGCCGAATGTTGGGAGACAACGGCCAGTTAAAAAATAAACAGTCGACATTTGGCCCTTGTGTATGTCGGACATGCATGTTGGAAAACCAGCAGCCGACCGGCTCCCAATCAGTGCTCTCAGCCAATGGCAGAGAGAGCTGATCGGAGTGTTCTGGTGGGGGGGGGGGGTATCCCCTCGTCAGAACACAACAGCTCAGCAGGGGAGATCACTGTACTAACCTAGCATGGTTAGTACAGCGGCTCCAACCGTAGTTGTCAGTTTGTTTCCAAAGAAAAAAAAACCTGTTAGAATGTATCCAGCTTAACCCAATTGCAAGAGGTGGAAAAATAATTGATCTATTTGCTGGATCAACAGGTAATAAAATTATGTTACAGATGGGAGTCAGAAAAATAAAAACTGCTGTGTTAATGATAGTGACAGACTATCTCAGATATGATTTTTTTTTTATTTTACCTAAAGTTAGTCATTGAGCATCATGACTTTACTTTTTGTTCCATCTTTTAAATGTTTATTTAACTCCAAATTTTATGTCAGATTGTCATTTGTAAATTGGGAAATTGTAAGGATGAGAGGCTTCTGATGAATTCCCTCATGGCATAGATTATTAAAACCCTGCAGAGGTCCACAGATCAGTAGTAAAAAAGTAGGTTAAGCCTAATTGTCCTTAAGGTCTTGGATCTGACTGCGCTCTAAATATGTAAATGCTGTTTCATTTTGGTAACAGTTATGTGTATTAACCGGTTCCCGTCCTCCTAGCGTACATGCACTGTGGCAATATGACTCGCTATCATGAATCGCTGTTTATAAATGGCGACACCCACAGCTAGGGGGCGAGCACGTGCCGCGGCCCGAGCGCTCTCATGTCCGCCACACGCTCCCTGAGTGGTGCTGTTTCATTTTGGTAATGGTTATGTGTATTAACCAGTTCCCGTCCAGCTCGCGAACATTTACTGCGGCAATGTGGCTCGTTATCGCAAATTGCCGTTTATAAATGGCAATACGCGCAGCTACGGGTGTCGCTGCACGCTCCCTGAGTGGGGCCGCGGGTCAGGCGGACTCGATGTCCACCGGCGACCCGCGATCGCCTGCTACACAAGAAAAGCGGGGTAAATACGGTGGTTCCCCGCTCTGTCAGGCGGCATGACAGTGATTTACTGATCCCTGTCAGCAGGATCAGTTAGATCTGTCATGCCCCTGCTATCCCAGTCCCCACACAGTTAGAACACGCCTAGGGAACACAGTTAACCCCTTGATTGCCCCCTACAGGTTAACCCCTTCCCTGCCAGTGACATTTATACAGTAATTAGTGTTTTTTTAGATCTATTCGCTGTATAAATGTCAATGGTCCCAAAAAGTGTAAAAAATGTCCATTCTGTCCGCTGCAATATCGCAGACCCGATAAAAATCGCAGATCACCGCCATTACTAGTAAAAAAAAAAATACAACACCATAAATGAATTCTCATGGTTTGTAAATGCGGCAACTTTTGCGCACACCAATCAATATACGCCGACTGCAATCTTTTTTACCACAAATACGTAGAAGAATATATATCGGCCAAAATTGATGAATAAACTTGTTTTTTATATTTTTTTTGGATATGTATTATAGCAAAAAGTAAAAAATATTGTTTCTTTTTCAAAATTGTCGCTCTTTTCTGCTTATAGAGCAAAAAATAAAAACCGCAGAGGTGATCAAAAGAAAGCTCTATTTGTGGGTAAAAAATGACGTCAATTTTGTTTGGGTACAGCGTTGCATGACTGCGCAATTGTCAATTAAAGCGACGCAGTGCCGAGTCGCAAAAAATGCTCTGCACATTAAGTTGGAAACTCTTCTGGGGCTGAAGTGGTTAACCACTTCAATACTAGTCAAATGACGTCCACAGATGGGATTTACCATCCTGGGTGGGCGTCATATGCTGTCCTCGGTATTTCCCCAGCCCATCTGAGTACCCGAGCACCTGTCACCAACCCACCAGAGTACCCGAGTACCTGTCACCAGCCCATCAGAGTACCCGAGTACCTGTCACCAGCCCATCTGCGTACCCAAGCACCTGTCACCAACCCATCAAAGTACCTGAGTACCTGTCACTAGCCCATCTGAGTACCAGAGTACCTGTCACCAGCCCATGAGAGTACCCGAGTACCTATCTGCAGCCCATCAGAGTACCCCTGTACCTATCTGCAGCCCATCAGATTACCCAAGTGCCTGTCTTCAGCCCATCAGAGTACCCAAGTACCTGTCTCCAGCCCATCAGAGTACCCGAGTACCTATCTGCAGCCCATACCTCATAGAATATACCTTGGTGTTTGCTTTCCAAAATGGGGTCATTTTGTAGGTATTTCCGCTGTCCTGGTGCTCTAGGACCTTCAAAAGTGTGATAGGTAGGAATGAAATTAGATGTGTAATTTATGCTCCTAGAACGTCTGAAGGTACTACTTCAATGTTGGATCGCTGTATGTGACCAGGCTGTGTAAAATTCTCAAACATTTGGTATTGCCATATTTAGGATGAGTAGCAGAATGTATTTTGGGGGGTAATTTTATGTTATGTGTATTATTATATTATTATTATTATTATATTATTATATTTTATAAATTGACCACTTTGTGTAAAAATAAAAAATGAACCATTCAAAAGTCTCATAATGCCTTGTAGAATATACATTGGGGTATTTGCTTTCCAAAATGGGGTCATTTTGTGAGTAATTACACTGTCCTGGTGCTCCAGGGCCTTCAAAATTGTAATAGGTCGAAATTTTATGTGTAATGTATGCTCCTAGAACGCCTGACGGTGCTCCCTGCATGTTGGACCTCTCTATGTGGCCAGGCTGTGAAAAAGTCTCACACATGTGGTTTTGCCATACTCGGGGTGAGTAGCAAAATGCATTTTGGGGTGTTATTGGAAGTATGCATATGCTGTGTGTGAGAAACAACTTGTTGTTATGACAATTTTGTGTAAATAAATAAATAATTTATTAATTTTCCCAAGAATTGTGGGAAAAAATACAACTTCAAAAAACTTGGCATGCCTCTTACTAAATACCTTGGAATGTCTACTTTTCAAAAAGGGGTAATTTGGGGGGTATTTGTATTTTCCTGACATTTCAGGGCCTCAAGAAATGACATAGGCCGTCAGTGCATCAGATATGATCAATTTTCAATGATTGGCACCATAGCTTGTAGACTCTATAACTTTTACACAGACCAAATAATATACACTTATTTGGGTTACTTTTATCAAAGATATGTAGCAGTATAGGTTTTGGCCCACATTTATGAACAAAAATGACTTATTTGCAAAATGTTATTATAGAAACTAAAAAAGTGTTTTTTTTTTCCAAATTTTCGCTCTTTTTCCACATGTCACAAAAAATAAAAACCCAGCGGTGATTAAATACCACCAAAAGAAAGCTCTATTTGTGTGAAAAAAATTATAAAAATGTTGTTTGGGTACAGTGTTGCATGACTGAGTAATTGGCATTCAAAGTGTGAGAACACTGAATGCTAAAAATTGGTCTGGGCAATAAGGGGGTATAAGTGTCCTGTATTGAAGTGGTTAAATAGCAGATCATTTTTTAAACATACATTATTTTTTTCTAATGTAAAAATACACATTTTTAAAAGATGTAATTATATTTTGATATATCCTTCAGTGTAGACTTGTCGCTTTTCTTTAATGATACATAAGCTAACCTCCAGTTGAGCTTACTCTCAGTTAGTGGTTATTCATGTCCCTGTTGGTACTCATATATTAGAGTAAGAAACCACACTGTACAAAGGTGCCCTAGTGTGAAGTGTGGCATCCACATTTATTTGTAAATGTCTGCAACTGAGACCTCTGTTTTTATTAAATGTATAGGGTTCGTATATTTTTTATTTTCACATTTATAATCCTAATAATTTATAATAGTTTCCAGACATGCTTTTTTTTGTCTGTAACCACAACTGCTTAGCAGAAATATAAATGTTGTTTTCAGAGCTCAGGAGCCAAAGCTCATATTAAACATACAGCTAAAATAGCAGAGGACTCACTCCTGTCACCTTCTCCATTCTGTAGGGCTTCATATGGAGTTTGAAGAGAAGAGACAGTCCAAAAGGAAAAACTACTGATGTAATGCTCTTCTCCCTAGGGTCATGGGTACATACTGTAATAATTGTAAAAAAAATGTTTACTATAAATGATAACAAGATACATGTATCCTCAAGAAATAGTTAACCTTAAAGTGTCACTAAACCCACATCATAAATACTATCAATAAAGGGTGTATGACATGCTGTTCATACTCACTCGGTTACTATGAGATATGTTTTCTGTATTCTGCAACAAAAAACTGGTTGATCCTGCTGCTCTCTATCTCTACCTTCTGTTCATGTCCCCAATTCAGGTAGGGATTTTGCAGCTGTGGTGACAACTCTGCACATGGTCAGTTTTCAGTGAGTTTCTATACTGAGCATTTCCCTATCACATCTGAGCATGCCCGTATGACCATAGAGTCACACATGTGGGCATATACACCATGCTAAATGACAGCCCACTCCCTCCCTCCTCCTCCATGCCCACTAACCAACTAAATACAATGGTGGCAGGATATTAATGGTGGCTTCACCTCCCTCTTATTCTAAGACACAGGCTGGTGGGACGTGATACAGCCTGTGACTAACAGAAATCTGCCCGCACCATATTTCCACAAAATAATAAAGATTTTATTTCAAATATATATTTGTATGCCAATTTAACCACTTCAGCCCCGGAAGAATTTCCCACTTTAAGACCAGAGCACTTTTTGCGATTCGGCGCTGCGTCGCTTTAACTGACAATTGCGCGGTCGGGCGACGTTGTACCCAAACAAAATTTGCGTTCTTTTTTCCCACAAATAGAGTTTTCTTTTGGTGGTATTTGATCGCCTCTGCGTCATTTCTTATCGCCACTATAAACAAAAGAAGAGCGACCATTTTGCAAAAAAACCCAAATTTCTTAAATCCAAAAAAAAAATAAAAAAATTTTTTTTTCACCGTTTTTGGCCGATTTAAATAATTCCTCATATTTGCGATAAAAAAAAATTGCAATCTGCGTTTATTGATTGGTTTGCGCAAAAGTGGCCGCGTTTACGGATGGTGAGAATTCATTTCTGGGGTTTTTATTTTTTTTTTATTTTTTACTAGTAATGGCGGCGATCTGTGATTTTTAGCGGTAATGCGATATTGGGGGGGACATGTCGGAACATTTTTGACACTTTTTTGGGACCAATGACATTTATTCAGCGATCAGAAATTTAAATGTCCACTGATTACTGTATAAATGTCATTGGCAGTGAAGGGGTTAACCTGCAGGGGGAGAGCTAGGGGTTAACTGTGTTCCCTGGGTGTGTTCTAACTGTGGGGGGGTTGGGCTAACATGGGCATGAGAGATCTAACTGATCCCAGTGACAGGGATCAGTAGATCACCCATGCCCCTACTAACAGAGCGGGGAACCGCCGTGTTTACATTGGCGGTTCCCCGTTCTTTCCCTGTAGCCGCTCATCGCGGCTCGCTGGCGGACATCGGGTCTACCCGAGCCGCGGGCACACTCCCCAGGAGTGCGGCGGGTGCGCGCGTGCGCCCCCTGGTGGCCAAATGCAGAACGCCGCTTACGGTGATTCGCGCAGGGCTCCCCGACTGCCGCCGTGAAAAGACGGCGCGCGGTGGGGAACCAGTTAAAAGTGTTTAATGATATTATTTAGTTATTTTTACTCTGCATTCCAAAGACAGTTGTTTTTTTTTTAATTTGGAACATGTGACCAGCAGCAGAGCACTAGAAGCTCCTCCTGCTTATGTTTCCCTGCAGACAGGCTGGAAAAGATCTGGGTCATGTGACAGCTATATATCAATTAGGAAAAGGGTGCTCACATGTTTTTTTTTCAATTAAAATAATTACAGTGCCCTCATCCCCATACAAAAATAGAAGGACCAATGTAAATTAAACAGTGTGTGTTTAAAATAACATTGACTCAAAAGTTTGCAAAATGCGAAAAGCAGGCTTTAAATAAGATCACTTTGCTGGTCACCAAGGCTGGGAATTTGTATGTGCTTAAATATAAATGTTATGTATTTGCATTTTTGACAAAACTGAGTTTTTTTGGTCTGTTTACTGTGCATCTAATGAGGCACTCCACACTTGGCTCACAGTATTTTCTGTGCAATCAAACAAGTTTTGTTATTTACAACAAAACATCAGAAGAAAATAAATAAAAGAAAAAGTAACTTTCCAAACTACAAAACTTCAACACTCCTCACAGGAAATATATAAAACATTAAGATCTCTTGCTTTAGTGATTTTCACACAGCATTGAAAATATGCTGGACTTCAGTCCTGTGGTTCCTGCAGATTGCAAATGACTAGAACTGTTAGGAACTTTTTTTCCCCAGCAACATGTTCTCAGATATTATGTCAGACAGTTCAAAGCTTCACATTTCCATTAGGCAGATATGGCTTTTTTATTTGCTGATAGTGTCTAATTCTTTGCTTTTCTGTTTTTGCTTAATAAGCATTTGTTAGTTCTGTAAGTAAGTCAGTTGTCTATGGCTTCTTTAAACTTTTTCCTCTTTATGTACTATATAGAAGAAGTGTTGTTCTGACATTAAATAGTATATTTCTAGTAGAAAGAAAGGAAAGGGTGCCAGGTCAATGTAGATCAAAGCAACAATGATTTGCTCTGACTCTGACCTGTCCTTTCAGCCCCAAATTCAATCACTGTCCACCTTACCAACCGCTCAGTGTCTGCCACCCCTCTCCACCAATCCCTATATCGGCTCCCGATTGCCCAGCGAATAAAATTCAAAATACTAACCACAACATGCAAAGCCATCCCCAACTTTGCCCCGAGCTACATCACCAATCTTGTCTCCAAATATCACCCAAACCGTTCCCTCCGCTCCTCTCAAGATCTCCTACTCTCAAGCTCCCTTGTCACCTCCTCCCATGCTCGTTTCCAGGATTTCTATAGAGCCTCTCCCACCCTCTGGAACTCTCTACCTCAACCTGTCTGGCTATCTCCTACTCTAGCTGCCTTCAGGCGATCCCTGAAAACACATGTCTTCAGGGAAGCCTATCACACCTCCAACTAATCATTTACCACTTCCATCAGCTCACTCCCCACAGTTACAACCTTTTGTACCACCTGCCCCCCCATTAGATTGTAAGCTCTTCTGAGCAGGGCCTTCTTAATCCTTTTGTATTTTATTGTATTGTACCTGTATTGTCCCCCTTTTATATTGTAATGCGCTGCGTAAACTGTTGGCACTATATAAATCCTGTATAATAATAATAATAAATATACACTTACATCTGGGTAACTTGAAAGCAGCGTATGAAGGTGCTGTGGAATGGTGTGCGGAGCTCCAGGCTGGTGGATGGGATGGACTGGAGGACAGCAGTATGGCATCCGGATCTACAGGAGAAACGGCCAGGAGTGTGGTGGTGGATAAACTCCAAGATGTTGCTGCCAAAACAGAGAAAGGAGCAAGGCAGGCTGGGCAGCCACAGACCGCAGCTGGAGACCACAGCGTGTGGACACACTGGGCTCGAAAGCTACCTCCCGGGACCGGAAACCACCGCAGAGGAGTAGAGGAGGCAGTTTTTTGCCTGAGGAAGGAGGCGGGGCCTCTGAAACATGTTGCAGCCCGCAAAAAAATTTGTGCGAACATTCGAACACCATTAAAGTCTATGGGTCCCGAACATGAAAAATCAAAAGTGCTAATTTTAAAGGCTTATATGCAAGTTATTGCCATAAAAAGTGTATGGGGACTCAGGTCCTGTCCTAGGGGACATGTATCAATGCAAAAAAAAGTTTTAAAATCAATAGTTTTTTCAGGAGCAGTGATTTTAATAATGCTTAAAGTTAAACAATAAAAAGCACCCCAAAGCATCTTGTCCCCATGTTGATGGGGACAAGAGCCTCTTCCCCACAACCCTGGGCTGTGGTTGTGGGGGTCTGCGGGAGGGGGGCTTATTGGAATCTTGAAGCCCCCTTTAATAAGGGGGCCCCCATATCCCAGCCCCCCTATGTGAATTAGTATGGGGTACATCGTACCCCTACTAATTCACCAAAAAGTGTCAAAAAAGAAAAAAACACAGGAGACAATTAAGGACAAGTCCTTTATTAAAAAAGAAAAAAAAAGTGTCCCCCATTGTAATCTATTGTCAATCATGGCGCGCGACGGAACCGAAAAAAAAGCGCCGCAACAGCTACTCCTCCATGGGAGGGCTCCTGCCGATTGACTGCTTTTTGCTTTGACAGTTTATTTATATGGAAGGGCGGGGCCACCCGGTGACATAAGCATATGACCCACCCCCTCTGATGTCACATGCCGTCAGAAAAGGTGTGGTTCGCTTGTTTACGTTGCCGGGTGGCCCCGCCCTGCCATATAAATAAACTGTTAAAGCAAAAAGCATACAAATGGCGGGAGCCCTCCCAAAGGAGAGGAGCTGTACACGCCATCTGCGTGCAATGCATTATGGGGTACTCTGCGGTGGTGAAGTTGCTGCGAACGCCCCGTAATGTTCTAAATTAGATGAATGGGCGAGCGCCCGATGTTCGAGTTGAACTTACATTTGGTTCGAACTGCGGGCCCATCCCTAGTGAGTACTGACTCACCTGCTTTTTAGTTGGTGCATCGTTTTTGTGTAATATATTTCTAGTAGTTAGCTTCCACGTTAGTTGGTAGCTCACTTAAATTGAATATGGCTAACTGTTTACTTTTCGCTCCCATACACAAGGCCTCTCTCACTACAAAAAGATTGATACATACTGCTTGTGTAGCTACTTCAATGGAAATCCACAGAAGTCCCAGCTATACTCATTAGAAATGGATTAGAATTGCTTCTACTTATGGAACGCATATACCATACGCTACATCACACAAAGTCCTTCTTTAATAAACCTTGGATTAACTGGCTCCCCACCACGCGCCGTCTTTTCACGGCGGCAGTCGGGGAGCCCTATGTGAATCGCCGTAAATAAGCGGCGATTCGCATTTGGCCACCTGGGGAGTGTGCCCGCGGCTCGGGCGGACCCGATGTCCGCCGGCGAGCCGCGATGAGCGGCTACAGGGAAAAGAACGGGGAACCGCCGATGTAAACACGGCGGTTCCCCGCCCTGTCAGTGGGGCATGAGAGATCTACTGATCCCTGTCACTGGGATCAGTTAGATCTCTCATGCCCATGTTAGCCCAACCCCCCCACAGTAAGAACACGCCCAGGGAACACAGTTAACCCCTAGCTGTCCCCCTGCAGGTTAACCCCTTCACTGCCAATGACATTTATACAGTAATCAGTGGACATTTAAATTTCTGATCGCTGAATAAACAGTAACCGTCACTTCCCCAATTGGACGTCCCCCTGTCGATCCCCAATTGACACAAGGGACCCGCACAAGAATGACACCCCCCCAACCCGATTGTACCCGTACTCTCTAGATTGACTAGGGTCACTGTCCCTAGTCATCTAGAGAGTACGGGGTGACTGTCCCGCCCCTTGGCGGCACAAATGTAGCCGCCAAGGGGCAAGAAAAGGGACATCGGCGAGTAGCGCCGAGCGGCCGCCTGTAGCCCAGGCGGGCTCGGCGCCCGTGTGAGGGGTCCACCGGTTTACGCTTAGCGGCGAATAAATGCCGCTAAGTGTATC
>BLSH010197170.1:59064-69293 GCA_018402905.1 Glandirana rugosa | reverse complement strand
TCATAATGTGACAACTTCATGCTCAAGGTTCATGGGAGTTGGGCACCCAGAGATCGACTACCAGCCAGTAATGTATCCCTGTCCAGTCCATTCAGCTGTCAGCATAAAACCATCAATACATGTTGATTGCAGGCACAAAAATTCTGGATGCCAAGGACTTTCAAAAATGCTGGATGCCAGGGAATGTGGTATGTCAGCTACAAACCAAGGAGACCTGCCAGACAAATGCATTATGGCTCAACTAAAATACATCAAAACCAGGGGCAAATTGAACTATCTTGTTAGTGACAGCTTGAAGTTGTTTTGTACTTAGCTTCTTTTGATATGTTATGCTGAGGTGATTTGTTTTTATTTTTCACTAAGATTTTTATTTTCAGTTTTTTTGTGGGTGTGAGTCTGGTATTATGTGCAAAGAGCAGTATACGCAGTATATGGTTGTTTATTGGGGGAACACATGGTACTGATTGTAAGTCGATGCTACAATATCTCACTTTTATGAGCTAGAGCATCTTTTTAGCATTTGTTTTAGGAAAGAAAAAATCTGAATCACTTGTGTGTATAATAAAGAAAGCCATATACTACCTTTATATTTGCAGTGTAGTTGTCTTTATCCAATAATTTTGCAAACTGACATCTAAAGGAATTCAAATGGTGTTTTCATACAGTTAGTTTGGTACACTTCTAGATCACTCAGGGATTTGCCTTGAAGCATTTTTAGATTCCCTGCCGTGACTTTCCCTTTTCTTTTGCAACATTCTAAATGTTATACAGACATCTGTGTTGTTTTTGTGCTCCGAGCGACCAAAGATTGCCAGGTGTAACTAATTTCTGTTCAGAGCAAAAGACAGCTGGTACAAAAACTTACATGATCTTCCTGGTACACCTTTTAATGTCATCTTCCATGGTGACAAGAAAGTTCTCTTTTGTTCTAGCAAAGTTTAAGTGCATAAGAATGCAGTTAAATATTTATTCTATGTATGTAGACGATAGTTGTTAGATGATGCAAATATAAATGAGCTCAATTTATAGTTTCAATAGAAGTGATGTTAGATTAAAGTTGCTTTATTAGTCTTGTAGAAATGGATTAAACAAATACAATCAAATACTTACCTTTGCTGGGCAAAATGCAGCTGCAGTGGTAGTGGTAAATGATTAGGAGGAAAGAGGTTGCGGTTCAAATCCCAGGAGGTACAGGTGAATGTAAGTTTGTAATTTCCGTGTAAGGGTTATTGATACAGTGGGGATCGAAAGTTTGGGCACCCCAGGTAAAAATTTGTATTAATGTGCATAAAGAAGCCAAGGAAAGATGGAAAAATCTCCAAAAGGCTTCAAATTACAGATTAGACATTCTTATAATATGTCAACAAAAGTTAGATTTTATTTCCATCATTGACACTTTCAAAATTACAGAAAACAAAAAAATGGCATCTTCAAAAGTTTTGGCACCCTGCAGAATTTATAGCATGCACTGCCCCCTTTGCAAGGCTGAGACCTGCCAGTGTCATGGATTGTTCTCAATCATCGTCTGGGAAGACCAGGTGATGTCAATCTCAAAGGTTTTAAATGCCCAGACTTATCTGACCTTGCCCCAACAATCAGCACCATGGGATCTTCTAAGCAGTTGTCTAGAAACCTGAAACTGAAAATAGGTGACGCTCACAAAGCTGGAGAAGGCTATAAGAAGATAGCAAAGCGTTTTCAGATGTCAATATCCTCTGTTTGGAATGTAATTAAGAAATGGCAGTCATCAGGAACAGTTGAAGTTAAAGCAAGATCTGGAAGACCAAGAAAAATATCAGACAGAACAGCTTGCAGGATTGTGAGAAAAACAATTCAAAACCCACGTTTGACTGCACGATCCCTCCAGAAAGATCTGGCAGACACTGGAGTTGTGGTACACTATTCCACTATAAAGAGATACTTGTACAAATATGGTCTTCACCACAAAAATCAGCGTTTGAACTTTGCAAATGAACATATAGACAAGCCTGATGCATTTTGGAAACAAGTTCTGTGAACCGATGCGGTTGAAATTGAACTTTTTGGCCGGAATGAGCAAAGGTACGTTTGGAGAAGAAGGGGCACAGAATTTAATGAAAAGAACCTCTGTCCAACTGTTAAGCATGGGGGTGGTTCAATCATGCTTTGGGGTTGTATTGCAGCCAGTGGCACAGGGAACATCTCACGAGTAGAAGGAAAAATGGATTCAATAAAATTTCAGCAAATTTTGGATGGTAACTTGATGCCATCTGTGAAAAAGCTGAAGGATGGCTTCTACAAATGAATAATGATCCTAAACACACCTCGAAATCCACGGGGGATTACATCAAGAGGCGTAAACTGAAGGTTTTGCCATGGCCTTCACAATCTCCTGACCTCAACATAATTGAAAATCTATGGATAGACCTTAAAAGAGCAGTGCGTGACAGACAGCCCAGAAATCTCAAAGAACTGGAAGACTTTTGTAAGGAAGAATGGGCAAAGATACCTCAAACAAGAATTGAAAGACTCTTGGCTGGCTACAAAAAGCGTTTACAAGCTGTGATACTTGCCAAAGGGGGCAGTACAAGATATTAACTCTGCAGGGTGCCCAAATTTTTGCAGACGCCACTTTTTTGTTTTCTGTTATTTTGAAAGTGTAAATGATGGAAATAAAATCTAACTTTTGTTGACATATTATAAGAATGTCTAATCTGTAATTTGATGCCTTTTGGAGATTTTTCCATCATTCCTTGGCTTCTTTATGCACATTAATACAAATTTTTACCTGGGGTGCCCAAACTTTCGATCCCCACTGTATATATGGCCTGTTATTTTATATCATTTAATAATATGATATATTTAAGAAGGGGGTAGTTTATGTATATGTTTTTGTGTGACGCATGTAATAAGAAGAGGCATGTATTCAATATGTACTGTGGATCTCAATTTTAGACTTTTATATGTGAATTTTTTTAATATATAAAATTTATTTATTATGGAGTTATTAGTATATAAAAAATGGGAGGTGGTTTGAGATAGGAGGGTTAGTTGAGGGCATAATTGTGCTATTATAATTCTATGATATACGCTGATATTCTTAAAATGATCGATAACGTACCTCAACAGACCAACTAAGGGGTCTCGTCCATAGTAAGTCGTAGATATATGGGTCAGGGTAAGCGGTCCCCAGCCAGTACCCCAAAGTCAGTGAAACAGAACTGGACTATCACGACACCAGGTATAATTATGGGATAACAACAACAACGTAAAATTACATCAGGGTTTTTTATTCTTAATACATAAATACATAAAACATTTGTTACACCATTCCGCGACATAGATATCATGGATCCTTTACATATTTTGCGGATGACCGCCTCATCAGGAGGGATATCTACAGAGATTAGTGATACAATATCAAACATTAACAATATGAATGTATGCAAGAGCATTCACTGTGATAATGGCAACATATGACTGTTATACAATATATATAAAGGGGAGGGTTACAAAAGTGTGACTCAGCTTACCCACATGTCCAATTGGACCAGGTGTAACCCCGACACACCTAAAATGTTCCTCGTCGGCAAAAGTGGGGCGACAAGTATGGAGATACATTCAATTCAATGAATTCCTATGCTAAGAGAATAATTGAGATCCAATTACAAAACTATAGAACTATGTACTATGTACATGAGGGGGTACGTGGTAGGTTCCAGAAGTTGGATTTTGGATAAATGTCTCTTTTTAATCAATTGATTTAATGTATATGTGTCAGGGCTGGGCTCTTAGCTGTCGATTAATTGCCAGCTGATGATCATTTCCTGCTCATCACTCCAGCCTACAGCCAGCCCTCTGGCTATTTCAACTGCCTGGTTCATTTCTCCTGTGCCTCCGCCTTGGTCAAACATATCTGGAAACTCTCTGCTGCGCTCCTGTTGACTTGCCTGGCTGACGTCCCTTCTGCTTCCTGATCTTGTCTGCTACCTCTGACTATGCTGACTATGTTTACTCTTTGTAACATTTTTACCATTATATTAAAAGGTGTGATTTTAACTGCATTTTCTGTCTCCGTCTGGTTCCTGACAATATGAGCTATATTGGAGATCAAATCTTGTAGAGAGCTTTACACCACTGCTTTGTATCTGGCACACTGGGGTTAATTATCCCTGCAACCTTATATAAATCAATGAGTAGATGGATGCGGTTTGGCCCTATGAAAAAGTGCACACAGATAAAACATGTCAGAGCATAACTGTAGCACGTTATACGTGAGATGGTGGTGGAACACTGCAGAGATCACATTGGAGTGGAGCACTGAATTTTTTGGCCCTATTTTAGCAATGTGGTCTTTATAATTATTTACTGGATTTGTGTTAATCACCTTTATACAACACGTGTGGTTTAAATGTTTACATGTTGTTTTATATATTAATTGTCACTTTTTGAATAAATTATTCATGTATGATTAATTTACAATTTAAATGTAAAAGCTTAGTGCAACATTTTTCACTTTAGTATTTATCTATATTCTGTGGTGGGATATATAAGAGTGTTGCTGTCTATTTTTTTTATATGTATTTAGCACTAAACACAGAATTCTTATATTTTACATTTTACTGCATGTACCTTAAAAACATCTCCTAAACATGAATAGAATGAAATGATGTTTTTTTTTTAACTCTTTTTATTGAAAAAGAAATTCACAACACAAGAATAATGGTCCAAAGACCAACACATGCGTTACAAAGCAGATATGGTACAGTTAGGCACATCAATGGTAATTATACAAATACAACGGCTAGTAGAGCATTTAGTATAATAATAAAAGAGCAATTGATTGGATATCAAATGACAAATATAGAGACATGTAGACCATCAATCCAGCATAACAGTAGGACATTTTTCTCCGGTACCAATATTGCTATGTCTCCCACAGACCGCTAAGTCGCTGTGCAAGTGAGAGAGGATGAGCACCAAGGATTCCACACCTTGTTATACTTAGCTGGGCATCCCCTATGTTCAAATATTACCTTCTCAAATGGCAGAACCTGATTGACCAGCTGAAGCCACTGCCGGATAGATGAAGGCATAGATTGGTTCCACCTGAGGGCAATGGCCTTCCGTGCCAAGAAAAGTGTTTCTCTTAATAGAGTTCTGGTGAATTTAGGCCATTGCTCCTCATCTAGAATACCCAACAGACATATCTGTGGAGCACAAGGGACTGGGATCGATAGGATCTGAGACAATATTTCAGTCACCCTTCTCCAGTAGAGTGCAATTAACGGGCACAACCACATTACATGGTTAAAAGTCGGCCCTCTGGTGGGTACATCTGGTACATTCAGGTGTTGTAATACGATGCATTACATACAGTCTTACCGGAGACAAATAGGACTGATGTATCATATATTGTTGAACCATCTTATTATTCACCGCCGGCGAGACAGACAGGTGTGAGGAACACACCTCCTCCCAGTCCTCCTCTGTAAGTTCTGGAATCAGTGCCTGCCACCTGTCCCGTACCGCCAGGGGTCGACGTATCACCAATTTGTGCAGTAGATGGGAATAAACATTGGATATCGGCCCCTTTGGGCCTTGAGATCTCAATATAGAATGGAATGATATTTTGCCCATGTTGCCCTTAAATTGACATAAAAAGGAGATCCTTGGTAAATGTCCTCCATGCCAGTGCCCAGCTCCCTATGACCTTTGTTTTCACAATTCCTTACCTATTAGACTTGAAAATGGTCAGAATTAATTTTCAAGGCGTGACCTCAATGTGGTTCGGATTAAAGTGCAAGTGTTTTAGGATTTTCTCACCCAGACTTCATTCCTCACTCATCCCTAGTCCTTACTGTCATCAAATGCCCAGCTTCAGATCACATAACTGGACTGGTATGCTGAAGTGATGCAATGAATGGACAACTGAAGTGCTGAACAGATGTGCATGGGTCCACTGTATGCATCTTCATTTTCATTGCTGAACAGAGTGTACCTTTATGGTAACATAGTTTACATTCTCACTTATAGGCGTACAGCATTAGCAATGTTTCTGGAATAAAATCAGCAATTCATGGCTTGTATTCTGTACTTTCAGTTTCTATTGCCATATCTTTGTACTATTATTAAAAACCAATTACTTGGAATTTTTTATAACCATGTTAAATATAGAAGGGCAAGCAAGCCGGTTCTGTATGTATACATGTCTTGTATACATGTTTTCTTTCCTAGACTAAACTAAAACAGTTTAAAATGTTGCTGAATACAGGGCTTCAAAGAGGTACATTAATTTTAAACAGTGAATCTTTGAAATTTTAAAGCTTGCAGTACAAATGCTAGCTTTGGGGATTTATTGTGCCTAAAGCATATTCAACTTAAAAGAAGTACACTGTTTGCCATCAAGCTCAGAAAGTGATGTCTTTACTGCCTAATATGTTTCTCATAGAAAAACGTATTGAACTTTGAGGGTTTGGGGACCACTGAAGAATAAATGATTTGAGGTCCAGAGGCATGCAAACAGCTATTCCTCATGAACATGAACTGACTCTAGAGAAACTTTTACCTATTAGGGAAGAAATTTGATTCTGCAGGTATGCCAGCAAAAACAATTTCTCACAGCAAAACTGGCAAAGTAGAAACAGCCTCAGTAACTCATAAATGCATGCATATTTATGGTATATAACAGTAATGCAAGCACCACTTGTATTTCAAGATACTAATATATAACAACAAGGAGAATATTATTTTCTTTAATCTGCCTTAGGTTTCGTTGTATTTTTTCATTCACTTAAATATTGAAGAAGGATCAGTGGAGCTGTGAATATTTTTTTTGGATCTTTGCATCAATAAAATGATATACAAACATTAAAAATGTGCTATTGATTGTCAGCAATACAATAATAATTTACAATATGTGGTTTTGCTATAAGCTTACATTATCATGTCCTTGAGTGAGAAGGTCAGGTTTTCTACCCTTTTCTTTTTTGCAAATTTCACTAATTAGACAGGGTAATGAAGTATAAATGCATAAAAGAAACTACCACAGTGTAAAGCCTAGTCCATATGGGCAGAATGTGAGGCGACATCGGCTGGTTCAATAGTTCGGCCAGCTTCTGTCGATGGGGCATGACCGAAAAAGGTCTACTGATTGGCTCCCAATCAGTGCTCTCAGCCAATGGCCAGAGGGTTCTGGTGGAGGCTGTCCCCCTGTCAGAACACAATAGCACAGCAGGGGATATTGCTGTACAAACATTGCATGGTTAATACAGCAGCCCTCCTGGAGCTTCCAGGTTTTTTTGTTCAGCCTTGCTGGGTTGAGCGAAAAAAATAAAAAAAACCTACTAGTGTGTACTAGGCATGACTCCCAGTCTGCAGTGCCCAGAGATTCTACAGTTCTAAAGGCGTAAACTTTAATAACCAGACCACATGTAACATACATAAAACAAAAATACAAACGGTTGCAAACATAAAATAGTATGTGTGTATATATATATATATATATATATATACAGCCCTCAAATTTTCCACTCTCCTACTCACATTTTGCGAGTGGGAAATGGGCTTTCTGGGAGCAGGAAAGCGAGCACTGCCGGCAGGAACAGAGAGGACGGCCGATCCATCATAGGGGAAGAGAGAGCCGTAGAGATGGAGGATTCTCTCCTTGATTACAGAGCGGGGATTGCCCACTGTAACAGTTTACATTACAATTGCAGTCTGCTCTGTGTCATACACAAATCCCGCCCTTCTGACCCCGCACCTGTGACAGGCAGAATGCCGGTCCATACCAGAGTGTGTTTTGTCTGTCACAGGCGTGGAGTCAGGCAGGCGGGATCTGTGTGTGACGCAGAGCGAACTGCAATTGTAATGTAAACTGTTACAGTGGGCAACCCCTCTGTAATCAAGGAGAGAATCCTCCATCTCTATGGCTCTCTCTTCCCCTATGATGGACCGGCTGCCCTCTCTCTTCCTCCACGCTCTCCACAGTGAGGCTGCAAAGATGGACACAGGTGAGGCAGCAAAGATGGGCACAGTGAGGCTGCAAAGATGGGCACAGGTGAGACTGCAAAGATGGGCACAGGTGAGGCTGCAAAGATGGGCACAGGTGAGGCAGCAAAGATGGGCACAGTGAGGCTGCAAAGATGGACACTGGTGGGGCTGCAAAGATGGACACTGGTGAGGCTGCAAAGATGGGCACAGTGAGGCTGCAAAGATGGACACAGGTTAGGCTGCAAAGATGGACACTGGTGAGGTTGCAAAGATGGACACTGGTGAGGTTACATAGATGGACACAGTGAGGCTGCAAAGATGGACACTGGTGAGGCTGCAAAGATGGACACTGGTGAGGCTGCAAAGATGGACACAGTGAGGCTGCAGAGATGGACACTGGTGAGGCTGCAAAGATGGACACAGTGAGGCTGCAGAGATGGACACTGGTGAGGCTGCAAAGATGGGCACAGGTGAGGCTGCATTGGTGGGCACTGGTCACGCCTCAATTATGGGCACAGGTGAGGCTGCGTTGGTGGGCACTGGCCATGCTGTGATGATGGGCACAGGTGAGGCTGCACTGGTGGGCACTGGTCACGCCGCAAAGATGGGCACAGGTGAGGCTGTGTTGGTGGACACAGGTGAGGCCGCATTGATGGGCACATGTGAGGCCTCGTTGATGGGCACAGGGTAGGCTGTGTTGATGGGCACAGGTTAGGCTGTGTTGATGGGCACGGGTGAGGCTGCGTTGATGGGCACAGGTGAGGCTGCATTGATGGGCACAAGTGAGGCTGCATTGATTGGCACGGGTGAGGCTGCACTGATGGGCACGGGTGAGGCTGCGCTGATAAAGTTGTTGTTAGGCCTCATTTACACTGCTGCTGGTACACTGATGTTTAGAGGCATTTAGGCGTTTTTTTTCAGCTGCCCCTGAACATTCCTGTATGTTATCTTATCAGTACATTTACAAAGGGTCGTTTAAGCTCATTTCCATGCAGGACTCATGCAGGACTTTAAAAAAGCTGCCAAAAAACATCAGCAGCTTATCAGGGATGTTTTCAGCTTTTACCAGCGTTATATTACCGCCGCCTTGTCACGTTTTTTCCTGTTTTTAAAGGGCCAGCGGTTTTTTTTTATCCCAATTGGTCTAAAACATCTAAAGACTTCTGGGATTGATGTTTATAAGTGTTTTTGAGCGTTTTGGGCATTTTTGGACTTTTTTAAGTGTTTGAACGTTTTTATACCCTCAGCTCTTGGTTTTTTTTTACAGCTCAAAAATGTCACTGCTAGCAACAGTTGATAAAAGCCTATGTGTGCATGAACACATAGGATAACATGATGGAGGGTTTACTAGCTGTAAAAAAAAACTTCTGCAGCTGTTAACAGCTGCTGAAAAACAGTCAAAAAACGTCCTGTGTGCATGAGGCCTAAAGGCTTTTTTTGGAAAGCAAAGAAATGGGTTCAGATGCCAGTTCAGAGGCATTTGAAACACCAAACAGCTTGTAAACGCCGCTAAATGTGCCTAAATGCGGTAACTCGCATCTAGGACCGTTTCGTTTACAGGCACTTCCATTAAAAAAAACAAAACATTTTTTTTTAAAAAAACGCGGCATGCAAAATGTGGCAAACGGCCGTTTTAGATGCCGGCTTCTAGCTGTCAACAAAAATAGTTCAGGGGAGGTTTAATTAACGTCCCGTGGAAATGGAGCCTTAATATTTATTTGTGTAACTTAGTTCTGCATAAAACCTTTAAGTGTCATTTAATGAGAATTTATGAGTGCGTGTATAGGGGCAGGGCATGGTAGGGGTTGGGCAACTGATGGTGAGTAACCCTTAAGGCCTGGCTAGTAGCTCACGACTTGAAATTTTGAGTCCTGTATATATATATATATATATATATATATATATATACTGTATTGTATATACCATATATACTCGAGTATAAAGTATAAGCCAAGTTTTAAGCACTTTTTTTGTGCTGAAAAAGGCCCCCCTCGGCTTATAGTCGAGTGAGGGTCCCACATCGTGGGTGCCTGCAGCCTCTGTGGGTGGTCCGATCCTAAAAGTCTATGTATATGCGATGAACAGCGCACATACATAGACTGATTGGCTGCCCAGTGACTGCCAGTGATTGGCTTGTCACTGTGCTGTGGGCGGGCCCAGAGCGGCTGACTCGAGGACGAGGAGAGGAGGCGGGTGTCGTGTCACTGTTCGGTTAGTGACCGTCAGTGACCCGTCGGTTAGTCAGATACATACACGCG
>BLSH010197170.1:41770-59054 GCA_018402905.1 Glandirana rugosa | reverse complement strand
GTAATGGCTGAGTCTCTGTGTAATGGCTACAATACCTGTGTAATGGCTGAGTCCCTGTGTAATGGCTACAATACCTGTGTAATGGCTGAGTCTCTGTGTAATGGCTACAATACCTGTGTAATGGCTGAGTCTCTGTGTAATGGCTACAATACCTGTGTAATGGCTGAGTCCCTGTGTAATGGCTATAATACCTGTGTAATGGCTGAGCGCACATACATAGACTGATTGGCTGCCCAGTGACTGCCAGTGATTGGCTTGTCACTGTGCTGTGGGCGGGGGCAGGTCTGGAGCGGCTGACTCAAGCACGAGGAGAGCAGAGAAGGTACTGTGCTGCTATGTAATGGCTCCCTGTCCCTGTGCAATTGCTGAGTCCCTGTGTAATGGCTACAATACCTGTGTAATGGCTGAATCCCTGTGTAATGGCTACATTAACTGTGTAATGGCTGAGTCCCTGTGTAATGGCTACAATACCTGTGTAATGGCTGAGTCTGTGTAATGGCTTCAATACCTCGGTAATGGCTGAGTCTCTGTGTGATGGCTACAATACATTTGTAATGGCTGATTCTCTGTGTAATGGCTACAATGCCTGTGTAATGGCTGAGTCCCTAAGTAATGGCTACATTACTTGTGTAATGGCTGAGTCCCTGTGTAATGGCTACAATACCTGTGTAATGGCTGAGTCCCTGTGTAATGGCTGAGTCCCTGTGTCCCTTGCCAGTTCAGAGGCATTTGAAATGCCAAACAGCTTGTAAATGCCAATATAATGCAATAAGCAATCAGCGCAGCTGAGCTTCAATTAAGAGTAATAAACTGCTAGCTGAACAACGAAGGTAATCAACCCCAAAACAGATATAATTCAAATAGGAGAAGCAGCGCAGTAAAAACATAAAATAATGTCCTAAAATATTGTCCTGAAAAACTTTTGTCTTTAGAATACTGTATTGTCCTTAAATCATATACAGCAGTCCACCGGTGTTTAAATATCCAAACTGGACAGTGAGACAAATCCCTCCACTGACATCCACTGTGCTCACCTCACAGTTTGACCCCAGTTTTACTAGAGGGTCAAACGCATATGATACACTTCACAGGGTAAGGTCTTCAGGAATCCCTTCCTCTTAACTAAGTAACATCTCCTGCTCAGCTTGGAAGGACTCGTTCCAGGATCAAACAGCCAGTGTGATGTATATATGGAAAGAAGTATATACTAAGTGTAGACTGTTTTTAAGCTTTAAAAAACTTTTAATAAAGTCAGTCTACTTACAAACATCCGATCAGTAGTGCGTATATACAGCAAGTCAGAACCGCCAAGTAACCATCATAGGCCGACACACAGACGATCCATGCCGCTAAATGCACCTAAACGCGGTAACTCACGTTTAGGACCGTTTCGTTTACAGGTGTTTCCATTAAAAAAAATTCTAGCTGTAAAAAAAAATAGTTCAGGGGAGGTTTAAATAGCGTCCCCTGGTAAATGGAGCCTTAATATTTATTTGTGTGACTTAGTTTAAGTGTCATTTAATGAGAATTTATGAGTGCGTGTATAGGGGCGGGGCATGGTAGGGGTTGGGTGGGGCAACTGATGGCGAGTAACCCTTAAGGCCTGGCTAGTAGCTCACGACTTGAAATTTTGAGTCCTGTATATATATATATATATATATATATATATATACTGTATTGTATATACCATATATACTCGAGTATAAAGTATAAGCCGAGTTTTCAGCACATTTTTTTGTGTTGAAATAGGCCCCTTTCAGCTTATACTTGAGTTAGGGTCCCACATCGCAGGCGCCTGCAGCCTCTGTGGCTGGTCTGATACTAAAAGAATATGTATGTATCCTTATGTGCATTTAAAAGGATAAAGCAATAACAACTTCACCCAACACACCCTCCCTACTCAACTGTCGGGGGTCTGCTGCTGCTGCGGGCTTTGGTAGCAGGAGATGGAGGTGGAACAATAATCCAGCATTTGGGTTTAGAAATCAAGTCAACTGAACTTTGCCAGCTGAAAAAATTCCACGCCCCTGAAGGCCGGACGTAACGCGTATGAAAGGGGAGGAGTCATGCACGTTCGTCACCCGTGGTCATCAGTGTGGAGTCCGTTCGGAAGTCCGATCATTGGCCCCGGCTTGATGTCTTATTAATTGAATGCTTTTATACTCGCACTTGGCAATAAGTGCTTTTTAATGTAAGTGGATTTTTATACGTTTTTAATAAACGAGTTGATACAGTGAGCACTAGATCCTCTCCCTCTCTTTTTTACACACGGTCCGGAATCCCTGGTTACGGCTGGAAGCTGTTTCTCCCTGTAGGACCAGTGAACGTTTGGGATCTCTATCGTTGCTGATTCCTGGAGGTTGGAGGGTGTATAGGATCTGTGGGTCGGATCAGTGAGGTGAGAGGCTCATAGTGTCAGTGGTGGATGGGATTGCCTGCACAACTTGTACACATATCGTGTGTTATATCTGCACTGCCTGCACTCTGGAATTCTACTCTGGCTTCATTCCTCATCATATGAACCGTTATTTACATTTAGTTATGTCCTTATAGTGATGCACTCATATCATTCTCTACACACTATGTATAAGCATAGGTTGCTGAGTACACGGCTCTATCATAAGGTGAGAACAGAATCCATACATTCATTTAAAATATGTCAACTGTGGTGTTCATAACTCAAGCCTGTAGATGTGACAAATCACAATTGTTACATGCATAATACCTTCTAGAATCTGTACAAGTTAGTTCCACTTGTGATATATTCAGAAGCTTGCACATGTATTATGGAAGCCTGAACTTGTTAATAAAGCACTTTCCCCCTCCTAGACCACAAGACACATCAACTATTCTTATATACTACACTCAGAAGCATCCTTTGTATTGTTTGTATTTTTATATTTGGAAATGGTTACATTCAGGACATAGAGAGGGATCAAAAAAGTCAAAACTAGTGTCATATTAATTAATTTATTAATTTATTTGAAGACAGGATAATCAATCTGTTATGATGAAATATTGAAAATAAGACCAAAAATAGGTAGCTACAAAGAGGGGGGACAAAAAGTGGGACTTTAGATGAGACACCCGGGGGAGGGGGAAAGGTGGGTGCCTCCATCCCTGTATTGCGTAGAAAAAGGAAAATTTGGGACTTTGAATGAGGCACACGGGTGGGACGGTCAACAGGGGCATTGCTAGTTCTACAAAAGATCTGGGGCTAGAGCCCATAGCAGCAAAGTAGAGTCATACGCTTGAGCGGGCATACACATGTATATAATATACCTGTTTGCATGTGTGTGTGTGTGTATATATATATATATATATATATATATATATATATATAAACATCGTTACCTTTCTGAGTGCGGATCCCCCTTACATCAGGGTCCCCAGAGAGCCCCCCATTTACATCATTGTCCCCAGAGAGCCCCTTCCTTACATCTGGGTCCCCAGAGAGTCCCTTCCTTAAAACAGGGTCCCCAGAGAGGCCATTCCTTACATCAGAGTCCCCAGAGAGCCCCTTCTTTACATCAGAGTCCCCAGAGAACCCCTTCCTTACATCAGGGTCCACAGAGAGCCGCTTCCTTACACCAGGGTCCACGGAGAGCCCCACCTTACATCAAGGTCCCCAGAGAACCCCCCTATACATCAGGGTCCCCAGAGAACCTCCATATATATCAGGGTCCCCAGAGTTCCTCCCCATACATCAGGGTACCCAGAGAGCCTCCCCATACATCAGGTGGAGGCGAGGGCCGAGCCGGAGCCCGTGCTACCACGGCTCAGTCTGCCCCTGCCTCCTGCATTCCGGACCAAGACATACCTGCAAATTGCAGAACTGCACCCACCCGGTAAGAGACTCGGGGCAATAGGCCCCAGACTCGGGGCTGTAGCCCCAATAGCCACCCCCTAGCAACGCCCCTGCCGGTCAACAATGCAATATTTTATTCACGATCCACATATATCGGTCAAGAAAGTGCAGATAATATCATACCATCATAATAGCAATTTTGTACATAAAAAAGAGATACATATAAGCCAATGTTGATCAGCATAACATTATATCTGTACAGAATTACATCACATGGGATTCTTACATTAAAAAGCGTATTTGCATGCATCAGTGAAAGCTCTACATGTTTCAGGGATTAGAGCAAGATTGTTCCACAAGTCAGTGAAGCCTCCGTGGTGGCTGCCTCATCCCAATAACTATCAATTGAAAGAAGAGAGAACCCCCTATGTGGGACTGTACTAGGCAGCAACACACCACAAAAACAGTTTATATAGATTTATAACAAGTCATGTTTATTAAAAAGTTCTTTTGTCACTCTAAAACAGAGGAACAGGTAATTGGTATACAAATGTCATATATATTGCAATTGGTCTCAGAACGGATCAAATACATATAGTCCATCACAGAATTATCTGTGGGAATGTGGATACATAGCTTTCATGATGGAAAAAATAGTCCGTTGTCCAAAGATGGAGAGAGATGGTGTTCAATGCCCAACGTTAAACGTTTTGGGTCCAATTGAGGCCCTTCATCAGGGGAGATGCCAATGGAATAGGGTAATCTGTTATTTGATGTTTAGGTACACAGTTTAATCCGTTTCTGGTAGCGAACGAGAAAAGAAGAAAAATATACAGCAAGTAAACCAAAAAGGGGACATTCATATTACAAGACCATCCTACAGTTCAATTGTTGGTATATATATATCATTCTTTTTGATTATGAGAGTGGAGAAAGGCTCACCAGTTGCATGTATCCGTTGTAGGACACGCTTCCATAGTTAGAGATATATTGGTGTCTCAAAGATGTATATGAGATGTAATGTCACTCGGAGTGGGCGGGCCCCAATAGGCCAAGGAAAAGAAGGTTTGTGGAAGAGAGCCCAAAGGGATGGCCCTACATGGGGGATGAATGCAAGAGACACTTGGAACATGACCGAATAATGAAGAACAGCAGGGGGGAGGGGAATGGGGGATGGGCAGAGGGAGTGTGAGGGGGAGATGGGGAAGAGAGAAGAAAAAGAGGGCGGGGAGGGGAGAGAAGAGAGGAGAGAAGATGGGAACAGGGGAGTGAGGGGTGGGGGTGGGGAGGGATGTGTGGGTGAGTCAGGGGAGGACACTTGTCCCACCCACACCTCCCTCCCAAGAAATTACTTGAAATAAGTGCATCTCTTTTTTAGCGCTGCCTTGCCATTTATGTTCTTTGCATGTATGGTGATGATCTATTTTATCATTTTCCTGGTGCATGGGTAATAGGCATTGGGAAGGGCCACCATGCACACAGTATATACCAATAATACCTACTCTTTGAATCTGGTTAAGACGACAAACTGCAGTCAGGTCGAGACCCCGATGAGGATGACAAGCATGCAGATAAGCTTCCCTGAGATGGTTTCTGACAGTGCAGAAATTGTTTGGTTATGCAAACCGATTGTTGTAGCAGCTGTCCGGGTGGCTGGTCTCAGACAATCTTGGAAGTGAAGATGCTGGATGTGGAGGTCCAGAGCTGGTGTGGTTACATGTGGTCTGCGGTTGTGAGGCCGGTTGGATGTACTGCCAAATTCTCTGAAACGCCTTTGGGAACGACTTATGGTAGAGAAATGAACATTCAATTCAAGGGCAACAGCTCTGGTGGACATTCCTGCAGTCAGCATGCCAATTGCATGTTCCCTCAAAACTTGCAACATCTGTGGCATTGTGCTGTGTGATAAAACTGCACATTTTTGAGTGGCCTTTTATTGTGGCCAGCCTAAGGCACACCTGGGCAATAATCATGCTGTCTAATCAGCATCTTGATATGCCACACCTGTGAGGTGGATGGATTATCTGGGCAAAAGAGAAGTGCTCACTAACACAGGTTTAGACAGATTTGTGAACAATATTTGAGAGAAATAGGCTTTTTGTATACATAGAAAACGTCATAGATCTTTGAGTTCAGCTCATGATAAATAGGGGTAAACACAAAAGTGTTGCGTTTATAATTTTGCTCAGTACAGCCGTGGCCAAAAGTTTTGAGAATGACACTAATTTTCACAAAGTCCACTCAGTTGTTATGATGCCAATTTGCATATACTCCAGAATGTTATGAAGAGTGATCAGATGAATTAATTGCAAAGTCCCTCTTTGCCATGAAAATGAATTTAATCCCATAAAAACATTTCCACTGCATTTGTGAAGAAGGCCTCAAGGCACCCAAGAAAGTCCAGCAAGTGCCAGGACCATCTCCTACAGTTGATTCAGCTGCGGGGCGCCACCAGTGCAGAGCTTGATAGGGAATGACAGTAGGCAGGCGTGAGTGCATCTGCATGCACAGTGAGGCAAAGACTTTTGGAGGATGGCCTGGTGTCAAGAAGGGCAGCAAAGAAGTCACTTCTCTCCAGGAAAAACATCAGGGACAAACTGACATTCTGCAGAAGGTACAGGGATTGGACTGCTGAGGACTGGGATAAATTCATTTTCTCTGATGAATCCCCTTTCCAATTGTTTGGGGTATCCGGAAAAAACCTTCTCCGCAGAAGGAAAGGTGAGCACTACCATCAATCCTGTGTCATACCAACACCAACGCATCCTGAGAGCATTCATGTGTGGGGTTGCTTCTCAGCCAAAGGAGGGGCTCTTTTGCCTAAGAACACAGCCATAAATAAAGAATGGTACAAAACATCCACTG
This sequence comes from Glandirana rugosa, assembly GCA_018402905.1. Lineage (NCBI taxonomy): Eukaryota > Metazoa > Chordata > Amphibia > Anura > Ranidae > Glandirana > Glandirana rugosa. The sequence goes on along the minus strand of BLSH010197170.1, from coordinate 52,381 downwards.
AGAGCAACTTCTCCCAACCATCGAAGAACAGTTTGGTGATGAACAATGCCTTTTCCAGCATGATGGAGCACATTGCTATAAGGCAAAAGTGATACCTAGTGGCTTGGGGAACAAAACATCGATTTTGGGTCCATCACCAGGAAACTCCCCAGACCTTAAACCCATTGAAAACTTGTGGTCAATCCTCAAGAGGCGGGTGAACAACCCCCCCCCCCCCCGCAAATTCTGACAAACTCCAAGCATTGATTATGCAAGAATGGGCTGATATCAGTCAGGATGTGGCCCAGAAGTTGATTGACGGCATGCCAGGGCAAATTGCAGAGGTCTTAAAAAAGAAGGGTCAACACTGCAAATATTAATTCTTTGCATACACTTAATGTGCTTGTCAATAAAAGACTTTGACACTTATATAATGCTTGTAATTATACTTCAGTATACCATGGTAACATCTGACAAAAAGATCTAAAAACACTGAAGCAGTGGACTTTGTGCAAATTAATATTTGTGTCATTCTCAAAATGTTTGGCCAGGGCTGTACTATATATACATAAAATTGAAGGATGCCCCAAAATCCATATCAGAAACCTTTGATATATACAGTGTCTCACAAAAGTGCGTACACACCTCACATTTTTTGTAAATATTTTATTATATCTTTTCATGTGACAACACTGAGGAAATTACACGTTGCTACAATGTAAAGTAGTGAGTGTACAGCTTGTAATAACAGTGTAAATTTGCTGTCCCCTCAAAAGAACTCAACACACAGCCATTAATATCTAAACTGCTGGAAAAAAAGTGAGTACACCCCTAAGTGAAAATGTCCAAATTGGGCCCAATTAGCCATTTTCTCTCCCTGGTGTCTTGTGACTCGTTAGTGTTACACGGTCTCCGGTGTGAATGGGGAGCAGGTGTGTTAAATTTGGTGTTATCGCTCTCACTTTCTCATACTGGTCACTGGAAGTTCCAACATGGCACGTCAAGGAAAAGAACTCTCTGAGGATCTGAAAAAAAGAATTGTTGCTCTACATAAAGATGGCCTAGGCTATAAGAAGATTGCCAAGACCCTGAAACTGAGCTGCAGCATGGTGGCCAAGACCATACAGCAGTTTAACAGGACAGTTTCCACTCAGACCTCGCCATGGTCGACCAAAGAAGTTGCGTGCACGCACTCAGCGTTATATCCAGAGGTTGTCTTTGGGAAATAGACTTATGAGTGCTGCCAGCATTGCTGCAGAAGTTGAAGGGGTGGGGAGGGTCAGCCTGTCAGTACTCAGACCATACGCTGCAAACTGCATCAAATTGGTCTGCATGGCTGTCGTCCCAGAATGAAGCCTTTTCTAAAGATGATGTACAAGAAAGCCTGCAAACAATTTGCTGAAGACAAGCAGACTAAGGACATGGATTGCTGGAACCATGTCCTGTGGTCTGATGAGACCAACATAAACTTAAACAGTCAAGCATGGTGATGCGAGTGTCATGGTCTGGGGCTGCATGAATGCTACTGGCACTGGGGAGCTACAGTTCATTGAGGGAACCATGAATGCCAACATGTACTGTGACATACTGAAGCAGAGCATGATCTCCTCCCTTTGGAGACTGGGTTTCAGGGCATTATTCAAAAATGATAATGACCCCAAACACACCTCCAAGATGACCACTGCCTTGCTAAAGAAGCTGAGGGTAAAGGTGATGGACTGGCCAAGCATGTCTCTATACCTAAACCCTGTTTAGTATTTGTGGATCCTCAAACAGAAGGTGGAGGAGCGCAAGGTCTCTGGCATCCACCAGCTCCGTGATGTCATCATGAAGGAGTGGAAGAGGACTCCAGAGGCAACTTGTGAAGCTATGCTGACCTCCATGCACAAGAGGGTTAAAGAAGTGCTGGGAAATAATGGTGGCCACACAAAATATTGACACTTTGGGCCCAATTTGGACATTTTTACTTAGGGGTGTACTCTCTTTTGTTGCCAGTGATTTAGGCATTAATGGCTGTGTTTTGAGTTATTTTGAGGGGACAGCAAATTTACACTGTTATACAAGCTGTACACTCACCACTTTGCAACAAAGTATAATTTCTTCAGTGTTGTCACATGAAAAAATAGACTAAAATATTTACAAAAACGTTAGGGGTGTACTTTTGTGAGATACTGTATGTTAATGTGGTTCCACATGAAAAAAGACATATCCCCTAAAATGTATTCCAAACACTCATGAACAGCCCAATGACATCAGCCAGTATACACCTATGTACCTACCACTTCACCTGTCTCAGCTGAGGATAAGGCGAGGAAGGTGGTCAGGAATTTGGCAGGGGTGGTGTTTGGGAGTTGGCCGGGGGGGGCATGGGTTATTTCCTGTATCTATTCTTCAATTTCAATCCTCTGATTTTAGACAATTGTTTGCGCTGTGATAGTATTTTTGTGGCTGTATTTGTTATACTACATAAAGACACTAATAAGGCAAATGTGAGTAGGGGGGTAGCCCAAATGGCACCACGTCCATATTTGAGAAGTAAAGACTAGAAGCAATTTCTATGAATATGAACAAACAAAACCAAAAATTTAAGATCACATTATTTTATTTGTTTACAAATGTAAAAAAATCATCAACAATAAAAATTGGTACAATCTCTTCATATAGAAATAGGTTTGTATATCATACATATAGTCAGTTTGACCAAGCTCTACGTGTTTCACACACTCATGGGGCTTCCTCAGGAGACTTATTTGGAGCTGTCTATAAATAGAGAAAGATATGATGAGCATACAATACAGACAATTTTAACAATCCATTGAATATTAGTATAACAATATTAGAAGTTATATATTCACAAAGTTTTTTTAGCAAAAAATGTTATATATTTTTTTCTTTTCTTTTTTTCAAATCACTCAATAACTGCATTGACACCACATGTACCTACCCAATTTTTAGGAGAAATATATCACACCACAAGTTGATGGCCCAAAAAGAAGGGCTTGGGAACCCTACATCAAACACATTTAGAAGCCATAGAGGTATGGGATAGAGAAGTACCTACAAAAGGTGGTATGTATCCTTTCACAAGAGGTAACCCCAATCACAGCAGGGTGTTTTCCTTTGCACATAAGCCCCGCCTTCATTACAGAGGTTCTCTGTCATATCAGAAACACCCCAATACACGAGAAGCCCTCATCACATCAGAGGCCACTAATCACATCAGAAGCCCTCCCCACATTAGAAATACCCCATCATGTTAGAGATCCCCCCAACACATCAGAGGTCCCACATCACATAAAAAGTCTCCCACATTAAAAGCCCCCTATCACATTAGAGGTCCCCCCATCTCGTCATTGCTTCCCCCATCACATCAGAAGTCACATGTCACTCCAGAAACACCCCATCACATCAGAGATTCCCCATAACTTCAGAAGCCCCTCTTTTCACATCTGAGGTCGCCCATCATATTATAAGCCTCCCACCTCATTAGTGCCCCCATGTTACAGGTGTGCCCCCATCCCATCAGAAGTCATTCCCACCACATTCTTTCTTTTGCACATAAGCCCCACCTTCATATTGGAGGTTATCTGTCACATCAGAATCACCCCATCACACGAGAGATCCTCCTTGACATTAGAAGCCCCCCTTTCATATCAGAAGTACCCCATAATGTCAGAGGTCTCCTATCACACACAGGGTCTCCCATTGCATTAGAAATCCCCCATCTCATGAGAAGTCCCTTGCCACATCAGTACCCCCCATCACATCAGTTTGCCCTCTTTTGCACATAAGCCCCACCTTCACATCAGAGGTCCCCCATCACATAAAAAGTCTCCCATCGCATTATAAAATCCCCATCACATCAGAGGTCCCCTACCACATCAGATCTCTATGACATGCTATGGGAGTTCTTGAAAAAGTTTGGGGGTGCTTAACTAAACCCAAGCACCCCCTGGCACTGCCCCTGCAGTAAGAATATCAGGGTTCATAAATTCCAAATATATGTATATACCATAGTTTGTAGACTCTCTAACTTTCACAAAGGCTTAAGCTTTTCATTTTTTTTCTTTATACATTAAAGAAAACTACCAAAAAAAAGTTTTACTTTTTCAAAAATTATATAAAATTAATTTGGGAAAAGTGTTGCATGGCCAAGTAATTGTCAATCAAATAATCACAGCAAAGAAAACTGAAAAAAATGTCTGGAAGGAAGAGGTTGTAACATGCTGGTATTGAGATAGTTAATAATTACTAATGTCTTCAGTTGGTCCTTGACGTTTTTCATTTCCATTCAACAAGAAGGTGTATTAGATGAAAATAATGTTTTTCTATAGAAAACCATACAGTGCTTAAAATGTATGTTCCTGGACCAAGGCCATGGCCATTTTTCACATTTTTGCTGGCTGTACTAAACTTGTATATTACATATTACTATTCTGGTTAAAGAGAAAAACAGAGTTTTAAACTATTAGATTTAAAGAAATTGTATAGCCTTTTTATGTCTCTTTCTTTATATATGCAGACGAGATATGAGAGATTAGAGAGATATAAGCAATCCTTTAAATGTGTGTTAATGCTTTTAAAATCGTGTCTGTATATTTTATAGCTGTTTTGTACTTGGGGCAGTCATACACAGTATACTCATTATAATCAGACCCTCTGGGGGTGGGGGGAGTGGCTTGTGGCTGATGGCGCTGGACGGCAGAGCACGGAGCTCCGGTAAACAACGGCTCATGCACAGCAAGGAAGGGCTTCCTGACACCCGCACACAGCACCATCCAACGGCAGAACAACTCAAGAACAGCTGGGGAGCATGTCCTGCTAAAGAAATAACAATTATAAGCCCAAGAAACTGATTGCCTTTTTCTCGCAGCCATGGCAGAGGGAGGTCCAAGATGGCGCCAGCTCTTTCTCCACACCGCATATGTGGTTATCAGCAGAGCAGAGAGAACACAAGCAGGGCAAATCTCCTCAAGTAAAAGATCTCCTGCACTCTACCAGTCCTGTATCTGTGAGCCCTGAAAAAGCAAGGTTCAAAATGAGCGAACATTCTCACCAGAATTATGAGGTAAGCTCAAATCACGATTCCCAAGATGACACTAGAGATCTACCAGAATCCATTAACTCCTTCCCTACCACTCACCAACCTGTGCTGGACATTACCCTAAAGGACATGTTAATATCACTCAGGAGCACATTGCACGCTGACTTGATGTCCTGCATGCAGCGTTTCAACACAGAACTGACTGCTGTAGAAAATAGAGTGACACACATGGAGACTAAGATGGGAGAGTTTGCAGAAACTATTAACGACTTAGTAGACACAAACAAGGAATATGAAGCAAACCACCAGTGGGTCAGGGCCAAACTCGCAGACCTAGAAGATAGGTCTAGGAGGAATAATGTTAAAATTACGGAGATCCCTGAGACCGTTCATGCGGGTGAGCTGAAGGCCTATGCTGAAGCACTCTCCTCCTCCTTTTTACCAAACCGAAGCTATCATAGACCGCATTCATCGTCTACGATTCCCTCTTTCATCCCTATCCACATACCCAGAGATGTGCCCTTAAGGATGCACATTTTCCATGTGAAGGAATCAATTATGCAAACAGCCCACAAGCTGAAAAACTTTCCTCCAGCATATGAAAATCTGCAACTCTTTATTGACCTGCCACAGCACACTATGCACCTGAGGAGAAACCTCAACACAATCACCAAAAGCTTAAGGAATAATTACATTCCTTATCAATGGAAATTTCCCACAAAGCTACTGATACAGTGGCAAGGCAGTTCCCATACTGTTACATCTCTTGAAAAGGGCCTGAAGCTGCTCAAAGAGTGGGATATCATCCCTTCTCTGACCCCTCCGCTGTCTCCACAGAAAAATTATGCCAACAAGGGTCCAGAGAAAACACAGAGAAATGGCAACTCCTAGGAAGACACCTGAATACTCAGCCAAGTATTAATATGCCACATGCAAGACAAAAAAGGAACATGCCGGTTCTCTAACATTTTAAACAGAGAGTTCCCTCTTCTTCAACCCCCTCAATACTTGAGCAGTATGCCACTGCACACTGGTTGTTAGACCCTCCTTTTAGTAACTGTTTGGATACTTATTTCTTTATTTTTCCTATTGACTTCTTTCTCCTTCTCCAAGTCTTTTTTTTTCTATACCAAGAATTGGCAAGCCTGAGGAAAACCTCCTATCAGCGGTCATACCACCTGGGACCAGTAGATGCCAGGGCTGGACAACTCATACAACATAAATACAGATCTGAGCAACCACTCATCAAGAACTCATGCAACTATAGGTACAGCTCTTCAACACTCTCCTCAAACACCCAGGATTAACCGCAACGAAAATGGGCATAAACATTCTCTCTATAAATGCAAGGGGCCTGAATCATCCAGCCAAGCGGGCATTGCTTTGGAAAGAGGCCAAGCTGCACAAAAGTGATGTCCTATGTGTGCAGGAGACTCATTTCCACCTGAAATGAGTCTCCTAGAGCCTCCCTGCACCAAAATCAAACTAGAATAGTACTGGATGATGGTATAACTCACCCGTGACAAAAGAATGTATGTTATTCAATGTAGCCATATGTAAACGCACCTCTAATTTAACACTGTGATTCGAGATCTTCTTGTATCTTACATATTTCCTCTGTTTATACTTAAACTTCAATAAAAATTTAAATATAATCAGACCCTACTTTCTGCTTTGGAGTGCTAAACATTGGTTGTGCTTTAATGCTCCTCCCAATACAAGTCTGTGAATTAGTTGGTGCATTGAAAACAATGCATTCCCAAGTGGCTGATGTCTTTTCATTATAGTTTTTAAATTAAACCCTTAGTTTCTGACCTGAAACAAGCATGCAAATCTGGAACATCAGAGGGAACTCACAACTTCTCACCTGCACAGTAGTTCTGAGGCAGTGGCTCCATAATTTAGTTTCTATCTTTTTAGTTCCTTGCACAGTATGATTTAGACTTTTAAAGCAACAATGTAAGCAAATAAGGTTTTATTATATTGCACAATACACAGTTAGCCAGATAGGAGGAGGAGAGCACAGCATTGATCTCAGCATTGTGTTGGTTTTCAGTAACCAATTATAGGCTGCGCTGGACCTTGACAAATCATTTTTCATTAAAGTGGTTGTTAACCACTTCAGCCCCGGAAGGATTTCCAGCTTTAGGACCGGAGCCCTTTTTGCGATTCGGCGCTGCGTCGCTTTAACTGACAATTGCGCGATCGTGCGACGTTGTACCCAAACAAAATTTGCGTCCTTTTTTTCCCACAAATAGAGCTTTCTTTTGGTGGTATTTGATCCCCTCTGCGTCATTTCTGATAGCCGCTATAAACAAAAGAAGAGCGACAATTTTGCAAAAAAACCCAAATTTCTTACTTTTTTCTAGAATACAAATCCAAAAAAAAATATAAAAAACTTTTTTTTTCACCGTTTTTGGCCGATTTATATTCTTTCTCATATTTGCGATTAAAAAAATTGCAATCGGCCTTTATTGATTGGTTTGCTCAAAAGTGGTCGCGTTTACGGATGATGAGAATTCATTTTTGGGGTTTTTATTTTTTTTTTATTTTTTATTAGTAATGGCGGCGATCTGCGATTTTTTGCGGTACTGCGATATTTCAGCGGACATGTCGGACCATTTTGACACTTTTTTGGGACCATTGGCATTTATACAGCGATCAGTGCTATAAAAATGAACTGATTACTGTGTAAATGCCATTGGCAGTGAAGGGGTTAACCTGCAGGGGGCGCTCTAAGGGTTAACTATGTTCCCTGGGTGTTTTCTAACTGTAGGGGGACTGTATTATCTGGGGAAGGGAAGTGGTCACAGCCTTCACGTACAGGAAGGCTGTGATCACAGCCCTTCCCCCTCACGCAGAGCGGAGGTCCGTGTTTACATACACGGACCTCCGCTCATTCGCTCCGGGGGGGCCATCGCGGGTAGCCGGCGGCAATCGAAGCCGCTGCACCCGCTCCCTGGCCCTCCCCGAACACAGTGAGCGCACGGGCGCGCCTCCGGCGGCGCGTGCGCGCTCACTAAACTCGTTCCCGCAGCCGCCGTCGTATGACGGCGTTTTGCGGGAACGAGCCACTTTGCCGCCGTCAGATGCCGATCAGCGGTCGGCCAGTGGTTAAACCCTCACATATACCCAGTGAAGTGAACAGCCTCAGATGATACACAAAGATTAAACAAATCCTTCTACATAGGTTTTACTTGTTTATCTGAAGTCTTCTCTTCCCTACACACCTTCAAAAGGGCAGAAAAGTGTTAAAATATTTCTTCATTTGTCAGGAGCACAGAGGGTGAGGAGAGGCTGCAGTAACAGTGTGTGAGAGCTGATTGGAGGAACGGCACACCCCCCCTCCACACAGCAGAGGAGCTGTGTTCTGAATAGACAAGCTGTCTGCTGAGCTCTTCCCCTCTCCTTGCCGACACAAATTTATCTCATGTGTCGGAAAAACTTTTCAGAAGTGACTCATGCTGATAACAGAGGAACGAATCACCAGAGAGAGACATCAGTTAGAGCTTTGGAGAGAGACAGATAAGCATTACCTATGTATGGGTTTTTCTCGTACTTCATGAATGGGGAATGCAACCACTTTAATTGTGAAATTCCAAAAATGCATGTAAGAATCTGGAAGTGCATTCACAGGGGTTTGGATAAAAAAAAATAGCTGAACAAATGTAAACACTTTTTATCAAATAAAACATTGCACATATTTTAACTGTGAATGTACCGTAGCTGTTTGCCTTCACGTCCACTTTAAAACATTGGATCACCATAATAGCTAGGAACTAGTTTTGTTGGAAGGGGAGGTCAGTATTGGTACGTGTAAAGGAAATTTGTAAGTTCTGTATATAATTTCATTCTATTTTGTATGTATTGCACACTGCACTCATTGTGCACACGGCACTAATAATGTTTTCATTACATGTTTGCATTTTTTCGAGTCCTGATCAGAACTGGTCTGCCTGTGTTACGCCCCTTGTTACCATACAAGTACAATTGTAATATTAATGTGATACCTATGTAATCGTGTATAAAAACCTTCAATTGCGTCATAATAAAGCAGAACAGTTATTTGGAAAGATGCTGAGTGTATCTTTTGTGTCTGTTCCCTACTGCAGTAGTCATTATTAATTTGGAACCACTAATCAATATGAGGATAGGAGTTGCCTATCTATAAAATTCCAGGTCTGTACGCTCCATACTTCCTTAAAGAAGGGAGGAAGTGTGAACGTCTACTCTTGAGTGTTGGTGCCCTCTAGTTGCAAAGCTACAAATCTCTAAATTGAACACATTAATAAAAATGTGTAAGTATATGAAAGTTGTATAAAAAAAAGGAAACATTGCAATAGCAGTCCAAGATATGCACTTAGTGAAAATGCACTATCCATTTCCTTTAAAGTGACACTAAACTCTGGTTTAAAAAGAAAAAAATCTATTTACTGTAAGCATTTATTCTGAGCCTTAAAAAGCCCCTTCTATTGCTCTTAGCCTCCTCCAAATTTTCTAAATTCCTTGTATTTGCTGCTGCGATGTGACTTTCTGTTAGAGGGTGGCTATGTTCGTTCCCCTTTACGGATCACTGCCTTGCCATGGTGAAAGGGCTTGCATAATTCAGTGAAGCTACGAGCTATGCCATGTAGGCTCAGTCAAGACGCACAGGTCACAGCAGAGAATTCTGACAAAACGTGATCCACTCTAGAAGGAAATGGCAACCAACTCCAGTATCCTTGCCAAGAAAACCTCATGAACAGAAACAAAATGCGAGCAGATATGACATTGGAAGATGAGTCCCCCAGACCGGAAGGTGTCCAATGTGCTACTGGGGAAGAGCGGAGGGCAATTACAAGTAGTTCCAGAACTAATGAAATGGCTGGGCCAAAGTCGCAAGGACTCTCAGCTGTGGATGGTAGGAGTGAAAGGAAAATCCAATGCTGTAAAGAAGAATACTGCATAGGAACCTGGAATGTAAGTTCAACGAGTCAGGGTAAGCTGGATGTGGTCGTACAGGAGATGGCAAAATTGAACATCGATATCTTAGGAATTAGTGAACTAAAATAGACTGGAATGGGTGAATTCAACTCAGATGACTACTATATCAACTACTGTGGACAAGAATCTGACAAGTAAAATTGGTGTAGCCTTCATAGAGTCAAAAGATTAAATAGTGAGGAAAGCAGTACTGGGGTACAATCCCAAAAACAACAGGATGATCTCAGTCCGTATCCAAGGCAAACCACTCAACATCACATTAATCCAAGTTTATGCACCGATGTGGTTAAAATGAACAGTCTAAGAACAGGTGTCATCAACTATATCATCAGTAGACTCAACTTAAGTGGGTAAGGTCAGATAAAATCAAGTGATTAAGGATTCTATAGCTACAAGTTAAAACGGTAGAGGACATGCTGGTGTAGGTCGAATGGGACTGAGCAACTTGAATGTAAGGTCCAAGGATACGTCATAAGAAGAAATGTCGTAACCTAAAAGGAAAGTGAGGATGGTAGGTGTCGACTCTCAGGAACGCTGAAACCGGGTCGGTAAAGTAATCAAGACCTTGATGAACATTAACGGGAGGCGAGAAGGGGTCATCGTGT
>BLSH010197170.1:0-11072 GCA_018402905.1 Glandirana rugosa | reverse complement strand
TTTCTGGCCTGACTCTTTCCCATATTTTGATCAAAACCTATGGGACTCTGATGGACACATATATGTTCTTTCATCAGTTTGGATTATTACTTATAGGACTTTGTTTGATACATATGGTTCATGTTGTTTATATGAATGATTAATCAGTGATAGCGCTGCACTTTTTATTGTTTATTTGAATTGAGGTTGGGATTTATCCTTACAGTGTTCAGCAGCTCACTTGTTGATTTTTGCCTGGCGCCGATATTGACTTATTTTATTTGATAAAAACATTACATACCTGCAAAAAATAAACAGCAACACAACATTACAGGTATGGATAAAAAACAATAGAGAGAGCAATAGAAAGAGAATAGGGAGAAAATAGATAGAAAAACAAGAAATGTACAACTGTTTTTGGCTTTTATAATTTTTTTTTTTTTTTGGTTTTTATAACTTTTTAATTTTTTTTTTTTTGCTTTTTTGGTACGCTTTTTTTTTATAACAGTAAAGTTTAGGGTCTCTAAAAATGCAGTGACATCTTTGGAGACCCTGTGAACGTGTACCCTATTCCTGTGTAGTGCTGTTCCCTACGCTAATACTCAACTAGTGTATGGTAGCGCTCGAAGCAGTCACCAATGCAGAGACCAGGCTGGTCAAAACAGGAGGGGCAATAATAACGGGTGTCACGCCTGTATCCGCATCGTCGGCAGACACAACATCTTTTTTGGGGGGCTCGGTTGGTAGGGGTACCAAGGATGGCATGTGGAAAATGCCGTCCATGCAGCTCACTGCATTTGGATTGGGAACATGGGGCGCAGAACCATCTGGATACAAAATTCCATCTGATGATCTCTTCCTTGAATTGAAGGAGAGGTCCAGTCCATCCTGACACTTTGTATAGCACATAAGCGTTCAGCATAGCCAATTGGAATAAGTAAACAGACAACTTTTTGTACCAGGGTCTGGACTTACAGGCAATTAAGTACGGCGCCAATAACTGGTCATTGAGGTCCACCCCTCCCATATTTTGGTTATATTCGTGGACACAGAGGGGTTTCTCCACAACACCAGTTGCTGTTCTAATTTGGACAGCGTGTCTGCGTGAATGAAGGAAAGAACGAAAACATTCTTTCTATCCCTCCACTTCACCGCGAGCAAATTACTACATCTCAAGCAGGCTCTCTCCCCCCGACTAAGTCGGGATTCTACCAGCCGTTGGGGGAAGCCCCGGTGATTAAATTGCACGGTGCCACATGTGCCAATTTGGTGGTCAAACAAGTGACTAAAAAGTGGCACGCTTGTGTAGTAATTGTCCACGTACAAATGGTACCCCTTTCCGGATAGGTGTGACACCAAGCTCCACACAATTTTGCCAGCACTCCCCATGTAGTCTGGGCATCCTTCTGGCTCCACGTGACTATCTTTGCCCTCATAAACCATAAAACTACATGTTTAGCCTGTGGCCCTGTCACAGGCCCTATACATCTTGACCCCGTATCTGGCACACTTGCTGGGGACGTACTGTTTGAAAGCAAGATGGCCAGCAAATTTAATCAGGGACTCGTCCACGCACACAATTTGGTTGGGAATAAAAAGTGCTGTGAACTGCTGAATGAAGTGTTTTATGAGGGGCCAAATTTGGTAGAGCCGGTCATATTGAGGGTCCCCCCATGGACGACAGAGTTCATTGTCATTGAAATGCATGAACTGCTTGTATCGTATCCTGGCCATGCAAGCAGAGAAGACATACATACGATGAATTGAGTCAGTGGACCAATATAACCGCAATTCAGGTTCTTTATGTATGCCCATGTTGAGGGTAAGGCCCAGAAAGGTCTTAAATTCAGAAACTGTAATTGGTTTCCAATCTCTGGCAAGTGACAAATGGGGATTAGCGGTGACGTATTGACCAGCATATAAATTGCTTTGGCACACAATAGATCTATAGAGATCTTCGGTGAAAAACAGTGAATAAAAATCAGTGGCCCTAAAGTCAACTGTATTTACTGTGATTCCGGGTTGGCCAGTGAATGGGGGAAGTACGGGCGCTGCATCAGTGGTGGGTTGCCAGTCATGGTTTGCAAGCGCGTCAGGAAGGGCACTATAAGCTCTGTGGGCCTGTCTTTGTCCTCTTCGTGGCTGCGGGAGACTACTTGTGCTAGCCACACCAGCTTGAAATGCACTTATGGGACTCGCCACTTCACCAAGTGTTACTGCAGTGCTGGTTGTATGACCAGGATGTACTAGGCCGCTGGTGCTTGCCAGGTCACCAGAAGGAGTAGCGGCGCTAGTACTGGCTCTCTGCTCCATACGAGAGCCCTGCGGTTCATGCATTTCAGTGACAGCAGAACGGGATCTGGTACGCCTGACCTTAGCAGGGACCACTCCGTCATCAGAGCTATCTGTCATGGAGCCACTGTTGTCTAGGGGATCTTATGATGAGCCTGAATTTGACAGTGAGTCTTCCCCATCGTTCTCATCTGTCATGCTGAACAACACATAGGCCTCTTCACTAGTGTACCTCGGATTTGACATGTTGGCCTCTAAATTTATAGGTATACCATACAAAAAGGCTCTATTGGGCAATCTTCAAAGCTTGTGGCCCCTTTAACACTTTCTTCCTCTGACAAGCTTTCCAATTTGGACACCACCTACTGGCTCTGGTTGGAAGTGCTAGGCAATTCAGCCACCAACTGGGGAGTACAGACTTCATGTATCAACTCCTTGGCCGATTCTTTAATCAAGGCTGCTACTTTCCAGACATCCCCTCATTTGTCAGTTGTCACTTCCTCCAAGCGGACTTGACATACTAGCTTGTCAGACAATGACTCTCCACCACAAATGCAGCCACCATTAGGACTGGTAACCTGTGAGGTTTGTAAACAGGGAGCAATAATAATGAGAGGAGAGATGATGACCTTGATCAATGTTGCCTGAATGTCTGTGCCTAAATGGTGATTGTTCTGGCTTTTAGAAGGCTACCTTCATCTTGAGGTCCTTGCAGGGCTGTATCCTGCTTGTTCCAGGCAGATTTGACATACTAGCTTGGCAGGCAATGACTTTCTACCACAAATGCAGCACCTATTAGGTCTGGTAACTTGTGATGTTTGTAAATGACAATGAGAAAATGACAATGAGGGGGTAAGACGGTGACCTTAATCAACATTGCCTGGATGTCTGTTCCTTTAGAAGGCTCCCTCCATCTTGTGGTCCTTACAGGACTATAGATATTAGCTCTCTTTTTCTCAATCTTCACTACTTACTTAATCCCTTTACCTTAAAAGCAATGGGTGGTCTGACTGGACAGCGTTCCCCATAGAAACAGAGCAAGCAGCAGACTTAAATTAAAAACAGCATAACACAGTGATCCCAGAGCAAGCATTGAGAAGGGGATAGGAAGAGCCCAGGTAAACGCCATAAAGAGTACAATGTAGGGTTGCCACCTTGTCCAACCCGAACACTTGAGCAGCGCACAGCAATTTTTCTTATAGTATAAACTATACATATATTTTGCTATTAAATAACATTTCTAATCATATGAAGTTAATAACAAGCGTTCCCCCATTACATCAGAGTCCATAGAGTTCCCCATTTACATCTGAACTCACAGAGTTCCCTTTCACTGTAAGGGAGGCTTCTGCAGACTCTGATGTATGGGAGAACTCTGGGGACCCTAATATAATGCTCCTGGAACCCTAATTTAAGGGGGAACACTGAGAACTCTGATGTACGGAGAGGACTGGTGTAAGGGGGAACATTGTGGCCTCTGGTGTAAAGGGGGAACTCTGATGTAAGTGGTGCTCTGAGAACCCTGATTTACCTTAGTGTACTCACTCAGAGGCAGGAGAGAGAAGGAGGGAGACTTCAGTCACAGACAGGGATGGTTGGTGAGCTCACTCACCCCTTGGCAGTCAGCACCTCTCATCCAGATGTATCTGAGGCTGCTGGACTTCAAATTTCTGGCTCCCACTATCCTTTTCTGAGGCACAGAGCCACAGATTGGAGTGTGGGCAGACACAGAGGGGTAGGGGCGGGAGGAAGAAGAGTAGATTGAGCTCTCTCTCCTCTCCCGTCTGTGTGTGAGTTTGGGGGGGGGGTTGTTAGTGCTGGCTTTGGGCAGTGTGAAAGAGAGTGTAACAGACACTCTCAGCCTAGACAACTGCAGCCAGCAGCTCTTCTGGAAAGCCACAGTCCAGTCTGAATAATGTGTCCAGGTTTGAGACAGTCTGAAATCCGGACGCATGAGTCCAAACCCGAACTGTCTGGGTGAATCCCAGACAGGTGGCAACCCTAGTACAATGATCCCAGAGCAACACTGAGAAAGAGATAGGAAAAGTCCAGATGAATGCCATACAGAGGGAAAACATACCTGCAAACAATGAACAGCATCCAGCAAAGCTTGTTTAAAGCTTTCTTTGAGAGGCCTGCACCACCAGAACGGGGCTCCAACCATATAGCTCATTTAGAGACTGTACAGGAAGGATATCCACCCAGGAGAGGCTGAAATATGCCCCCAGACCACCAGAATGGGGCTCTAACCATATAGCTCATTTAGAGACTGTACAGGAAGGACTTTCACCCAAGAGAGGCTGAACTTGGCTGGGGCGACAAACGGTAAGGGATACCTCGAGACTCCAGTCCTGATCAGGTGAGGAAAAAAAGGAGAATGCTGTGAGCCGGGTCTGTCTTTGATTTATAGTTAACCAGTCCTATCATGTTGTGGGGGCAGAGCCACAACCCATGTGTATGCTGCCATGAAGATGCACCAGGAAAATTCCCTTTAAATATATTGCCGGGAAATCCCTTTAGTCTGCCTCTAAAGTGGTGCATCTGTACCCTGTATAGAACCTGCTGCAGCAAAACTGACATTTATAAAGAAAAAAAAATGAGATTTAAATTTCCGGCAATTAGGGATGGGCCCAAATAGCGAACATTTTGGGCCTTCGCAGCAAATTTGAGCGCCGTGGAACGCCTCATAATGCACTGCGAGATCGCAGTGCATTGATGCCTGATGACAGCGTGCTCTGCTGCAAGAGCCATAATTGGCCAAAGGCAGGGTGCCTTTGGCCAATCATGGCTCAGGGGGCCCCACACTATATAAGGCTGCTTACACAGCGGCCGTATGTAGTGTGCTGGAATGGACGGAGATAGAGAGAATTAGGCAGGTTAGTTAGTGGCGTATAGGCAGTGTATTAATATATATATATACAGTGTAGTATATACAGTATCTCACAAAAGTAAGTACACCCCTCACATTTTTGTAAATATTTTATTCTATCTTTTCACGCGACAACACTAAAGAAATTACACTTTGCTACAATGTAAAGTATTGAGTGTACAGCTTGTATAATAGTGTAAATTAGCTGTCCCCTCAAAATAACTCAACACACAGCCATTAATGTCTAAACCGCTGGCAACAAAAGTGAGTACATCCCTAAGTGAAAAATGTCCAAATTGGACCCAAAGTGTCAATATTTTGTGTGGTCACCATTATTTTCCAGCACTGCCTTAACCCTCTTGGGCATGGAGTTCACCAGAGCTTCACAGGTTACCACTGGAGTCCTCTTCTACTCCTCCATGATGAGATCACAGAGCTGGTGGATGTTAGAGTCCTTGTGCTCCTCCACCTTCCATTTGAGGATGCCCCACAGATGCTCAATAGGGTTTAAGTCTGAAGACATACTTGGCCAGTCCATCACCTTTACCCACAACTTCTTTAGCAAGGCAGTGGTCGTCTTGGAGGTGTGTTTAGGGTAGTTATGTTGGAATACTGCCCTGTGGCCCAGTCTCCAAAGGGAGGGGATCATGCTCTGCTTCAGTATGTGACAGTACATGTTAGCATTCATGGTTCCCTCAATGAACTGTAGCTCCCCAGTGCCGGCAGCACTCATGCAGCACGAGACCATGACACTCCCACCACCATGCTTGACTGTAGGCAAGACACACTTGTACTCCTCACCTGGTTGCCTCCACACACGCTTGACACCATCTGAACAAAATACGTTTATCTTGGTCTCATAAGACCACAGGGCATGGTTCCAGTAATCCATGTCCTTAGTCTGCTTGTCTTCAGCAAACTGTTTTGCATCCTTGGCTTTCTTGTGCATCATCTTTAGAAGAGGCTTCCTTCTGGGATGACAGCCATGCAGACCAATTGGATGCAGTGTGGGGCGTATGGTCTGAGCACTGACAGACTGACCCCCACCCCTTTAACCTCTGCAGCAATGCTGGCAGCACCATACATCTATTTCCCAAAGATAACCTCTGGATATGATGCTGAGCACGTGCCCTCAACTTCATTGGTCGACCATGGTGAGGCATGTTCTGAGTGGAACCTGTCCTGTTAAATCTCTGTATGGTCTTGGCCACTGTGCTGCAGCTCAGTTTCAGGGTCTTGGCAAACTTCTTATAGACTAGGCCATCATTATGTAGAGCAACAATTCTCAGAGAGTTTTTTGCCATGAGGTGCCATGTTGAACTACCAGTGACCAGTATGAGAGAGTGAGAGCGATAACACCAAATGTAACACACCTGCTCCCCATTCACACCAGAGACCTTGCAACACTAACAAGTCACATGACACCGGGGAGGGAAAATGGCTAATTGGGCCCAATTTGTACATTTTCACTTAGGGATGTACTCACTTTTGTTGCCAGCGGTTTAGACATTAGTTGCTGTGTGTTGCAAAGTGTCATTTCTTCAGTGTTGTCACATGAAAAGATATAATAAAATATTTACAAAAACGTGAGGGGTGTACTCACTTTTATGAGATACTGTATATATACAGTCTAATATGTATATGCATTGCATTCAGTGTAGACTATATAGACCGTGCATTCAGTGGTGTACAGTATATAATACACTTTAAAATAATTTTTAACAGCAGGACCCGTTCCTGCGCCCAAGAAGAGTAACTATGAGGGGTTACAGTGTTCTGGCACCACCAACACCCAAGGCCCAATTTTTCTGCCCTTGTTTAACAGGGGCATGTCATTTAAATTGTTTAAATAATTTTTAAAAGCAGGGCCCGTTCCTGCGCCCAAGAAGAGTAAATATGAGGGGTTACAGTGTTCTGGCACCACCAACACCCAAGGCCCAATTTTTCGGCACCTGTTTGACTGGGGCATGTAATTACAATTTTAAATAGTGCAGTCCCCATAGTATATATAATATAGTGCAGTCGGCATAGTATATATAATGCAGTTCAGAGTATATAGTGCAGTCCGCGTAGTATATATAATACAGCTCAGAGTATATAGTATAGTAGTATAATACAGTGGAGAGTTTATAGTGCAGTCGTAGTATATATATAATACAGTGGAGAATATATAGTACAGTCAGTGTAGTATACAGTATCTCACAAAAGTGAGTACACCCCTCACATTTTTGTAAGTATGTTATTATATCTTTTCATGTGAAAACACTGAAATGAAACTTTGCTACAATGTAAAGTAGTGAGTGTACAGCTTGTATAACAGTGTAAATTTGCTGTTCCCCCAAAATAACTTAACACACAGCCATTAATGTCTAAACCGTTGGCAACAAAAGTGAGTACACCCCTACCCTTACTGGTAATGGCGGAAATCTGCGATTTTTAATAAAGTAAATGAATCACTGCGCTCTATAAAATAAACAAATTAAACTTCAAATAATGCTGCTGCTTTTAGTGAAGATAATGTCCAAAATAGAAAACTAAAAAATGCAAACGTTTTCAGCAGCGCAATAATAAATGATCGCACAAGGGCTGGTGACCAAGTCTGAAGTGATGAAACGCGTCAGAGCGTGGCCACGTGACGACTCACATCGAGCAGATTGGATCCGAAGTGACGCCGCGGTTACAAACGAACGAGCGGCAATCACGAACGGGTAACAAGATTGCTCGTTTATGGTACACAAGTGATTGTTTTAAAGCTGTGACATGTAAGCGCATTTTTAACATTAAAATAGTTTTTTAACATAAATACTACACTATGAGAGGTCATTTCTCCTTCTTCTCATATGAGCCACTTTGATATAAAGATTAGATGGTGAAAGTTGGTGATTCTGTTGGATACTCTGTTGGAGAGATCATCGTCAGATTTAAGACGTGTTCAGTGTGTTCATTGACTTCACGTGGTGGCACTGTTGGAGGAGTTCCTGATTTAAAGTTTTGCTGCACAAGCACTTTAAGGACATTTGTTTTGTCTCAGATGGATTGTTAGCACATGCACTTTATGTTATGACATATGCAGTCTGCGATTTTTATCGGGACTTTGATATTGGGGCAGACATGTCAGACATTTTTGACACTTTTTTGGGACCAATGACATTTATACAGTAATCAGAAATTTAAATATTCACTGATTACTGTATAAATGTCATTGGCAGTAAAGGGGTTAACCTGCAGGGGCAGTGAAGGGGTTAACTGTGTTCCCTGGGCGTGTTCTAATTATGAGGGTGCTGGACTACCATGGGCATGAGATCTAACTGATCCCAGTGACAGTAGATCTTTTAAATGCCCACTGACAGAGCAGGGAACTGTCGTGTTTACATCGGCGGTTCCCCGTTCTTTCTCACTGCCAGGTCATTGCTTGCCAGCAGATATCGGGTTTGCCCGAGCTGTGGGCACACTCCTGCAGAGTACCGCGGGCATGAGAGTGCTCCACCGGCGCGCTCCCGCCCACTAGCTGCGCACGCGTGAGCCGCCGTTTATAGATGGTGATTTGCGGAATAGAGCCACATTGCAGCAGTAAATGTACGCGAGCCGGTCGGGAACCGGTTAAAAAAGAAAGTTTTAAAAAGTGTCCCGCAATGTAATCCACCTCAATCTTGGTGCCCGGTGACCCGAGAAATCCAAGAAAAACAAAAATGCTTCCTCTCCCATTGAAGGCTACATGCCGTATATGCTCTCTTTGCTGTGACAATTTATTTATAGGCAAGGGCGGGGCCACTCAGTGATGTAACCAAGTGACCCGCCCCATGTGACATCATGTGCTGTCAGAGGGGTGGGGTCACCCGGTTACATCACCAGGTGACCCCGCCCTTGCCTACAAGGTGCTTTGGGGTGGGGAGCGCAGAGCTTCCCCTGCCCCAAAGCACCCACCCCTCCATGTTGAGGACATGTGGCCTGGTATGGTTCAGGAGGGGGGGTGCTCGCTATCCTGACCTGTCAGGTTGCATGCTCGGATGAGGGTGTCTGTTATGGATTTTGGGAGGGAACTCCATGCCATTTTTTAAAAAAAATGTTGGCGCGGGGTTCACCTTAAAATCCATACCAGACCTGAAGGGCCTGGTATGGACTGGGGGGGACCCCCAGGCACGATACTTAACCACTTCAGCCCCGGAAGGATTTGCCCTCTTAATGACCAGAGCACTTTTTGTGATACGGCACTGCGTCACTTTAACTGACAATTGCGCGGTCGTGTGACGTTGTACCCAAACGAAATTGACGTCCTTATTTTCCCACAAATAGAGCTTTCTTTTGGTGGTATATGATCAGAGTGACAATTTTGAAAAACATTTATTTTTACTTTTTGCTATAATACATATCCAAAAATATATATATATATATAAAAAAATGTATTCATCAGTTTAGGCCGATATATATTCTTCTACATATCTTTGGTTAAAAAAAAAAAATTGCATTAGGCGTATATTGCGCAAAGTTATCGCATCTACAAACTATGGGAATAGATTTATGGCATTTTTATTTATTAATTTATTTATTACTAGCAATGGAAGTGATCTGCGATTTTTATCAGGACTGCGACATTGCCACTAGGGGGCGATCAAGGTGTTAACTGTGTTCCCTCATGGTGTTCTAACTGTGTGGGGGCTGGGCTGGCAGGGACATGACAGAACTGACTGTTCCCGATCGCTGGGAACAGTAGATCAGTGTCATGTCCCCTGACAGAACGGGGATATGGTTTGTTTACATTGGCAGATCCCCTTTCTGCCTCTGTAGAAAGCAATCGCTTGTCGTCGGCGAACATCGAGTCCGCCCGACCCGCGGGCATGCTCATGCAGCGTGCGCAAGAGCGTGCCACCAGCTGCGCGCTCCCACCCACAACTGCACCTGCGCGAGCCGATGTACCATGACGGCGGTTTGCGCAGGAGAGCCGACCTGCCATCATAAAATGACGGTGGCTGGTCGGCAAGTGGTTAAAGGAATAGTTCATTTTTATTGTTTCACTTTAAGCATTATTAAAATCACTGCTCCTGAAAAAACAATTGTTTTAAAAACAAAATTTTGCATTGATACATGTCCCCTAGGCCAGTACCCGGGCCCCCATACATTTTTATGGCAATAACTTGCATATAAACCATTAAAATTATCACTTTCGATTTTTTATGTTCGTGTCCCATAGACTTTAATAGGGTTTGCATGTTCGCTCAAACTTTTTACCTGTTCGCAGTGTTCTGGTGCGAACTGAACCGGGGGTGTTCGGCCCATCGCTACCGGCAATACAATACCATTGCCGGCAATAGATCCATCGTCAATCATGTCACCCGCTGCCACCGCCAGACCTGGAAAAAAAAACTTCGCCAAAGGCTAAAGCTCTGCTTGTAGGCTACGCCATTTGATAGTGCTTATAGTTAAGGGGTGGGGCCACCTGGTGATGTCACCTGGTGGCACCACACCCATGTGATTTCACGGACCAGTGCATGCTGGGTCGGAATTGTCAAAAACTGTGTCTGTACCTTATACTCATTCACATATGGGGGTCCAGGATATGGGGGCTTCCTTGTTAACCACTTCAGCCCCGGAAGGATTTGCTGCTTTAGGACCGGAGCCCTTTTTGCAATTTGGCACTTTGCCGCTTCAAATGGTAATTGCGCGGTCATGCAATGCAGTAGCTAAACGAAATTTGCGTCCTTTTTTTCCCACAAATAGAGCTTTCTTTTGGTGGTATTTGTTCACCACTGCGCTTTTTAATTTTTGCGATATAAACAAAAATATAACGGAAATTGTGAAAAAAAATGATATTTTCAACTTTATGTTATTACAAAAATACAATAAACTAAATTTTAGTCATAAATTTTTGCCAAAATGCATTCAGCCACATGTCTCGGGTAAAAAAACAGCAAAATCGCGTATATTTATTGCTTTG
>BLSH010197117.1:408419-420193 GCA_018402905.1 Glandirana rugosa | reverse complement strand
GTGTTGGTTTTTTGGGGGCCTGCTCGTTTTTTGGACATGTAGTGGCAGTACTAGATCGACACTGTGTGTCAGAAATGGATGACAGGTCTCCAGAGGTGTCTGATCCTGTGGGGGCGATAGTATCCTCCACCGAGTCCGATTCAGGATCTGAAAAGCTAACTCGCTTTTTCAGGCGTGTGCTACAGTTCCTATACTGTTTATTGTTATATTTCCAGTTGTATACGATGTCAAGGTCATAATCAAGCTTATCACGCAACAATTTGTCTTTTTTACCTTCAATGATCCTGGTCTCTAAAGCGTTAATTTTATTGTTAAGGGACCGGTCAAGATCCTCAAATGCCACATTGTCTTTAAGTAGTTGTATTTCCTGTTGATAGACCAATATCTTAGATTGGAGTTTTTCCAATTCTAATTCCCTAGAGGATATAATGATTTTCACTAATTCCATAGAACAAGTGGACAGCGTGTTAGTCCATTCTTTTTTAAGAGTCTCATTGAACAGCTCCATGGTGAGGAATTTTTTTATTCTCAATCCCCTAGGGATCCGCTCCAAGCTGATATACTCAAGCAGGGTGTTTTTTTCCCCAGAATGCCTTCACCTCCTTTTCTAGACATTTCTCTAGTTTGCGGAACAATAGTTTCATTTGTCCCAATGAGTCCCCATGTTCCTGTGTGAGAGCCCTTTGGGAATTAATACGAAGGGGATTTTCTGTCAGTGTTCTAAGTGCTCGACTGTATGTAACCGATTCTGCGGTGGCTGCGTGTGCCTCTGCCATATTGTAAAAAACTTGGTTGCAATGGACGGTTCACTTTGGCATGTAACTAAGCATATAGTGCAGCTTATAATAGAAGATAGAAAATGGAAAGAGCTCACCCGTTTAGATATAGAAGAAGTCCCAAGCGATCAATAGCTGTTCCTAGCTCCTGCTAGCGTGGTAAAAGTCCTAAAGATGGACGGAGAATAGGCTTGTATGAGGGAGACGGGTGAAGATCCACTTCGAGCGGTGCAACGGCAACAAGAGCTGAGACAGGAAGAAGTGAAACGCCCACCCCAGGTGTGGAATGATAAGTTAATCCAGGAAACCAGATGCAGGTCCAGACAACCGTCAGTCCAAGTAGCAATGTATTCAATGAGAGAAACCGCACTCAAAGGTCCCAAGGAAGGTTTAATGTGAACCCTCAAAGTAAAAATGGTACAGGCAGAGGTTACAACACAGCTGTAAGGGTTAACGTGTTTCACGGATCTAGAGTCCGGTTAATCATAACCCGTATCTCAGAGCCAAACAAGGTGAATAAATATACAGTGTACATGTGAAGCTAATTAGTGGCTCATCACAAGGCAGAGCAAGCATCTCAGTAATAATCAACAGGTGTGCATCATCAATTAATTATTTAGTGATTTAGTCAGAAAAACAACACCAATTGAGAGATAGGATAAAACCTATGAGGTAATGATCTGACCGTGAAGATCGGAGGGAGTCGATGACACGGATGATCATGTATTAAAAAACATTATATAAGAGTGTGTAAAGGATATAATGTAGCAAACGTGGAATTAAAACAAATATAGCGAGAGGATAAATAGTAAGTGTATATATTCGTCAGCACACCATGGATCCTTGTCCAAAAGTTTCATTTATTGAAAAAATCACATCACAGCAAACTGCAACGTTTCAGAGCCGCGCAGGGTCCCTTCATCAGGCATGCCTGACGAAGGAGCCCTGCGCGGCTCCGAAACGTTGCAGTTTGCTGTGATGTGATTTTTTCAATAAATGAAACTTTTGGACAAGGATCCATGGTGTGCTGACGAATATATACACTTGCATGACGATTGATCTCCTGGACCCAGCTGGATTTCGTTACAGCACCCGATTACGTCAGAGCCTCTTGCCAGGAAGGAGTGCGATAGGAAAATTCATCAAGGATAAATAGTAACACTTTCCGATGTATAAAATACATAGATTACATAGAACTACTGCCAGAAGAACATAGCTTTGTACCTCAAAATAGTGACATGTAGGGGTGGCCCCAGCGAGTGTGGGCATCACAGAAATTGATTATTCGTATCAAGTGAAAGAAACCGTGACATCGGTTGTCTGGACCTGCACCTGGTTTCCTGGATTAACTTATCATTCCACACCTGGAGCGGGCGTTTCACTTCTTCCTGTCTTAGGCGAGATAGTCACGCCTACCCTTAAAAACACTCCATGTGTGGTGTAGCAATACGGGCCAGGTTCTATTTATAAGCAGTTATATTACCCCCCTTTATTATACAACAGTTTATTATAATACATGCTAGTCAATTACCGGTGGATTTCCACTCGGTCTGCTATTACTTGTCTATCCGATATTGTATGGTGCTTCCTGGCAATCCAACAGTGCTGCTTGGGCACTCTGTCGGGTATGGTGTGGTCACATCATTTGGTGTGCATTGGGTTGGTACTGCTGGTGGTTACCTTATTGGGAGCTGCAATGAGCTCTCGGCGATCTCCCCTTCCCCTCTTTCCTTCCCTCCTTCCCTGTTTCCAGTGGTTGGGGGGATGGGGCAGAATGGATCGGGCGATCTGTGAATCGATGTTACACCATCGCTCCATGCTGTTAGTGCCCTCTCTGGTGTACTTTGGCAGGAGCTATATGTTTCCATCTTGGCTGACAATTGAGTGGAGCGATCCTGGCCAGGTGTGTAGGGACCCTGCCCCTGGCTTGGACACCCTCCCTCACCTGGTCATGCCTGTGTAACATTGGGCAGGGTTACTGGGCTGGCTGGGAGTATTTATGCAGAGTCCACCTGACGGCAGAAAGCGTGGTGATAGCACTACACATGCACCTGGACACGGCTGGTTGCAGACTTATTCCTTGATTTCATATCTGTGGTAACTATTGGATTTATAGTTTCCCTCACACTTTTTGCACCTCTCCCATAGCCACCCTTGGTGGTGGATCTTGGTCTAGGTTTACTCTGACTCCAGCCTTTCTATATTCTATCACAGGCTCTTATCATTTGCCTTCTTATTTCCCTGTTTTGGTGTACGGCTTCAGCATTTGGTTTTCACATTCAGCGCCCTTCATACACATTCACATTTCATTCAACCCATTTACACACACATTTCCTGGTGCCTCCACACCCCAACCAACCTACAGGACCACATTAACTATAAATTTTAGAGCTAGCCTCCCCTTGAGCATTCTTTTTTATGTCCTCAAGCCTACAGGATCATGGTACCAGCCTCTACCCCACCACTTAAATTTGGTGCAACCATCACAGGTTCATGCTCCCCTGTGTCCCATGACTTGGGCTGCTAAATGCGCCAGAAAAGTATGGGGACGCGTTTTTCTGTGGATCTTTTTGGGGGTATGGGTTCTGGGGCAATTATCTAACCCTTATTGTTAGAAGAAGCCATAATACATATACAGGCCGTCCCCTAGTTACAAACATCTGACTTACAAACGACTCCTACATACAAAAGGAGGGAGACAACAGGAAGTGAGAGGAAATCTACCCATAGGAAGGGAAATTCACTCCTGTAACAGTTATTATGGGAAAAAGGTGTCTCCGCTGATGCTTTTTCACCAAGGTTTGTTTCCACAACAACCCAAATTTTTCAAAATCCAATTATCATTGGTACAGGAAGTGAGGTGAAATCTTCTGAACAGAAACATAGACAGCAAAACAAACATTACAGGGGTTCTAACCCTTCCCTATCCTATCCAAAAAGCTTAAAAATCGTTTTTTTTTGGCTGAAGCTACACTTAAAAAATGTACCTGTTCCGACTTACAAACAAATTCAACTTAAGAACAAACCTACAGTCCCTATCTTGTTTGTAACCCGGGGACTGCCAGTAGTATTGTTTTTGCCCTACCTGCGAAAGTGCAGGGGCCATATTATTGTTGTTCATGTGCTTCCCTTTATGTTCCTTAGCATGACGGTCTCAGGGCGTGCTGGGCGGCTCTTGTCACTTCCAGAAGGTCCGTGTATATCCAGGGACTGGACGGAGGAGCTGTGGCGATCAGCAGAGCAAGAAGTAATGGGCAGCCATCATTCTGTATACCAATGCGCCCAGTAAGCTGACTGCCTCGCTTCGCGCGAGCTCTCTTTGGAGTTTACATTGAGGAGAGGCGGAGTGACGCCAGGACATCCCTGGCGCATGTGCAGTAGCCATTTAAAGCCGCCGGCGGCCATCTTGGTACTCCCAATACCAGCATATCCCAATACCAGCATAAAATGGGCTGAAAGCTCAGTATATGGCTGACAGTTAAAGGAGAAACATCTTCCTATGGGAAAAGTCCTCTTTTGATCAGCCTTTGCTCACTGTCAGTCTAAATGATGGAGGCCTGCCAAGGTAAGAAAAAAAGAGAAAGGGGAAAAAAGAAAAGATGAAATCTTGGATTAAAAAAAAAAAAAAAAATTCAATCAAAGTTTATTTCTGATTTTGTTTTTAGCCGCCCTAGTTAGTCCGAGACTGCATCAAATAAAAGATCCTCAACATACCACTAGGTAAGAGGCTGCAACAATCAGGTAAGTTCCTTTTGGTAAAAGAGCATCTCGGGTGTACTGAAAACTCCTATTTTTTTTATTACAGCCCGCACCGCAGTTCATACTGCAGGGAGTCTTCCCATGGGAGATCAAGAAATCACGGCGCATCGAGGCATACACACTCCTCTTCAGCTCAGGCCTCGCATAGTTACCAAAGGTCTACACACCACATCTCTAGCAGACACAATTCCACACGCACTTCTTCCCGCCCCAAAGAAACATCTTGCTGGGTGTGTGGGAAAAAAAGCCCCCCAGGAAAATTACTCTGTGGAAAATGTTTTTAAGAGGCTGTGGGTGGAAGAGAGAAAGATGAGCAAGAGTCCATGGAGACTATGAGGGAATTAATCAAAGACTCAATTAGAGAACTGGCATTATCACAGGGTTCTGACGACAAGAGGGATACGGCAGGGGACACCCCCTCTGCATTCGATTTTGGGCTGGTTGAACCCTTTATAATTGCAGTTAAGGAGGTATTCCAATGGAAGGAAGCTTCCTAACCCCCTGCAAAAACTAAGAAATATTTTCCTCATTTAACCACCTCCCACCCGGCCACTATAGGGAGCTTCACCGTTCTGACAGGACGTTCATTTACGTCCTTAACAACGGGTGCCCGCAGCGCAGCCATGTGGCGCGTTGCGGCTCGATCCTGTGATCATTATGATCACAGGATCCAGCCGAGCACAGATTGGGATATGGGCGCCGTGATTGGCCCTCCTGATCATGTGACGGCTGTGTCCAATCACAGTCGTCACATTGTAAACAGAGACGCAAGTCTCTGTGTCAGTTCTTCCCCCCCGCCGAGCTTAGTGTGGGGGGGGGGGGAAGCTGCAGCTATGTGACAGCTCTCTGCATGAAAATGATTTCATACAGAGAGCTCTCACAGATCGCCCCCCACACAGTGCACAAAGCACCACTGATACCCCTGTCCCCATACATGTCAGTGTCCCCATAAAACAGTCCCCAAAACATCTGTATGCCCCCATCACATCTGTCACAGTCCCCAAAACATCTGTATGTCCCCCATCACATCTGTCACCATACACAAAACATCTGTCTGTCCCCGTCACATCTGTCACAGTCCCCGTCACATCTGTCTGTCCCCGTCACATCTGTCACCATACACAAAACATCTGTCACAGTCCCCAAAACATCTGTCTGTCCGCCAACACCAAATAAACCCTGATTTGGGTTATTTTTACCAAAGAAATGTAGCAGTATCATTTTTGGTCAAAATGTATGAAGAGAAATTACTTATTTGCAAAATTTTATAACAGAAACGAAGAAAAATGCATTGTTTTTGAAAATTTTCAGTATTTTTTTAATTTGTAGTGCAAAAAATAAAAAACGCAGAGGTGATTAAATACCACCAAAAGAAAGCTCTATTTTTGTGAAAAAAATGATAAAAATTTCATATGGGTACAGTGTTGTATGACCGCGCAATTGTCATTCAAACTGCAACAGCACTGAAAGCTGAAAATTGGTCCGGGAAGGAAGGGGGTTTAAGTGCCCAGTATTGAAGTGGTTAAAGAAAAAGCCGGAATCCTTCCCACTTATGGAAGAAATTAAAGAATTAATATTTGACGAATGGCAAAAGGTGGAGAAAAGGCCAATTGCGTATAACCGCTTCCACAGCTTTACCCATTTGCAGAATCAGGTACTCAATTGTTTGATGCTCTTCCGACTGTAGATACCTCTATCATGAGGTTGGCTAGGAATACTACCCTACCTATGGAGGACGCAGTCTCCTTCAGAGATGTCTTAGATCGAAGAATCGAATCAGACCTAAAAAAAAATCAGGCAACAGGGGCTTGTAAACCAGCGGTGGTCTTGATATTAATATCCACAGCAACAAGAGTCTGGGCGGACAATATAGAGGAATCCCTCATACAAGAGGTAGACACAAGAGAGATCATTAAAGCCCTTGATGAGTTGAAACTAGCCACGGATTTCATGGCAGAGGCTAGGGCCATGCAGTATTCCATCACAGCCAGGAGGGCCCTTTGGCTGAAACCATGGTCCGCGGACCCATCGTCCAAGCAAACTTGGTGACGTATACCTTATAATGGGAAAGCGCTGTTCGGAGAAAAGCTGGATACAGCAATCAACAGAGTTACAGGCGGTGAAAGCGGACTAACTCCTCAAGACGGGAATAGGAGGAAAAAATTGATATCACGTCCAGCGACCCAGCAGAAAAATAAGGACGTCAGGGCGTATTGCCCCGGCAGAGAGTACCGAAGGAACTTGAAAGGTTCTCAGGCAACCTTTCTGAGGACGGGGAAGCAGAAATCCACAACATCCACACAGGAAAATCAAAAGTCCTTTTGACTCCCGGCCCACCCAAGCCAGTCCTGTGTGAGCTTGTCTCTCAACTGTCGCTCCGGTTTGGGTGGAAAATTGCCGAGATCAGTGGGTCACGTCAACGGCGTCATTTTTGGAAGTTCAAGCCGCGCCCTCCTTGCCATTCTTTTCTTCCCAAGAACATTCCAAACTCGTGGAGCTCTTCCTCGGGCTGTCTGTGAAGAAGGCGGACACTCCGGATCGGCACCATGGTGGGTCTTAGACCTCTGATTAAGCCCAGGATTGTCAAGAAGTGGACAAAGAAATTCATCCGCCACCAGTCAGACCGTTATGTTAAGATTAAGCCCAAGTGGTGCAAGCCTAGAGGTATTGACAACAGAGCTCGCAGAAGGTTCAAGGGTCAGATCCTGATTCTCAACATCGGTTACGGTAGCAACAAGAAAACCAAACACATGCTGCCCACCGGCTTCAAGAAGTTTCTTGTACACAACGTAAAGGAACTCGAAGTTCTAATGATGAGCAACAAGTCATTCTGCGCTGAAATCGCTCATAACATCTCCTCTAAGAACCGCAAGACTATTGTGCTAAGAGCAGCACAGCTCACCATCAAAGTGACAAATCCCAACACCAGAATGCGCAGTGAGGAGAACGAATAAAGCCCTTTAACTTAAACAAAGGGCGTGACCACGCGCCTACTGTGATTGATGGCAGTGCGAGCCCTTCACCTGGGAACACCGTCGGTGAGGAGATCTGGAGCGGTGAGAAGGAGTCGTACATGCCGATTTTCGTTTACATGCAAAAGATTGTTTACATGCTGTGTTTTATGTACATTGATGTAAGTGTATACCCTAGAGGGGGGTGTTTTTATGCAGTGACTTATTAAAGCGGTTTTAAGGATAACGCACTATTCTAAGCTCCATTTATTTAAGGATACCTCTATGTCATTGACTGTGGATTATCTATGGTGTTCTTGAGGAGCAATCAGTCCAAAGGATCTTGTGATGTGTTACAAGGGCTATATCTAGTGGTACATCCGGTGAGTCTTTTCACAGAGGGGGGTACCCCCCCTTTTTTCACGCAGTGTGGTGGCGGTGTGGAGCAGGATACCCTGAGTACTTTAGAGCCTAGGACATACAAACACCATAAGACGACTGGATATATAACGAACTTGGCATAAACTGATAACGTTACATTGAGTCTTATCAGCTCTATTACCGTTTAAATTGAGGGTCACTCTCTCTTTTTTTAGCGCTGTTGGATATATTGGAGTGTAACTTGTGTATGCTTTAATATTTGTTTTAATTGTCATTTTTATTTACTGCAGCAACTATATTGCTCACTAGGGTGTTGGCAGTTCCAGCATCTTATTTGCTTAGATTTGATTGCCATACCAGGAGAGCTGATTGGGTTTGTGTATTAACCATCTCAATGTTGATCATTTTCCTTATATACTAGACATACTGATTCTGTCTCAAGACAGGAAGGCACTGGAAGAGAATGTGCAGAGGGTACTAGATACATTGGCCAGGTGCGGTTGGCTAATAAATTATTCAAAGAGTCAACTTATCCCAACACAGGAGATGACATATCTCGGAGCATTGTTCAATACCACAAGAAAATCTGTATCATTACAACCAGAAAAGATTCCTACAATTCAGAGAAAGGTGAGGAAAGCATTGGCGAGCAAGGTCCTAACAGCATCAGATTGCCTAAGTCTACTAGGGTCTCTATCATCGTGTATCCCAATGGTAAAATGGGCCAAATGGCATCTGCAGGAGTTTCAACTGGGTTTTCTAGCCCAGTGGAGAGAGGAGAACCTGTCCCGGTGAATTATCATCACTCTATCTATGAAATCCAGTCTCTGGTGGTGGACGAGTCCAACCAATCTTCAGAGACACTGTGTTCTGGGCCCCATCTCTTGGAACATTCTTACTTACAAGTTGATGGGGCTGTGGCGCCCATTACAAAGACCATTTGGTGGAAGGGAGATGGCGAATTGCAACGGAGGGCACGTATTGAATATGCTGGAGCTAAGAGCAGCCTGGATGGCAATCTCGCACTTAGCCCCTCTCATCAAAAACAGATCCATCACGCTACAGATGGACAACAGGGCGGCAGTGGCCTATGTGCAGAACCAAGGAGGCACACGAAGCAGATCCCTGTCCAAAGAAGTAGCCCCAATCCTAGAGTGGGCTGAAGGCAACCTGATCGACCTCAGAGCGACCTATATACCAGCACTCGAGAACCAACTAGCAGATCAGCTCTCGAGGGAGTTTTGCAACCACAACGAGTGGTCCCTGGACTCAAAGGTATTTTCCAGTGGATTTGTCGCAAATGGGGCACACCCCAAGTAGATATTTTTGTGACTCCATGGAATACGAAAATTACTCTATTTTTTTACCAGATATCCGTCTCCAATGTCAACGGGGGTAGATATACCCTAGTACAACCCTGGAGGTTCCAGAAAGGGTATGCATTTCCACCGACTCTGATTCTGAGGTTTCTCCAACGCATGATGAAGGAAGAAGTGACCATACTGGCGATTATTCCCTATTGGCCCAGGAGGCCATGGTTTATGCTCCTGCTCAGACTAACCCAGGACAAGCTGCTAACCCTTCCTGTAACAAGCAACCTGTTATCCCTAGGGAGATTCACCCACCCTCATCCAGAGGTCCTGGATTTCAGGGTATGGAAATTGAGCGGGAAAGGTTGGGCAACTTAGGTTGCTCCCACAAAGTGATTCAGATTCTGTTGCAGGCAAGGAAAGCCTCTGCCAATAACACCTATTATAGGGTTTGGGAAAAATTTGTGAACTTTGCTGAGGCCAACCAAGTGAACCCACTATATTCGGGGGTTCAGGACATTCTCCTTTTCCTGCAAAATGGCTTGGATTTGGGTTTGGGTCTTAACACCTTAAAGGTTCAAGTTTCAGCCTTGTCGGCCCTAACAGACGCTCGCAGGCTATTACATCCCCTGGTGGACCATTTCTTAAAAGCAGTATTAAGGTTAAGGCCACCTAGAAAGACACTTTACCTGAAATGGGATCTATCCTTAGTCAACAAGACCTTAACAGCACCCCCATTCGTGTCCACGGAACCATGTACACTGGAGGACATCACCTTGAAAACAGCCTTTTTGATCACCATAACCTCAGGCCGAAGGATATCAGAAATTCAGGCCCTGGGAGCACAGGAATCATACATAACTTTTTTCACGGACAGAGTGGGCCAATCCATCAGTTTGTTCCAAAAGTACCACCTATCTATCACCTCAGTCAGAAGTGGGTACTGCCAGCCTTCGAGGAAGATCCAGCCTCCAAAAAATTGCACAAACTGGATGTGTCCAGGTCACTTCGTAGGTATATGGAGTTGACACAACATCTCCGTAAAGACCAATGAATCATTATCCCAAAGGTTGTTAGGAGAGGAATGGCAGCTTCCAAGAGAACCTTAGCTAACTGGATAGTGCGGTTAATTCAGAGATCGTACCGGGCTAGTGGTCTTTCAGTTCCAAAAACCATCAACGTTCATTCGACCCGAGGAATAGCAGCTTCTTGGGCGACTTTGGCACAGGTCTCACCAGAAACCATCTGTCAAGCGGCAAGTTGGTCCTCTTTTAGTACCTTTATGGCACACTATAGCATGGATCCAGCCATCCTCACTTACCGAGATTTTGGGAAAACAACATTGCAGTTGTCAGCCTTGTAATCACAAATAAAAGTTTTTTTCTTGAAGCATTAACCCTTCCTGTGAGCGAGTTATTTACCATATGTATGCTGCCATGGCGGTACCAGGAAAACTGAAAATTGAATACTTACCTTTCCGTAATTTTCCTTTCCTGGTGCCTACCCATGGCAGCATACTGCTAGAATCCTTTAGTGAAGACTAGTTACAAGAATGCTCGAGGGGAGGCTAGCTCTAAAATTTATAGAGTTAATGTGGTCCTGTGGGTTGGTTGGGGGACAGAGCAACCAACCATATGTATGCTGCCATGGGTAGGCCCCAGGAAAGGAAAATTTCGGAAAGGTAAGTGTTCAATTTTCCGTTATTCATCCACAGATGTTTGCTGTTCGGGTGGTCTGCGTGGTGGTCCCATCCCCGGCTCATGTCACCGTGTCCTCAACTCCCGAGACAGACGTCCAGGCGGCCTGGCCAGAATTGCTACACCACACATGGCGTGTTTTAAGGGTAGGTTTGACTATCTCGCCCCCTTTGTATACATATCATGTACTTCATCACATAGACATGCCATTAGACCCTTGGATATTTTTATTTTGTTACCTTTTATTTTTTATATAGATATGTTTGCATCTACCCCTGATAAATGGGTATTATCCCACAAAATGCGTAGGGTTTACGATGATGCCATCTCTCTACTGAAGCGAATTTCTGTACTACCATATGGTCTTTTTATCCATTCCCAAGTGTTTTACTTCACGCCACGGCAGATGCTCCACTCCAATTACCAGGCAGAGTGTTCTGCAGTTTTAAAAGCATAAATGCATATATGTTTGTTATATATTTATCTAATTTATGTTGTGATGGAATTATTTTATTTATGCTGTATGGTACATACCTTGCCTTCCAGGACCTTGGGGGGTCAATAAACAATCATTTTTGTACAACCTAAAAATGCTCTACACCAATTACCAGGCAGAGTGTTCTGCAGTTCTAAGCGCATAAGCGCAGATATGTTTGCTATATATTTATTCAATTCATGTTTTGATGGAATTATTTTGTTTATGATATATGGTATTTACCTTGCTTTCCAGGACCTTGGAGGGTCAATAAACAATAATATTTGCACAACGCACATTGGTCAGTGTCCTTATATATCCTCATTTAAGCTAGGTTCACACTGCTGCGGTGCACGTGGCGTCGTCACACTTGGATCGAATTTACTCCTATATATTCCTGTGACTGGTTACACGCAACACGTTTA
>BLSH010197117.1:386924-402510 GCA_018402905.1 Glandirana rugosa | reverse complement strand
GGCTCACCGCATAGCCGGCCGTCTGCTCTAAAAAATGGTACTGGGGTATAGCCTATAGCTGCAGGCTATACCCTGATACATCCACTTAAAGCTGCCACTGTTTATAAATGGCAATTGCGCGTTAAGGGGTTAAAGGGGGCTCCCAGATTCCGATAAGCCCCCCGCCCACAGACCCCGACAACCACCGGCCAGGGTTGTCGGGAGGAGGCCCTTGTCCTCATCAACATGGGGACAAAGTGCTTTGGGGCTTGGGGTGCACGGCCCCCCTGTGCCAAAGCACCCACCCCCCCATGATGAGGGCATGTGGCCTGGTATGGTTCAGGAGGGGGATTGCTCGCTTGCCCCCCATCCTGTTCAGCATGCTCGGATAAGGGTCTGGTATGGATTTTGGGGGAACCCCACGCCATTTTTTTTTAAATTTTGAAATCCAGACCATACCTGAAGGGCCTAGTATGGATGGAGGGGGGGAACCCACTCCGTTTTTTATCTGGATTTTTGATTGGCTGGATTTTTTACATTGGAATTCTACATCATAATATTAAATAATTGAATACAAATGCATGCATTTGAAGAGTTAAAAATTAGGGAATCAACCAAAATGATGTGCATTGGATAATTATGCCTGCTGACTACTGCTAGTTTTTAGGAGGTGATACCATCGGTGGGATTCAAATCTAGGCTGTCAAGTTTTGAGTGTAGGACAACATATCACAGAACTGGCCAAACTCATACATAGAAAATACAATTATTAATGTCTGGCCTTTACCTGAGAATGCAGCCTGGAGGTCAGGAAAGAGAGGAGACAAGCGAGCATCCCCCCCTGAACCATACTAGGCTACATGCCCTCAACATGGGAGTGGTGTGTGCTTTGGGCCAGGGGGGCTCTGTGCCCCCCCACCACAAAGCACTTTGCCCCCATGTTGATGGGGACAAGGGCCTCTTCCCGGCAAAACTGGGCTGTGGTTGTCAGGGTCTGCAGGCGGGGGCTGGTCGGAATGTGGAAGCCCCCTTTAACAAGCCCTCAGATCCTGCCCCCCCATGTGAATGAGTATGGGGTACATCATACCTCTACCCATTCACACAAAAATTGTCAAGATTTAAAAATCCCAAGGGACATCAGTAAACGTTTATGGAGAATTGTATCAAATGCTTTTGCAAAATCCAGATACACCACATCTATAGGCCTTCCTTTATCTAGGTGGCAGCTCACCTCCTCATAGAAGGTTAATAGATTGGTTTGGCAAGAATGATCCTTCATGAACCCATGTTGATTACCACTAATGATACCTTTCTCGTTACAATAATCTCGTATATGATCCCTTATTATCCCCTCCAAGAGCTTGCCAATTATTGATGTTAAGCTAACTGGTCTGTAGTTCCCAGGGCTATATCTTGGTCCTTTTTTATATATTGGTACTATGTTGGCTTTCTTCCAATCAGGTGGTATCATACCAATCAGAAAACTGCTCTTAAAGATTAGGTACAAAGGTTTGGCAATAACTTGGCTAAGTTCCTTAAGGACCCTCAGGTGTAAGCCATCTAGTCCTGGTGATTTACTAGTGTTCAGTTTTTCAAGCCTATTCCTTATTTTATCCTCAGTTAGCCATGAGGGTGCTTCCTGTGAAATGCCGTGAGGACCAGCATTGTGGTTCTGAATAATTGAGCCCCCCTTTTCCTTCGTGAATACAGAGGAGAAAAATTAGTTTAACACCTTTGCCATTTCTCCATCCTTTATAACCAGATTACCTCCATCATTCTTTATGGGGCCAATATGATCTGACCTCCCTCTCTTACTGTTTATATACATAAAGAAATTCTTGGGATTCTTTTTACTCTCCTCTGCTATGTGTCTCTCGTGTTCTACCTTAGCTGCTCTGATTGCCCCTTTGCATTCCTTGTTGCGTGTTTTATAAATATGAAAATCTGACAGGGACCCCTCAGCCTTGTATTTTTTGAAGGCCCTCTCCTTTGCTTTTATGTGTGCCTTTACATCGGAATTAAGCCAACCTGGTCTTTGATTAGCTCTTTTAAATTTATTTCCCGCTGGGATACTCTAGTTAATACCTTTGTTTAGTATGTTCTTGAAGCACTCCCATTTTTCCTCCGCGTTCATTGTTCCTAGAACTTTGTCCCAGCTAACGTCTACCAGCAAGGAGCGTAGTTTATGGCTCTCTTAAAATTCATTGTCATTGTATTTCCCTTACGTTTCTTATTTGTGTAATTTATACTGAAACTAATTGTCCTGTGATCACTATTTACTAGATTGCCCCTTACTTCCACATCTGTGATCAGGTCTGTGTTGTTAGTAATCAAAAGGTCTAATAATACTTTTTCTCTTGTTGGTGCATTTACCATTTGACCCATGAAATTATCCTGCAGGACATTTAGGAAATGGCGAGCCTTAGTTGAATGTGCAGTACCTTCCTCCCAGTCAATATCTGGATAATTATAGTTGAAAATATTTTTATTGGAAATTTCATGCACATTACATAGGTAAAGCAGTGCAAACAAAAAAAACATGTCCACCAGTCCACTCAGTAGCTATTGCCCATAGGAGGACTAGGGATTATAAACAATCCATCATTCTAATTATCCAGAACACTTAGGAGAAACGGTGCTGTAGCATGAAATAACGCTTTGAAGTACAGAAACTGGTGCCGTACTTTTACTTTTAAGAAGAATTGAAAAGTAGTGAGGTAGGAAAAAAGATGAACATAATAAAGGATAGAGAAAGAGTGGCAGAAAGAGATAGAAGGGGATAGAAATAGAGAAAGAGGAGGGAAAGGGAAACGGGGGAGGGGGGGGGGATCTTCTGGAAGGTCTTAGCCCCGCCAAATTACCAACTAGGTCAATAAAGGGCTTTCTATCCGTTTGATGCCGGAGCCTGTGGCAGACCCAGGAGGCCCGTAAGAATATCAGAAGTAGAGAAGCGGAGCCAGATCGCCCATAAAGTTTTATATTTATCATACGTCTTATTGTCCAATGCCAATCTCTCCTCTATTCTCATGATGTCATTCATGGTAGAAACCCATTGGCCCAGGGGAGGGGTGGTGGTACATTTCCAATATAATTGAATGATTTGTCTAGCAGCTGACAGGAGAAAGCGGAGGAGACATCTCTTTTGGGATACCAAGGACCCAGGAAGGACAGAAAACTGAGCAATCTTAGGCGAGGAGGTCAAAGAGTCATCATATAGGTGGTTATATACCTGGAATACTTGGTTCCAGAAGGGGCGTATTCTCTCACATTCCCACCAAACATGCAGATAGGTCCCAAGAGCTTCTCTGCAGCGCCAACAGTCTGCTGGAGTAGTCGGGAAAATCCTATGGAGAGTCCAGGGGTCTCTATACCACCGAGAGATAATTTTAAAGTTTTTTTCTTGTGAGTGGCAGGAGATAGAGGATTTATGGGTGAAGTGAAAAGCAGTAAGCCATTCCTCCCCTGACACTTCTATTCCTAAGTCCCTCGACCATAATCTGGTGTAGGATGGAAGCCCTGTATGTGTGAGGGTTTGGAGTAGGTTATATAGGGAGGAGATCAGATGTCTGGGTGTCTCTTGTAAGGTGCTGAGGCGCTCAAACTCTGTAAGGGCACGGTGTATATAAGAGGAATGAAAAAGTTGTTTTGTGAAAGAGATCAAATGGATGGACATCAGCCAATTTACAGGGACCGGCTGGCACTACTGGGGACCCTGTTTGAGAATGAACAAACTCATGTGCCTGAGGCCAAGAAGGGCGTCGAAATGAGTCTACCGAGTGGGCACCCACCCTTAAAGGGAAAGCCGGGTTATCGAATAAAGATGTCAGAGAAGGTGGATCTGAGGACAGGGTAGAACTAAGCCCTCTTCTATACCATAAATTCAAGGCAGCCTGGGTTAAGGGTGAGGAACAATTCAGGAGAGTTAAGGCACTCCGGTAGCCCCATAACAAGGCCCTGAGATCCACAGGTGCTAAGTCTTGCTCAACCAGCACAGAGGCTTTGATGACTGGGCGGGGGAACCATTCTAGCACACGTGCTAAGATGGTTGCCTTATGATAAAGTTCAAAGTCTGGTAGTCCTTTTCCCCCTAGGAGCTTCGGGAGGGTCAGTAGTTTATACTTGACTCGGGACAGGCCTTGATGCCATATGAATTTAATGGAGAGTGAACGAAGAGATGTAAAATATGATTTGGGTATCAATATCGGTATGGTTTGGAAGAGGTACAACAGTTTGGGTAAGATATCCATTTTGATGGTATTGATACGGCCAAACCATGGTAAAGAAGAGCCCCCCCAGGCCTCCAGATCTCTCCTGATGCGTGAGAGAATGGGTAAATAGTTTAGCGCGAAAAGGTTGGGCAGATGGAACTGTATAGAAATTCCTAAATACGAGATGCATTTCGGTTTCCACTGAAAGGAGTAGTTTGAGTGAAGAAGAGAGAGCGTAGATTGGGGCAAGGATAGGTTAAGGGCTTCCGTTTTTGACATGTTCAGTTTGAAATTACTGTCGGACCCAAAGCGTCTAAATTCCGAAAGAAGGGATGGTAAGGTCGTGTGGGGTTGTTGAAGGTAGACTAGGAGGTCATCTGCGTAGAGGGATAATTTATGGTGAGCAGAGGGGGTAGGGATGCCTTGGATGGAGTCATTTTGGCGAATAGCACACACCAGGTGTTCAATCACTAAGACAAAAAGAAGTGGGGAGAGAGTGCACCCCTGGCGCGTGCCATTCGAAATGTCAAAGGGTTCCGAAGGGGAACCATTGACCAACACAGAGCCAGAGGGTCTGGAATAGAGTGCCATCACTTTGTTGACAAAATTCTGGCCAAGGCCCACCTGTTCCAGGGAAAGTCGAAGAAAGCGCCAGTTCACCCTATCAAACGCCTTCTCTGCGTCGAAGGATAACAGGCATGCCTTCAAGTGATGACGCTGGATGTAGGAAATCAGGTGAATTGTTTTGGTTGTATTATCTCTGGCCTCGCGGCCAGGGACAAATCCCACCTGGTCTGTATGGATAATTTTGGGAAGGAGAAGGGATAGGCGGTTGGCTAGGACCTTGGCGAAAAGTTTTATATCTATATTTAATAGTGATATTGGGCGATAGCTACTACACTGGGAGGGGTCCTTGCCTGGTTTCAAAAGAACTGAAACATTTGCGGATAACAGGTGTTTGGAGGGGAGTGTAGAATTATCTAAAGGATTAAATGCCCGGGTCAGGAACGGTGCCAAGAGAGGTGCAAAGGTTTTATAGAACCTCGGGGTGTATCCATCCAGAACCGGGGCATTTACCCAGCTTAAAGTCTTTGATCGCCCCTAAAAACTCAGGGACCGAGAGAGGTTAATCTAAGTCCGCGGCCTCTTGTGGGTCAATTTCTGGGAGTGCTGTCTCGGAGATATAAGCCTGCATGTCGTCCATATGAGGGGAAGTAGGGGTGTGTGTGGCATGAGGGGGTAAATTATACAGGTTAGCATAATATTGCTGAAAGGTAGCCGCTATACCACTGTTGTGGTGTATCTTCTCTTGATTTGGTCGCGTTATAAACAGAATAGAGTGGCGGGGGGGCCTATGGTGAAGAAGTCTGGCCAGGTGTTGGCCACATTTATTAGCTAAAGAATAATGGTTGGTTCGTGCCCGATCTCGTGCAATTAGGGAATGAGAGTCTAGGATCTGAGGTAGGTCCCGGCCAGCGTTAGACAGTTCAACAAATGTAGATGGTGCCAGATCTTTCTTATGGAGTGGTTCGAATTCAGCGATGCGATTTAACAATCTACGTATATCGTCAGTCCTAATCTTTTTCAGTCTGGAACCATGTTGTACGAGTACTCCGCGAATGACGCATTTCAAGGCCTCCCACTGTGTAAGTGGCATAGTGGTGTCTGATGCATAGTCAGCTATAAAGTTCCCAATAGTTTTGGAGATTTCAGACACGCAAACTGAGTCCCGTAATAAGTTGTCGTTCAGCCTCCATGAAGTCCCCATACGGGACTTAGGAGGGCGCGCTAGGGAGAGAAGAACCGGGGCGTGATCGGACCAAAGGATGTGTCCTATGGAGGACTGTACAGGGGAATCTAACAGGGATTGTGAGATCAAGGAATAGTCCAGCCTACTGTAGGAAGTGTGTGCTGTGGAGAAGTGGGTGTAATCACGTTCTCCAGGGTGTTGAATGCGCCAGATGTCCAGGAGATGTGCGTCATGAAGTAGAGATTTAATTTGTGCTAAGGAGGATGCGGAAATTGAGGACTTACCCGCTGACGTATCCAAAGACAGTGACAAGGCCATGCTGATATCGCCCCCAACAATGAGGCAAGGACCCCCGAAGGAGAGCAGTCAGGTGAGAGTGGTTGAGAGGAATCCCGCTTGGTTGATGTTGGGAGCATAAATACTTGCTACTGTAAAGAGAAATCCATTTAATTTCAGTTTAAGAAATATAAATCTCCCTGCCTTATCAATAAGCGAGTCTAGTACTTCTGGGTTAAATGTTTTGTGAAAGGCAATGGACACCCCTCTAGATTTAGTAAGGGGGTTGGGGCTATGAAACCACTTATGGTAGTACCTATTCCGCAGGTTGGGGATGGAGCCAGTACGGAAATGGGTTTCCTGTAACAACAGGATACTAGATCTCAGTTTATGAAAGTGGTATAGAATCTGGCTCCGCTTCTCGGGAATGTTGAGGCCCCTACAGTTAAAAGAGGCTAAATTAATCGGACATTCAGGAGCCATGCGGCGTGTGGTAGTGAGGTAAGAAACAATCTGGATGGCACCCAGTACAGGGGTATCTAGCAGTTCCGGATGATCCAGCAGGTCGGGAAATGTGTTGGGGAGGGGGAGGAAAGAGGTAAGGGAAGAGAGGATTATGAGAAAAAAGAGAACAGCATTTAAAATGGTATGTATGGGTCTCGGTCGCCAAGATCTTAGTAGGTAAAACTGCAATGATTGACTTAAGTAAAGATGGTGGGGAACGAGACCACAAAACATTTGTAAGACAGAAGAGTGAGATGGCCACTAGGTGGCCCCATAATAACAAAAATAACATTACAATATGTTGAAGAGAAAACATTATAATACAACGGTACGTGCCTTCAAGGCAGTCTAACAATCTATCGGGGGTCAAGGGGGTCGCACAGAGAGGCCCCCGGAGCCCCGCACAACTGAATAACGATCTACTGAAAAAAAAACAATGAGTAGGTTAGATCAGGTAATGAAAAATTAGGATCTAAATACTAAATGGGGGAGTAATGGGAATATCCTTCCCTGAAGAGGTTGAGCGCCCAAAACCGTCCAGTTCCAGCATATAAGGGCCATGAGATAGGCGGAACAGGACCCTAATATCAGTGGTGCACTGAAAGCAAGGCGATGTGGGGTACCCAACTCTGTCCGGGAGGTAACTTTGTGTTGTCTAGAAGAAAAAAGTTGTAAAAAAAACGTGGTATCAAAAAAAAAAAAAAAAAACAGGAACATCCAGAAGTACCGTGGGCAAGGCCCCGTTGCCTTCAACGCAGGGCAGCCCTTTCAAAAGTAGGTAAAGAAACAGAGGGTCCATGCTCTATTCAGTCATTAGGGCCCTTGCGAGAGGGTGATCTTGAGCGGTGTTTGCGGCCTTGAAGTTGCCAGTGTGGTAGAAATGGAAGGCCAGAAGTGGTCGGTTTAAATGGCCAATCAGGCAGAGACACTTGAGGAAATTCTAGGGTACTCAGAAAGGTAGGAAAATCACCCAAAGTGTAAAAAATAGCTGTCTTCCCTTCGTGGTGGACCCTGAGATGAAAGGGAAAGCACCATTGGTATTTGATATGACGTGGCTGTAGGAGTTGTGTCAAGGGTTTGAGTGCTTTCTGCATCGCCAGGGTTTGGCATGAGAGATCTGGGAGAAGCATCACATCGTATCGTTGAAAAGAATGGTATCTTGGGTACTTGCAGCCCTCATAATTGCCTGTTTGACTTTGAAAAAGTTTACTGTGCATAATGTGTCCCTTACGAAGGTGGGATCAGGAGACTTGGGGCCGGAGGTCCTATGGACCCGGTCAAGTTCAATTTCCGTCCCTGTGGGTTGCTGTAAAAGTTGGTTGAAAATGTCTGTCACTGCTTCCGCTAGATCTTTTAGCTCCACTGACTCAGGGATGCCACGGATACGGATATTATTGCGGCGATTACGATTTTCTATATCGTCTTGGTGGTAGGACAGTTGTTGCAACATCACAGTGTGGACATTGAGGGTTTCTTCGTGAGATTGAATGGAGGTTCGTAGGTCCTCAGTAGTGGCCTCTATGTCATCGAAGCGAACCCCAATGTCCTTCTTGAGGTCAGATATCTCTTGTCTATATGCTTTTTCAATTCTCTTGACGTAGTATTCAAAATCATTTTTGGTCGGAAGAGATCGAATGTAGCTGTGTAGGGATCTCATTTGGGTTTCCAGATCCCACCCTTCT
Source organism: Glandirana rugosa (assembly GCA_018402905.1). Lineage (NCBI taxonomy): Eukaryota > Metazoa > Chordata > Amphibia > Anura > Ranidae > Glandirana > Glandirana rugosa. Next base: position 394,111 of record BLSH010197117.1, on the reverse strand, counting down.
CCTGAGCCCAAGGAGGCATTGGAGTGGCTCCTGGAGCATCTGGACCCCTCTGGGGAGGTGAGTCTGGACTGGTAATTCTCCTGTGCGTCCATGGCCGAGTCTGAACGTGAAGGATATGGAGGGGCTGACGATAAGCTCGGTTGTCAATGCGCTGCTGAGCAGGTAAAGAATTGCCCAAAATCGCTCTCCTGGCGCGTTCCACCAGAGCTCTTCTGTATCTTAGGTTTATCTTTCCCCATATCCGTTAAGTAGGACTGATTAGCCGAATCTTAAGAGTTCTGTGATGGTGCGGGGACCGGGGGCCAGTACCGGGGTTAGCCTACATCCTCATGCGACCAGCCAGGTCCCGATATGAAGAAGAAAGAAAGAAAAAAAAGGAGGGGGGGGAAGCCCGCAACAAATGTGTAGTAGTATGATTGATCCCTTTGGGGTTGTGACAAGAACGGGACTTGTGAAAAAGTTTTGTAGGGGAGGATCAGGTACGCGAGGCAGCCAATGATGTAATTGGAGGTGGAAGAGCCAGCTGAAGATAGGAGAAAGGGTCAAGGGCCACTTTTAAAGGTGGATAAATTAGTAGTAGAGTTCTCCCCAGGGGCCTCTCTATGCTTAGGCAGAGTCCCAGTGCAGTGTAGTGGATGTAAGTAGGCCCCGGGTGGAGCAAGATGGCCGACGGTAAAATAGCAGTAGGAAAGTTAGCCAGGTCAGCCCTCCAGGCGGGGGTCACTGAGGAGGGCCGCAACTGCACTATCAGTCCCAGCCTCCAGATTTATGCTGGCTTGTCTGGAGGGCAAGCAGTGGTCCCACATCTAGCTACTGTAAGGGTGCCGGGTGAAGCAAGATGGCCGCCGCTCCGGAGGCCCTGATGGCTGATACGCAGGGGCACTGTAGGGTACACTCACCAGGTCCCGATCTATGATCCAGGAGAATAGAGGCTGTGTCTTGTCATATAGTACAGCAGCAGGAGGTGTGCGCTGGTGAGGCCACCGATGGCCTAGCTTCCATCCAGAAGGCGCCGGCCGCGAACTAGGCCTCAAGCCAGGGACTCGACTGACGGGGCCGGTCGGCTGGACAGCCGGAACGATGCAATAACCCCAGGGAAGGATCTTCTGGTGTTTGTAGAGGCAGCCGCAGCAGTGGATGGCCCCTTGTAGCCTTTAGTTAGGTGGATGGCAGAGGATGAAAGCGCCGGTCTCGGACTAGGCCTCAAGCTAGGGAGTAGCCTGACGGAGCCGGCCAAATGGCCGGAACGCTGCAATATACCAAGGGGAGGGTGCCCTGGTGGTTGTAGAGGCAGTCGCAGCAATGGATGGCCCCCTGGGACTTTTAAGCAGGTGGATGGCAAAGGATGAGGTTTAGGATAGCCGGAGCCCTTCTCCAAAGCGTCCGTTGCCGTTCACAGCCGGACACGCCCCCAATATCTGGATAATTAAAATCCCCCATTATAAGAACACTTCCCTTCCTAGCCGCTATTCCAAATTGCGATAGGAGGTCCATCTCTCCCTCCTCCCTCTGATTATGGCCTATAGCATATTCCTAGTATAACTTCCCCCCTGGTATCTTCCCTTTGTAGCTCTACCCATAAGGCTTCAACTTCCTCCCCAGATCCCGTAGTAATGTCATCTCTCTCATTGATTTGTATGTCATTTTTTATATACAGGCATACCCCCCTTTTTTTCCCACCCTATCCCTGCAATATAGGGAATACCCCTGGATGGTAGTCAGCCAATCATGAGAGCTGTTGAACCAAGTCTCCGAAATTCCCACAAAGTCTAATTCCTCCTCATACAGTAGCAACTCCAGTTCTCCCATCTTGTCTGCCAGACTACTGGCATTAGTGAACAAGCCCTGTAGTTTTGTTTGAACACCTACTGTTTCCTTGCTGGGCGATCCTCTTTTGCATATAGGTCTTGCTACACTATTTGCCTCAGATTTAAATTCTTCATTCGGCCTATCACTCCTACCCCCAATACTACCCCCTGAACTCTGTTCCACTCTGGCTAAGTCTGTACCCTCCCCCCTGTTGCCTAGTTTAAAAGCCCCTCTAACTTTTTGGCCATCCTTATTCCCAGCCAGTCTGCAACTTCCCCATTTAGGTGCAGCCCATCCTTCCTATAGAGCTCGTAGCCGATTGAGAAATCGGCCCAGTTCTCCAGGGACCCAAAACCCTCCTTTCTACTCCAGCTCCTCAGCCACTTGTTGACTTCCCTAATCTCCCGCTGCCTCTCTGATGTGGCTCGAGGTACTGGTAGTATTTCTGAGACTACTACCTCGGAGGTCCCAAGCCTCAATTTTGCTCCTAGGTCACTGAAATCTTTTTTTAGGACACTCCACCTACCTCTAACGTTGTCATTGGTGCCAACATGCACCATGACAGCCGGGTCTTCCCCAACCCCTCCCAGTAATCTGTCCACCCGATCCGTGATGTTCTGAAACTGAGCGCCCGGTAAACAGCATACAGTTCGGTGCTTCAGGTCTTTGTGACAGATTGCCCTCTCTGTGTTTCTAATAATGGAGTCCCCTACCACCACAATCTGTCTTTCCTTCCGCCTGGCTTCATCCCCATCCTCGCTGGAGGAGTTAATCCCCTGGCAGCTAGGGGTGCCACTCTGCTCCAGCGATGCTGATTCCTGGCTGGTTTCCACAATAGCACACAACAGGGTTTACCTATTGGGATGCTCCAGCCCAGGATCAGCCTCCCTGACTCTTTCCCTTCTACCCTTCCTAACTGTCACCCAACTACTCTGTTCTGGTGCCTGCACCTCTATGTCTCCACCCGCCTCTGTGCTGGCCCCTGCCGGCACCTGCCGAGTACGATCCCAACTCTCCTTAAGTATGGAGAGTCGTCTCAGTGTAGACAGCTGCTTCCTTAGATTCAGAACCTGGGCTTCCAGGGAAACAACATTCTTACATTTTGTACCGCTGTATTCGCCCTCGATCTCATGATCAAGGAACACATACATGCGACAAGATGTACACTGAGTCGCTTCTCCACACCCGCCGGGCATTGTACCTATTGATTTAGTGGGGACTGGGAATTTTCACTATCCAATTAACTACACGCTGGCTGCCTGCCGCTAATACTCACAGTATGTTTCCTTACAGCACTCGGTACTCACGTCACACTCAGTACTCACAGAACACCCAGGTACTCTCACTATATTACTCTGGTATTCACCCAATACTCAGATACTCCCACAATACTCGGGTACTCACACTACTTTACTCAGGTAATCGCCCAATGCTCTGGAACTCACCTGATCACCCTGGCACTCACCCGATATTCAGGGACTCACTATACTCAGGTATTCACAGAGTACTCAGGCACTTGTTATACTCAAGTACTCACTACTCACAGAATACTCAGTACTCACCACTCAGGTACTCACAGAATACTCAGTACTCCCAACTCAGGTAATCACAGAAATGTGACAGAATACTCAGGTACTCGCTACTCACAGAATACTCAGGTACTCACTAATCCCCACTCAGTACTCCCAACTCAGGTATTCACAGAATACTCAGTACTCCCAACTCAGGTACTCACAGAATACTCAGTACTCCCAACTCAGGTACTCACAGAATACTCAATACTCCCAATGCAGGTACTCACAGAATACTCAGTACTCCCAACTCAGGTACTCACAGAATACTCAGTACTCCCAACTCAGGTACTCCAGACTACTCAGGTATTCACAGAATACTCAGGTACACGCCACTCAGGTACTCAGAATACTCAGTACTCACAGATACTTAGGTACTCCCATACACTGTCATTCAGTATTTACTGTATGTGTCTCTGTTCACTCTGCACAGTCTCCCCTAGAATTCTGACAGTCTGCAGTGATCAGTCACTCCCCTTCAGTCCTGCTGCTGTCCCTCCTGTCAGTGACCCTCCCCCTCCAGTCTGCAGATGCACTTACCTGCCGCCCTTGTCAGTTAGCTGCCTCCTGATCCCTCCTGCTGCCACTCCCAGTCACAGGTGTCCGGTCTGCCCGCTCCGCTGTGCCGCCGCTCAGTCACGGGGGGTGTCCGTTTCTCCTGCTCTGCCTGCCGCCGCTCGGTCACGGGGGGGTGGGGGACTGGGTCCGCCGCTCCCGCTCTGCTGCCACTCGGTCGCGGTGGGTCCACTGCTCCCGCTCTGCTGCCGCTCGGTCATGGGGGGGGTCTGCCGCTCCAGCTCTGCTGCCGCTCGGTCACGGGGGGCTCTGCCGCCACTCGGTCACTGGGGGATGTGGGGGGTTCCGCCGCTCCTGCTCTGCCTCCGCTCCTGGTCCTTGAGCTTCCTGTATTTGTTCTGCTTATATAAATCTGTAAGGACTATGCAAATATAAATGAGAGTGACTGAGGGCCGGTTCACACTGCAGAGTTATCCGAGACGACATTTGATTCGTACCGCACTGCAGTGAAAATCACATGTGATCTCTGTGCAATGCGATTTCAGCCATACAGATTCTGTGGCTGAAATCACATCACAGTCAAACCAAACTCGCACAGGACCCTTTTTTGGTTCCGCATTAGAATCAGATCACATGGGTGTTCACACCCATGCGATCCGATTCCTGTCCGAGTTTGCAGTGTGATCTGCAAACTTATGTGGGATTGTCATTAGCTTTCTATTGACACTCCCAGCAGTTTGCATATGGCAGTGTGACCTGCCTGCGAGTCGGGTGTGATGCAGGAACCCTGCGAATCCACTGCATTGCACCCGACTCGCAGGCAGTTCACACTGCCATATGCAAACTGTTGGAAGTGTCAATAGAAAGCTAATGACACCCCCAAATCAGTTTGCATATCGAACTGCGAACTGCAAATTTGGACAGTAATTTGTTCACATGGGTGTAAACACCCATGCGATCCGATTCTGCTGCGGAACAAAAAAGGGTCCTGTGTGAGTTTGGTCTGAATGCGATGCAAATTCAGCATACTATCTGTATGACTGAATTTACATAGCACAGAGATCGCATGTGATTTGCACTGCGATGCGAATCACATCCGATCTCGGACACCGCAGCAATGTGAATCGGCCCTAAGAAAGATAATCCACTTCCCCAAAACCACCACCCCCCAAAACGAATTAAAAAGTAAGAAGAAACAAAAGAAAAACAACAAACAAGAGCTCAAAATGTCCTTTTATTTTGCCTGCAGGAACACAATTATACACATATTTACTGGCATTAAAGTATTCTACAGTATATATGGTGCTACATTTAGCAAAACAGTTAGCAATTGGGTTCTAAGGGCCCTGCTCATAGGAGCTTACAATCTAAAATTGCCCTAAATCTTACAGTGGACACAGCTTTTCTTTCACAGTGTTTAACAGCCCACACATTTCATAGAACAACTACTCAACAAGCACCCACATCACATTTTTAGCTGCAAAATTATAGAAACATGTTGGTACCAATGACAAAGTGAGAGGAAGGTGGATAGTCTTAAAAAATGATTTCAGAGACTTAGGGAATAGACTTAGGAAAAGGACCTCCAAGGTAGTTTTCTCTGAAATACTACCTGTACCTCGAGCCACACCAGAGAGGCAGCAGGAGATTAGAGAACTGAACAGGTGGCTGAGGATCTGGTGTAGGAAAGAGGGGTACGGGTTCCTGGAGAACTGGGCCGACTTCTCGGGTGGATACCGGATCTTTAGTAAGGACGGACTGCACCTTAATGGGGATGGTACAGCTCTATTGGCAAGAAAGATGGCCACAAAATTGGAGAAGCTTTTAAACTAGGTATTGGGGGGGTCAGAGGAAGCAATAGCCAGTAGTGAGCGGGGGACAGAGGGTTATAGTGGAGTCAGCAGTGACAATACAAACACAGCATCTAATTTGCGAGTGAATGAGGGGACATTTCCTAAACTGAGCCAGAGGAAACATATGGAGAAAATAATATGCCCTCATACAACACTAAGAGGCGTATACAGTACACAAATGCTAGGAGTTTAGCTAACAAAATGGAGGAACTGGAGCTGCTGTTACATGAGGAGGACTTAGACCTTGTGGGAATAATGCAAACTTGGTTTGACAGCTCACACAATTGGCTGGCCAGTATACAGGGGTATGCATTGTATCGAAAGGATAGGGAAGGTAGAAGAGGCGGAGGGGTGTGTCTATATGTCAAAAATTATGTAAGGGTGGTAGAGAGGAGTGACATTACGATGAGGGAGCAGGTGGAATCAGTATGGGTTGAACTTCATAGAGGAGAGGTAAATGGGAAAGAATTAATGGGGGTATGTTACAGGCCGCCCAACCTAAAGGAGGAGGAGGACTACTATCCCAGCTACAAATGGCAGCGAAACAGGGAAATGTAATCATAATGGGGGACTTCAATTATCCTGATATTGACTGGGCAGAGGGGACAGCACACTCATTAAAGGCCCGTCATTTCATGAATGTCCTACAGGACAACTTCATGTCCCAATTGGTGGATTCCCCAACTAGAGAGAATGCCCTGTTAGATCTATTAATTATGAACAATCCAAATCTGGACTCAGACGTGGCGATACGAGATTACTTGGGATCTAGCGACCATAGAATGATCGCATTTAGTATAAATCACAGGAAAAAGAGGCACGAGGGCAGCACTAAAACACTAAACTTTAAGCGAGGCAATTTTTCAGAACTGCGGTCATTACTGCAGAACATAAATTGGGACTAAATCCTAGAAAAAATTAACACAGAATAAAAATGGCAATGCTTTAGGAGCATAATAAATAAGGGTATCACACAGTGCATTCCAGTGGGCAATAAATATAAAAGAGCAAAGGTTAAACCTGGGTGGCTAAACCATAATGTAAAAAGCCTCATTAACCAGTTCCCGACCGCGCGCAGTGTTTTCATGGTGGCAGTCGGGCAGCTGTGCGCGAATCGCCGCAAATAGGCGGCGATCGCGTGCACAGCTAGGGGACGCGCGTGCGCACCCTCCAGCGCGGCTGCAGCGGTCCCATTCGTTGCCGGACCGTTCAGTCAACATGAATAGACCAATGGATTTTGGTCTATTCATGTTGATCATCCAGCGAATGGGATTTCTTCCCCTACCTGTGAAATGTAAACACAGGTAGGGGAAGTGATGTCATCTCCCCTCTTAGGGTAAGCGACCTACTAGTTGTACTTATCTGGTTTTAGGTAACCAGATAAGTACAACTGACTTGCCAGGCCGTTGCTTACCCTGGCGACGTCGGCGCGACCTCC
>BLSH010197117.1:343127-356511 GCA_018402905.1 Glandirana rugosa | reverse complement strand
GGGGGGGGGGGGGGGGGGGCGGATTTGTGCTATCTGGGCATTTCATGGCCTCCAAAACTGTGTAGGGAGTGAGGAGTAAAATCACAATTTTATGCCCTTAGAAAGCATGATGGTGGTGATTGGTTTTCGGCGTCCCGTACACGGCTAGACTGCCAAAAAGTCTCAAATATATGGTATCTCGTTATTCAGATGAAGCAGCAGAATATATTTTGGGGTGTAATTTCACATATACCTATGGCATGTTCAAGCAACATATCATTTAGTTCAACTTTGTTAAAAAAAAAAATGTAATTTCCCTGAAACTTGTGGCGAATTATAAAATATTCCATGGACTCAACATGCCTCTCAGCAAATAGCTTGGGGTGTCTACTTTCCAAAATTGGGTCATTTGGGGGGGGGGGTTGCTATCTGGGCATTTCATGGCCTCCGCAACTGAGATTGGTAGTGTGGGGTTAAGGTATACATTTTTGCCCTTTGAAATCCTGAAGACGGTGATTGGTTTTCGGGGTCCCCTATGCGAATAGGCTCCCAAAGAGTCTCACACATGGGGTATCCCCATACTCAGGAGAAGCAGCAGAATGTATTTTGGTAATTCCACATATACCCGTGGCATGTGTGAGCAATATATAATTTCAGTGACAACTTTGTGTAATTTTGTTTTTTTTTTGTCATTTTGCAATCACTTATGACAAAAAAATGAAATATTCAATGGGCTCAACATGCCTCTCCTTGGGGTGTCTACTTCCCAAAATGGGGTAATTTGGGGGGTTTTGTACTGCCCTTCCATTACCTCAGGAAATAAGATAGGCAGTCATAAAATAAAAGCTGCGTAAATTTCAGAAAATGTACCCTAGTTTGTAGAAGCTATAACTTTTGTGTAAACCAATATATATACGCTAATTCACTTTTTTTTTACCTGAGACATGTGGCTGAATGCATTTTGGCAAAAAATTATGACTAGAATTTAGTTTATTGTATTTTTCTAATAACAAAAAGTAGAATATATAATTTTTTTCAAAATGTTCGTTCTTTTTTTGTTTATATCGCACAAAGGTGAACAAATACCACCAACAGAAAACTCTATTTGTGGGAAAAAAGGATGCAAATTTCATTTGGGTACAGCATTGCATGACCGCGTAAATACCAGTTAAAGCAGCGCAGTGCCAAATTGAAAAAAGTGCTCTGGTCCTACAGTGGGAAATCCTTCCGGTGTGAAGTGAATAGTAATGTTACCCTCTGATTTTTGGGAATGACATTTTATTCCTGCTGTTGGTACACATATCACATTTTTGGGCTCAAATTTGAATCATTTGGAAAGAATAAAAAATAAAAAAGGGACTATATTTAAATTTGGATATGTAATGGTATTGTTTGTGGTTTGTAAAGACACCTGTGTGAGTTTGGGGAAATATTTTTGTGAAATAGATATCAACAAGTGAAAGTGACAGAGAAAAAAATATTTTACCAAAACATGAAAACATTACACATTCTACGATTCTTAGGCCCCATACACACGGGCGTTATGAAAAATGAGCTTTAAAGCTAGTCCCGACACCAGGAAAAAAGTCACGTTAAAAATGCGTGTTTATCACCATTTTGCATTGGCGTCAATGCGTGTTTTTCCGCACTACCGTTAAGCCACGTTTCTACGTTTCTATTTAAAATCTATGGTTCCCTATGGGAGCCCATTGATTTGAATAAAAGTCGCAGCAGAAGTCAGATCATGATGTGCAACTTGTGTGCTGAGGATCTTGAAGGGGAATCCCTCGCAAAAATGGGAAAAAAAATTGCGTGGGATTCCCCCCCAGGAGATACCAGGCCCTTCAGTCTGGTATGGATTTTAAGGGGAAGCCCGGCACCAAAAAAAATGGTGTGGGGTCCCCCAAAATCCATACCAGGCCCTTATCTGAGCATGCAGCCCAGCAGGTCAGGAAAGGGGGGGCGAGCGAGTGCCCCCCTCTCCTGGACCATACCAGGCCACATGCCCTCAACATGGGGGGTGGGTGCTTTGGGGCAAGGAGGGCCTCATACCTTGGGCGGTGATTTTATAAGGGGGTGGGGCCTCCGGGTGACGTCAGCGGGACGTCCCCCCCATCTTGACCTGCCAGGCTGTGTGCTCGGATAAGGGTCTGGTATGGATTTTGGGGGGCCCCCACAACATTTTTTAAAACATTTTGGCAGGGGGTTCCCCTTAAAATCCACACCAGACCTGAAGAGTCTGATATGGATTTTGGGGAGGACCCCATGCCGGTTTTTAAAAAAAATTGGCGTGGGGGGTTGTGCCCTCCAAATCCATACTAGATCGGAAAGGCCTGGTATGGACCTGGGGGGGGGCCCATGCAGTTTTTTTCTGCATTTTTTTTTTACATTCATCTGTCAGCTGCCACATGAGCATGGTTGTTACCATAATAGTAATTCCTCAAATGCAATACATTATTGTATAGAATGAAAAGAATCCAACATTAGTAATTGTATTTTGTATGTATGAGTGTGGCCAGTTCTGTGATATGTTGTCCTACACTCAAAACTTGACAGCCTAGGTTTGAATGCCACCGATGGTATCATCTCCTAAAAACTAGCATTGTAGTCAGCAGGCATAATTATCCAATGCACATCATTTTGGTTGATTCCCTAATTTTTAACTCTTCAAATGCATGCAATTGTGTGTAATTATTCAATATTATGGTGTGGAATTCAAAAATCTAGCTAATCAAAAATCCACACAAAAAACGACGTGGGTTCCCCCTCTCCGTCCATATCAGGCCCTTCAGGTCTGGTCTGGATTTTAAGGGGAACCCTGCATCAAATAAAAAAAATGACGTGGGGTCCCCCCCAAAATCAAAAACAGGTCTGGTATGTATTTTAAGGGGAACCACGCGCCAAAATGTAAAAAAAAATGGCGTGGGGATTATCCTAAAATCGATACCAGACCCTTATCCAAGCATGCAGCCAGGCCGGACAGGATAGGGGGAGACGAGTGAGCACCCCCCTCCTGAACCATACCAAGCCACGTGCCCTCAACATGGGGTGGTGGGTGCTCTGGGGCAGGGGGGCATGCCCCCCCACCCCAAAGCACCTTGTCCCCATGTTGATGAGGACAAGGGCCTCTTCCCGACAACCCTGGCTGGTGGTTGTCGGGGTCTGCAGGCAGGGGGCTTATAGGAATCTGGAAGCCCCCTTTAAAAAGGGGGCCTCCAGATCCCGGCTCCCCCATATATATGAGTATGGGGTACATTGTACACCTACCCATTCACCTAAAAAAGTGAGAAAAAAACACACTACACAGGTTTTTAAAATACTTTATGAAAGGAGCTCTGGCGTCTTTTCTCCCCACTCCAGCATCTTCTTTCCTCTGCTCTTTTGCAGGGTCTTCTTTCTTCTGAGGGGTCTTCTTTCTTCTGCTCTTTTGCGGGGTCTTCTGCCGGTTCTTCTTCCTTTCTGTGCCGTCTTCTGCTCTTTTGCAGGGTCTTCTCCCTCTCTGACATCCTCTTTCTTCTGCTCTTTTGCAGGGTCTTCTCCGCTGTTTTCTCCTGTTCTTCTGCCGATGTTGACTTGACACGATCTCCCGGTGTAATGTTGGCTCCACTCTGTGCAATGACTTATAGTGACATGGGGCGGGACCACCCAGTGACGTCATTTGAAGACCCGGCCCTTTGTGACATCACCGTCCCATCATGCCTTTGGATGATGTCACCAGGTGGCCCCTCCCCATGCCAATATAAGTCATTGCACAGAGCGGAGCCAGCATTACACTGGGAGATCGTGTCGAGTTAACTACGGAAGAAGAACAGAGAGAGAAGAAAGTGGAGAAGACCCTGCAAAAGAGCAGATAAAAGAAGATACCTCAGAAGAAAGAAGACCCCGCAAAAGAGCATAAGAAAGAAGACACCAGAGAGGGAGCAGACCCTGCAAAACAGCAGAAGACGTCACGGAGAGGGAAAAGAACCTGGCAAAAGAGCAGACGATTCCGCAAAAGAGCACAAGAAAGAAAACCCCTCAGAAGAAAGAAGACCCCGCAAAAGAGCAGAAGAAAGAAGATGCCGGAGAGGGAGAAGACCCTGCAAAAGAGCAGAAGACAGCATGGAGAGAGAGAAGAACCAGCAGAAGACCCCTCAAAAGAGCAGAAGAAAGAAGACCCCTCAGAATAAAGAAGACCCCCTCAAAAGAACAGAAGAAAGAAGACGCCGGAGCTGCCTAAAATATTTTAAAAACCTGTGTAGTGTGTTTTTCCCCACTTTTTTTTAGGTGAATGGGTAGGGGTACAATGTACCCCATACTCCCCATACTCATTCACATGGGGGGGCTGGGATCTGGAGGCCCCCATTTTTAAAAGAGGACTCCCAGATTACGATAAGCCCCCCTGCCCGCAGACCCTGACAACCACCGGCCAGGGTTGTCAGGAGGAGGCCCTTGTCCTCATCAACATGGGGACAAGGTGCTTTGGGGTGGGGGTGCATGCCCCCCTGTTCCAAAGCACCCACCCCCCCATGTTGAGGGCATGTGGCCTGGTATGGTTCAGGAGGGGGTGCTCGCTCGCCCCCCCATCCTGTCTGACATGCTCGGATAAGGGGCTGATATGGATTTTGGGGGGAACCCACGCCATTTTTTAAAAAAAATTTGGTGTAGGGTTCCCCTTAAAATCCAGACCATACTTGAAGGGCCTGGTATGGATGGAGGGGGGAACCCACACTGTTCTGTATCTGGATTTTTGATTGGCTGGATTTTTGAATTCTACGCCATAATATTGAATAGTTGCATACAAATGCATACGTTTGAAGAATTAAAAATTAGGGAATCAACCAAAATGATGTGCATTGGATAATTATGCCTGCTGACTACAATGCTAGTTTTTAGGAGGTGATACCATCGGTGGGATTCAAACCCAGGCTGTCAAGTTTTGAGCGTAGAACATACCACTACACCACAGAACTGGCCACACTCATACATAGAAAATAAAATCACTAATGTTGGATTATTTTCATTGTATACAATTATGTATTGCATTTGAGGAATTAATATTAGGGTAACAACCATGCTCATGTGGCAGCTGACAGTTGAATTTAAAAAAAATGCTGAAAAAAATGCACGGGATCCCCCCCAGGTCCATACCAGGCCCTTATCCGAGAATGCAGCCTGGAGGTCAGGAAAGGTAGGGGACGAGTGAGCGCCCCCCCACACCAAAGCACCTAGCCCCCATGTTGATGGGGACAAGGGACTCTTCCCGGCTAACCTGGCCTGTGTTTGTCAGGGTCTGTGGGCGGGGACTGATCAGAATGTGGAAGCCCCCTATAACAAAGGGGCCCCCAGATCCTGCCCCCCTATGTGAATGAGCATGCGGTACCTCATACCCCTACCCATTCACACAAAAATTGTCAAAATGTAAAAAAGCAACATCTTTTGTCCAATCTTTTATGTAAAAAATGTTCAAAAAGTGAAATAAATGAGAAAAACACACATCCCTATGTATAAAGAAATAACAGAAGAAGGACCGAATAGAAATTGGGACTTTAACAGTGCTAATACATCCCCCCTCCGAAAAAATATGTCAAATCAGATAGATAAAAATTAATATGTTTTATTGATAGACATTAAAATGTCTTACTGCCCAAAAGAGTCAGTCGACTACATAACACAAGTGATTAAACCACCACACATTCTCCATCTTCCAACATCCAAACTCCCCCTGCATCAGGTGTCTGACAATGTATTAACCAAAAATGGTAACTGAATGCTGTTAGGTGGGAGCACAGATAGGTAGATGCTGCTGAGTCCTTTCCAACGCGTTTCACCCTGTTGGACTTCCTCAGGGGATTATGGAGACGCTGGGATGTATAGTAACTACAAAAATAAACAAAGCAATCACATAGTATATAGAAATATATGCAAAAAGTTATCATTATATAAATATGTATTATACTTATTGATATTTGTTATGTGTACCCACATAAATTATAACGTTTTTCATACCTAATGATAAAATAGATGATGTAGTAGGTCATTAGATCAGGGAGCAGGATCAAGCCAAATCCCCATACGGATTGCGGGGGTCCCGAGGAGATACCTATTGAACCCTGACCGTACGGGTGACTATGTCTGTTTATGGTTGAAAGGCAGGAAACCAATGATCAGATGATGCGGTCATATAGAACGAGAGAGGACTGATTTGTGTGGCTGCACCCAATTATGCACAGACAGGTAGCGTCCAGATAGGAGGTGACTGCCTAAAAGCTAAAAAAAACAAAAAGAAACAAAAACACAAAGGAATCAGTTATCAGGAAATTGTTCCTAAGCATACCCAAAGACAGACGTGTCTAAAGGGCTACTTAAATAGCAATTCATGCTTTGTTAAAACAACAAATATAAAGTAGGTTTCTTACTACGCATTTGTGTGTATGGAGATCCTTGCAGATCATGGGTTACTAACACCACTTATGATTAAGGGTGTAAAGCGGATGACTCCAAAAAAGTGTCCCAGTGGGGCCAAAAATCCCTAGAATAAAGAAAAAGCAAAACAAATACAAAAAGCATTAAGGCGCGCAAATGATCCCTCTTAGGAGTGGAATAAATAACTACTGTACCTTAGGGAGATGCATATTGCACCAAAGGATCCCGTACCCACAAGCTCTAGTGTATTCAAGTGCATGGTCCTGTCTGCCTGTTCGGACAGCAGTGCAGAGGGCTCGTATAAAGTGAAGAATACGCGCCAAAATGCGGGACCGGACGCCTGCGATGTGCGTCATCAAAGCGCGTTCTGCACATGGAACATACTACTGAGCATGCACCGGCCACCTTGCCAGTGAACACTAGCTGGTGCCGACTACCGTGCATGCTCAGCAATGGCTGGACAGGGCGGCTGGTCAAGGCCCAGCGGTCACCGCCCACAGATCCGCCAGCCCACCCCAAACTCCCATGTGATATGCGGGGAAGGAGTGGATGGGAGGTGATAGGGGGAGACTGCGGGCCGACCAAAGCAATGCCGACCCATCCCGCCACAATCTCAGACCCAAATAAAAACCATTATAAAAAATGAGAGACAGCTGTGAGATCCACAGGGCGCAAATAAACCTATGCAGCACCTAACTTGGCCCCTAGGGGGCGACTCATGGAAGCAAAAAAAAAAACCCCAACCTTACTTACGTAGTCAGTTCCAAAATCACAAGGCAAAAGATAAACAGTACAAGCTTATAGAAATAAAACAACTGAGTTATTCACTGGGTCTCGCAGGGGGAAAAAATTCTGCCCCCCATTTTGGGATCACCCCGAAGCTGTACTTATCCATGGTTAGAGATCACACATTCCTCATGCATGCTAGGCATGCAAACTGTCCCTCAACTGTCCTGATTATGTGGTATCCTTCATTTTTAACAGGGAGCAGCTGTGGCCCCCTTTTTGGACCACTTTGCTGATTTGATATTATACTGTTTATTCTATCTTCTTGTGGCTGTTACTTCTGGGGACCTGATTGGTTGATGTGGTCTAGGTGAAACGGGAGACGGACAGTTTCCATGCCTAGCATGCATGAGAAATGTGTGATCTCTAACCATGGATAAATATAGCTTCAAGGGTGATCCCAAAAGGGGGGGCTGAATTTTTTTCCCCATGCGGGACCCCTTGAATAACTCAGTTGTTTTACTTCTATAAGCTTGTACTGTTTATTTTTTGTCTTGTGATTTTGGAGCTGACTACGTAAGTAAGGGACCCCCGCAGTCCATATGGGGCTTTGGCTTGATACTGCTCCCTGATCTAATGACCTACTACGTCATCTATTTGATCATTAGGTATGAAAAACGTTATAATTTAGGTGGGTACAAAAAACAAATATCAATAAATATAATACATATTTATATAATGATAACTTTTTGCATATATTTCTATATACTATGTGATTGCTTTGTTTATTTTTATAGTTACTATACATCCCAGCGTCTCCATAATTCCCTGAGGAAGTCCAACAGGACAAAACGTGTTGGAAAGGACTCAGCAGCATCTACTTATCTGTGCTCCCACCGAACAGCATTCGGTTACTATTTTTGGTTAATATATTGTTAAGACACCTGATGCAGGGGGAGTTTGGATGTTGGAAGATGGGGAATGTGTGGTGTTTTAATCACTTGTGTTATTTAGTCGACTGACCCTTTTGGGCAGTAAGACATTTTAATGTGTATCAATAAAACATATTCATTTTTATCTATCTGATTTCACATATTTTTTTGGAGGGGGGATGTATTAGCACTGTTAAAGTCCCATTTCTATTCGGTCCTTCTTCTGTTATTTCAAAGTTCAAAAAGTATTTGTACATTCATGGTCAATAATGGCGCCCAACGGACCCAAAAACAGTACATAATGTCAACGCTCTGCCTCGACGTGAGGG
This sequence comes from Glandirana rugosa, assembly GCA_018402905.1. NCBI lineage: Eukaryota > Metazoa > Chordata > Amphibia > Anura > Ranidae > Glandirana > Glandirana rugosa. The sequence continues at coordinate 348,140 of BLSH010197117.1, read as the reverse complement.
CTCCCGCTGTATGCGCTCTGTGCACTTTGACAGTTATTTTTTAGGCAAGGGTGGGGCCAACTGGGTACGTAACTCGGTGGCCCCGCCCCCTCTGACATCATGTGGTGGCATGTGATGTCAGAAGGGAGCGGAGTAACCTGGTTACATCACTAAGTGGCCCTGCCCTTGACAACACCTGTCAAAGCGAAGAGACATCAGACGGTGGGAGCCTTCCCATTGAGGCGGAGCGTTTAGATTTGTGTCTATTTTTCTGTTCTGTCGGTCACCGTGATTGACCATGGATGTACATCGCCGGACACTTTAACATTTTTGACATAAAAGATTGGACAAAAAATGTCTCTATTTTTAAAAACATTTTTACAATTTTTGGTGAATAAGTAGGGGTACGATTTACCTGATACCCATTCACAAAGGGGGGCCAGGATCTGGAGGCCCCCTTGTTAAAGGGGGCTTCAACATTCCGATCAGCCCTCCAGCCACAGACCCCAACAACCACCAGCCAGGGTTGTAGGGAAGAGGCCCTTGTCACTATCAACATGGGGGCAAGGTGTGTTGGCATGGGGGGGGCGCAGAGCCCTCATGCCCCAAAGCACCCCCCATGTTGAGTGCATGTAGCCTGGTACGGTCCAGGAAGAGGGGCACTCCCTCGTCCCCCCCCTATCCTGGCCGGCCAGGTTGCATGCTCGGATAAGGGTCTGGTTTGGATTTTCACTGCAGTGAAAATCACATGCAATCTCTGTGTGATGCAATTTCAGCCATACAGATTGTATGGCTGGAATCACATCACAGTCAGACCAAACTCGCACAGGACCCTTTTTTGGTTCTGCATCAGAATCGGATTACATGGGTGTTCACACTCATGCGATCCGATTCCTGTCCGAGTTTGCAGTGCAATCTGCAAACTGATTTGGGAGTGTCATTAGCTTTCTATTGACACTCCCAGCAGTTTGCATATGGCAGTGTGAACTGCATGCTAGTCATGTGCGATGAAGGAAACCTGCGAATCCACTGCGGGTTCCCACATCGCACCTGACTCGCAGGCAGTTCACACTGCCATATGCAAACTGCTGGGTGCGTCAATAGAAAGCTAATGACACCCCCAAATCAGTTCGCATATCGCACTTCGAACTGCAAATTCGGACAGGAATCTGATCGCATGGGTGTGAACACCCATGCAATCCGATTCTGTTGCTGAACAAAAAAGGGTCCTGTGCAAATTTGGTCTGAACGCGATGCAAATTCAGCCATACTACCTATATGGCTGAATTTGCATAGCATGGAGATCGCATGTGATTTGCACTGCGATGCGAATCACATTCGATCTCAGACGCAGCAGCAGTGTGAAGTGGCCCTAAGGAAGATAATCCACTTCCCCAAAACCACCACCCCCCCAAAACAAATTAAAAAGTAGGAGGAAACAAGAGAAAAACAACAAACAAGAGCTCATTAATGTCCTTTTATTTTGCCAGCAGAAACACACATTTACTGGCATTAAAGTATTCTACAGTATATATGGTGCTACATTTAGCAAAACAGTTAGCAATTGGGTTCTAAGGGCCCTCCTCATAGGAGCTTACAATCTAAAATTGCCTTACAGTGGACATAGCTTTGCTTTCACAGTGTATAACAGCCCACGCATTTCATAGAACAACTACTCAAACACCCACCCACATCACATTTTTAGCTGCAAAATGATAGAAACATACTTAACAGTCATTCTAACAAAGAATTACAACATAATATTTAAAAAGGCACATATTCAAACAATAACACCCACCACCACCCCACATTCTACACACATACATTGGTCAGTATTTTCTCCTGGAAGAATTCATGGTCAGACAGGAACAATACACACCCAGAACTGACAGCATGGTCACATAAACCCACTTTTGATGGTCAAAATGCACAAAACAGCTCTAGTGAGGCATTTGTCATTATGCACAATATCATTCCTTATACCACAAGAACCACAGCAAAAAAAACGGACCTGCTGTCAGGCCACACCACCCCCACTGCAGTCCTTTATACAAGCTAAGTTGTATTTTTAGCACACTGACATATGCCCAAAGTATACGCCCACCAGTATATTTCAATGTGTCTCTTCAAAATTGATTGCATCTGAGGAGCAGTAACACGTAATACTATTAGCTGTGTTAGCCCTTGTCTATGTGCATCAAATCTATAACTCCAGGCCAAAATTCTAAGTCCATATGCATGCACATAATCCAAGCAACGGTTTTCTAACCAGATGTACATGTGCAGTGTAAACCCTACAATTTGAAATGTTCAAGTCCCTGCGCATGATTACAGCTAACAAACATTAACATCAGTCCCTGGCTGCAATGAGCTTCCAATAGAGTCCAAAAATAACTTGCTTACATTACAGACTATTTGGACAGGAGACAAATAAAATGCTAGCCTGTCTTCGGATTGTGGTGAGAAACTCACACAGAGGGAACACATAGACTTCAACACAAGCATTAGCATGTTGGGGATATGAACCAGCAACCACTGTGCTGTTAGGCGGATTTGCTAGCCACTTGGCTAGTGAGCAGCCTCACACATGTCCTGTGCATCTCCATGATGTGAACCAGCCCTAAGTTCATAGCCATGCTCAGTGTTACAAGCAATATACAATATATTGTCCTAAGTATTGGGACACCTGCCTTTACACACACATGAACTATAATGGCAGCACAGGATTCAGTATAGAGTTGGGCTACCCTTTGCAGCTATAGCAGCTTCAAGTCTTCTGGGAAGGCTGTCCACAATCAAGGTCCATAAAGACATGAATGAGCGAGTTTGGGGTGGAGGAACTTGACTGGCCTGCACAGAGTCCTTACCTCAACCCAATAGAACACCTTTTGGCTGAATTAGAGCGGAGACTGCGAGCCAGCCCTTCTCATCCACATCAGTGCCTGACCTCACAAATGTGCTTCTGGAAGAATGTTCAAACATTCCCATAGACGCTCCTAAACCTTGTGGACAGCCTTCCCAGAAGGCTGTTGAAGCTGCAAAGGGTAGGCCAACTCAATATTGAGACCTATGGACTAAGACTGGGATGCCATTAAAGTTCATGTGCGTTTAAGGGCAGGTGTATAAATACTTTTGCCTAGATAGTGTATCTGCTAAGATTTGCAATGATGGTGGAACCCTCCTACACATAAATACTACATTTAGACATAATTTAGGTAAGGCCTTGAGTCAAGAGTTATGTTTAACAACATAGAGAGAACAAACAACATCTTTACATGAAGTGGCATGTTTGGGATTCAAACTCAGAACCTCAGCAATGGTAGGCAGATTGGCTACCTTGTGAGCCACTGGGCTGCTACATGTGGAATGCTCTTGGACGTAAATACACAGATACTACATTTCTTTGAATATATAGGAATTACATTATTCAGGAGTTATTCTTCTTGATTTATTCTGTGATATTTGGTGGTTCTTGCTGTGTGAGTATAGAATAGTAATGTTACCCCCTGATTTTGGGGAATTACATTTTTATTTCTGATGCTGCTACACATATCACATTTTTTGGGCTCAAATTTGGATCATTTGGAAAGAATAAAAAAAAATTGGACTAATTTTTAATTTCCATAAGTAATGGTATTGTTTGTGGTTTGTAAAGACACCTGTGTGAGTTTGGGGAAATATTTTTGTGAGATAGATATCAACAAGTGAAAGTGACAGAGAAAATAAAATATTTTACCAAAACATGAAAACATTACGCATTCTACGATTCTTAGGCCTCATACATACGGGCGTTGTGAAAAACGAGCTTTAAAGCTAGTACCGACGCCAGGAAAAAAAAGTCACTCTAAAAACGAGTTTATCACCATTTTGCATTGGCGTCAATGCACGTTTGTCTGCGCTAGCGTTAAGCCATGTTGGTTGACCCCATTTTGGAAAGAAAACACCCCAACGTATAATCTATGAGGCATTATGAGTCTTTTGAATGCTTAATTTTTTCCGCAAGTCTTCGAAAAATGTGGAAAGAAAATGAAAACGCTTTTATTTTTACACAAAGTGGTAAATTTATAAGATATTTCTAACACATAGCATGTACATAGCAAAAATTACCCCCAAAATATATTCTGCTACTCATCCCGAGTGTGGTGATACCACATGTGTGAGACCTTTACACAGCCTGGCCACACAGAGAAGTCCAACATGCAGGGAGCACCGCAGTGGCGTAGCGTGGGTTGTCAGCACCCGGGGCAAGGCAAGTAATTTGCGCCCCCTAACCTGCGGACTTTTAGCACTCCCCGAGTCCCTTTCTACAATAGTCCTGACCAGCCTGATTCCTACACTGGCCACTACACTGATCTCCCTGTCCACTACCCTGACCCTTACACTGATCTACCTGATTCCAATGCGACTACTACACTAACCTCTACACTGACCTACATGATTCCTATACTGACCACTACACTACACTACACTGATCACTACACTACACTGACTGCACTGTCCACTACACTACACTGACTGCACTGTCCACTACACTGCACTGCACTACACTGTCCACTCCACTACACTGACTGCACTGTCCACTACATTGCACTGTCCACTCCACTACAGTGACTGCACTGTTCACTACACTGCACTAACTGCACTGTCCACTACGCTACACTGTCCACTACACTGCACTGTCCACTACACAATCCACTACACTGTACGCTGTCCACTCCACTGTCCACTACACTGTCCACTACACTGTCCACTACACTCCACTACACTGTCCACTACACTGCACTACACTGCCCACTCCACCACACTCCACTCCACTGTCCACTCCACTCTCCACTCCACTGTCCACTACACTGTCCACTACACTGTCCACTACACTGTCCACTGCACTACACTGTCCACAACACTGCACTGTCCACTACACTGCATCACATCACCCGTCACATCACATCACCTGTCACATCACATCACCTGTCACCAGTCACCTCACCAGTCACCTCACTTGTCACATCACCTGTCACGTCACAACACCTGTCA